>CM076583.1:862214332-862351817 GCA_034641835.2 Pinus albicaulis | reverse complement strand
AAAATTCCCCTAATGATTGAGCCAGGGAAATATTTAAACATTAATTCTAACTTGACTGCTGAACATAACAGATTGTTGATACAACTGTTACAAAAATATAAAAAGGCATTTGCACGGGAATATACTGAAATGAAAGGAATCCATCTTGGCCTATGCACTCACTGCATTTACCTTAAAGAGGGTTGTAAACTAGTTAGAAAACCGCAGTGCCGAATGAATCCCGCACTTAAGGAGATAGTAAAAGAGGAATTACAAAAACTGTTTAATGCTAATTTCATCTACCCCATTTCTGACAGTCAGTGGGCATCTCCTCTTGTCATTGTTCCGAAAAAGAACGACAAATGGAGAGTCTATGTAGACTATAGAGAACTTAACAAGGCCACCCAAAAGGACCATTTCCCTTTACCATTCATTGAACAAGTCCTGGATACTCTGTCTAGGAATTTTTTTTCATTCCTGGATGGGTTCAGTGGCTATAATCAGATACAGATTGCCTTGGAAGACCAAGAAAAGACAACCTTTAATTACCCATGGGGTACCTTTGCATACAGGGTCCTTCCTTTTGGCCTCTTTAATGCACCAGTAACTTTTCAAAGGGAAATATTGGGTATATTTTCAGATCTCTTGAATGACTGTCTTGAAATTTTCATGGATGACTTTGCACCCTACAGGGATGCCTTTGAAACAAAATTAGTTAATTTGGAAAAGGTATTGGAACATTTTGAACAAGCTAATGTTGCTTTGAGCATGGAGAAATGCCACATGATGATGACTGAGGGGATTGTGCTGGGACATTTCATTTCGGTAGATGGAATCAAGGTAGACCCTGCAAAAATTGAGGTAATCTCAAGAATCCCAACTCCTAGAACTCAAAAAGAGGTATGTAGTTTTTTGGGACATGCAGGGTACTACAGGATATTTATAGAAAAATTTTCAAATATTTCATCTCCTCTATTTTATTTTCTCATGAAAGATGCAGAATTTGTGTGGAGAGGGAAGTGTGAGCAAGCCTTTTTGAAGTTAAAAAACTGTATAACAAAAAAACCTATTTTGCGAGGACCAAACTAGAGACTTCCATTCCATATCGCTACAGATGCATCTAACATAGCTGTGGGTGATTTTTTGGGGTAGCTGAGCGAAAGAAACCTTATGCCATTTATTACATCAGCAAGAATTTAACTCCAGCAGAACTCAACTATACAGTGACTGTGAAGGAATTCCTAGCAGTAGTGCATGCTACTAACAAATTTCGGCACTACATCACTGGGTATCAAGTATTTGTACACACTGACCACGCTGCAATTTGATTTAATAAACATGTTACCAATGGTAGAATTACACGATGGTTATTGCTATTATAGGAATTTGATATCACTATTTTAGACAAACCTGGAAAATATAATGTGGTTGCTAATTTTCTTTCTAGATTAACTATAGGTGATAACTGCACTCCTACTGAGAATTCTTTTCCAGATGAATATATTTTTTCCATATCTACTCACTCACCATTGTATGCAAATATAGGTAATTATCTTGCTGTAGGAAAATTCCCACACCATTTATCTTCTAGAGAAAAGAGGAAGATCATACAACAAAGTGCTACATACTCCTGGATAGAGAGCAATCTCTATCACACTGGACCAAACTTTCAAATTAGGAATTGTGTTAGAGAAGATGAGGTTTTTGATATCTTGAAACCTTGTCATGAGGAACCCTATGGAGGGAACTTCGCTGACAAGAGGACGGGATATAAAGTACTCTCAATAGGGTACTATTGGCCAACTATATTCCAGGATGCCAAGAAGTTTGTAAAGGGATGTGATAGCTGCCAAAGGATGGGTCAGCCTCTGAAATCAAATGAGATGTCATTACAGCCTCAGATAGTGATAGAGTCATTTGAGAAATGGGCCCTGGATTTTGTAGGGCCAATTAATCCTTCATCACAACAAATATCATACATATTGGTCTACACTAACTATGTCACAAAGTGGGTCAAAACGAAGGCACTAACTAGAGCTACAAAGCAGGTTGTTTCATACTTCCTGTTCGAAGATATTTTTGTTCGCTTCAAGATACCCAGGGAGATAGTGACGGATGGAGGGCCTTAGTTCACATCTCATTTGATCTAGACGCTGGTTGAGAAGTATGGAATTCATCACAGGATCACTTCACCTTATCACCCACAAGAAAATGGTCAAGTAGAGAGCACCAATAAAGTCATTAAGGGAATCTTAACAAAGATAGTAGCCAACCACAGAAGAAATTGGGCTGAAAAACTTCCATAGGTGTTGTGGGCTTACAAAACAACATGGAGGAATACTTCAGGCTTCTCATCGTATGAATTGGTGTATGGTAAGAATCCTTTGTTCCCCATAGAGTTCGAAATAAAGACATCGAGAATAACATTGCAGGTCAATCTGGATTTAAGCACAACGCACAGACAAAGATTGAACCAGCTCAATGAGTTGGAAGAGAAATGATTGGCTTCCATTCAGCAAAAAAAGATCATTCCACATCAAAGAGCTAGATGGAATGACAGGTAGATCAACCTCCCATTTTTCCTATTAAGAAACATTAAGCATATGGCAGCGGCGGTGAAGACATCAACACATCTTGAAACATGTGTGACCAATCATAGATTTATTAATTTGATCGTGTTGGATGCCCTAATCCAGCAGGGAAGGAGCTAGGAAGAATTTAAATGAAAAAAGGCCTAGGACAAGCGAGAGAAAATAGGTTGTGACTTTGGAAGGAAGTCATGCAGAAGCTGAAGTATAGACCCGACCCGTCAGGGTCAGAATTAGAAAAGAACCCACTGACAAACCGATTGGAGACAGATGGCCAAAACAGAGGGTGAGAGTTAGCTTGCCAACAGAACCATTGTCGACAGTTGAAAAGAAGAAAGAAGTAGAAGGATCAAAAGAAGAAAGAGAACCCTCCTCGTCAGGTAAGGATGAAACTCATGTTCTGATTTTAGAACTTCAAAATTTAAGAAAGGAAAATGAATAGTTGAAACAAATATTAGCTGAGGGGAAGGAAATTTTAGTATCCGTATGCACAGCATGTTCTCAAGGACTAACAACAGCAGGGTATAAGGTCTATGGGGAAAACACCAGCCCAATGGAAATAGAAACAAAACTTCGGGAGGTTGTCCCACAAGAACCTGCTAGGGATACTATTGTTACACAAGAACCAATAGTTAAAGCAGAGCCTCCCGTAGTAATTGACCTAGAGGCTGATACACAAGAACCTGTGGAGGCCAGTGCTATTATAGAAGAACCAACAATGGGAACAGATGCTAGCCTAGGTGAAAATTAAGGGGATGATACACAAGAACCCACTGATGAAGTCGATGTTACACAAGAACCAGCAGTAGAGGTGGAGAAGACCCATCCTATAGAGGCTGTTACACCCACTATTGATGTTGATGTTGAATGCAGAGGAACACCGAGTCCCACCATGGGATGGAGTTCCGAGAAAATTTTGTTGATTTCCAAATTGCAGAAGTGGAAACAAGAGACAATATCCCTTCGAGAGGGGGTGATCTCATTGAAAGAACATCAGAAGGAGATAAGTGATTTACAGGAAAAATGGATGAAAGAAGAGCTGAAGAAAGGTTAGGAAGAGTGTAAGTGGAAGGAAGCCGTAAAGAAGCAGAAGGAACAACTGTTGCTATTACAGCAGCAAGTTTAGGATCTGACTGTGGATAAGCAAAAACTCCATGAGCTTGCCCTCAATTTGTTGGGGTGCAGACGACCTTCCCCATCTTATCCCATTTTCCTATGGGAACGCTATTACCTGTTTCAGTTAAAATCCGTCATAGAGAACAAGCCCTATCTAGGTTCTTCCACTCGCACATTTTTAGATGTTTTTTATGCTTCTGATTTTGATGAGAAAAGTCTACTGTGTGAGTTATTTTTGCCTAATATCATTTGTTAGCACGCAAGTATGCAAATGGTGGTAACTATATTATCCTACATGGGAGATCTGCATTTACGAGCCTTTGTGTCATTTATGAGGAATCAAATTGAGTGGCATCTGTCCACAAAACCTATGGATGTCAATGAAGAAGAGACAACATTATGGATCCAAGCAGAACTAGGATGAGCCGCTAAATTAAGGCGAGAATTTAGAAGTATTCTGAGCACTCCTAGGATAAGGGAACCTGACGCCGCTTACAGAAGGAGTATTTTGGAATTTTGCCTTAATCTGTTTTCATTAATGAAGAGTCGAGCCCTGAATGGGTGTCTGAAGCGTACATAAGCCAACAATGTTGAGTTGTTGGAAGGGGACTCGTTTTCATTTCAGAACTTTGTGGTAGTTGTTACACTTGTACTAGCATATGCCCAAATAATACAAACCCTTGGCGCTTCCTAGCTTGGGCTAAGATTTAAATTCCCTTTGATTTGGCTACCAATAGAGGATTACCAGATTCATTATGAACTAAGCAAGTATGAAGCAGAGTCTTGGGTACAACAGCTGATGGCTACTCAAGGGTACAGGTCTCCAGATGAAGACACAGCCAACGGTTATGACCTCACTGACCTGCATAGGAGATATTATCATGGGAGATGATATTTTGCATGAGGACATGCAAGTGTTTCAGCTGGGGGGAGATGTTGGGTTCTAGTTTTGTACTTATTTCCTACATCTATTTCCCCCATTGTTACCTTGTGACTACAACCATTGGGACTATCTTTGCCTCTTTTCCTGCTTTTCTATCTTAAACAATGTTGTTTTACCTTATTTTCATTATCTTGTTGTTTCATCGATTATTATGATGTACGTGTCTTTTTTTATGACTAACTGGGATAAATGTTGGGAGAAGTTCTCTGGTCTTTTGTTGTCCTTCCAGATGTTATTCTTAGCACAAATGATCTAGAGCATGAGGTGTACAGAAGCAGTGGAAGTGTGTTGTTACAATGATCTGTTACACCACAATGTTGTTACAGACCTGCTATATAAACTGTTGTTACAGCTGTATTGCTAACTGGATATCATCAACTTCCAAATGATGACCTATCCTCAAATGTTGTTACACTACAAATGTCATTTTCCACTGATAGTTGTAGAAGTCATTACATATTGTATTTTAACGTGACAACTTTTAGGCAGTTTTGATTGTAATCTATATTCTTCCAGTCAGACTTTTTATTAAGTGGTTGTAACTATATGTATCTTATTTTAATCAGCATGAGAATCGTAAGATTCTCATGACTGATCTATTCCTCGTTTTTATGAACATGTAACCATTATATAACTCTCGACCCTTGAGGTTAAGGGGTTAGCAGAGAACAATATTACTTTTGGTTCTGTAATTTTGGTCACATTAATATAAAGATATCACGTTGTTGCTGTTACATGCATTGTCTGGTTTAATTTCCATTTAGTCTTTATCTCTTCCTATGCCCTACTAGGGTGGAAGGGCCCTCCTCTTTAGCAAGGACTGCAGTGGTTAAGGTAGCTGTACTATATTTCTTATTTGCTTTTTGTATTGGTGGAAGTGTTGTTGTTGTTGTTTTGGCTGTAAGTAGATCTGCTTCAATTTCGATATTATTATGCTGTTACATAGATGTGATTAGAAATACCAGTTGGTGTAATTGTTGTGTGGCGCGCTAGGTACAGTTAATTGAGGCATGATTACAATCATGTAGATTGTTTTTATTCCTGCATGAGTGATTTCTTTCAGCAATTGATTCATTAACAATTTCTCTTTATTTGATTTGCTTCTGGTTTGATGTATTGGCACAGACACTGCAACTGTCATTGAAATAAAAGACGTCCCTGGATTGATAATTTATGTGTGTCGTCTTAGTCATTTAACAATTATTAATACAGTCCAACACCCTTTGAGGCCTCCATTTTCATTGGACATTAAATGTACACTCACTGTGCCTCACCCTCTAGTTTTTTTATTTTTAACAACCACAAAGAGGGAAATGGAAATGGATCATCTCTTACAAACCTCTTTGGATCACTGAGAATGAGCAAGGTCCCTTTTGCGGGAATCCCATTTTAATTGCGCTTATCTACTCAATTTCACCTAAAGTATTTGAGTTTTAGTTAACAAGTAGGTCTATAAATTTAAGTTAGTCTTGATATGATCTCATTTTCCTTTAAATCTCTGATTATGAAGAATATCCTGCTAAATTCTCTAGAAATTGTTTCACTAGATTATGTAACATTGTCTGAATTGTTTATGTTTCTAATCTACCTACTTAAATCATCTTGATTTGATTGCATTTGGGTTGAAATTGTGTGTGTGTGTGTCTATATATATAAACTTGCATATTTTCTTAACATTTGAAGTAGCTAGTAATTCTTGGCTAGAACTCCATAAAATGGGTTTGGGCCAAATCAATATTAATTTCACAATTAAACACCTTGGAATATTTCTTCCATCAAAATCTATTAGATGGCTTAATTAAGATATATCTTAATTTATCTTTCCTATAATTTCCTAGATTGAGGTATTTTGTTTCTTCAACAGGTAAATGATGGTGAAGATTTCCTGTCTTGGATATAAATATGTGGGTAGGCCAACAATGGCCATCATTATACTAAAATGTACCGCCATTAAATTTTCTGCAATAGATATTTCATCTACTAGGATTTCCGCTCGAAAAACTGACTAGTTACCAATCAATAAGCCTAGTCTAGATGAGGTCATAAAAAGTTGAATAGGGAAAAACCTACGTTATAGTGTTGATATGGGAAGCATGTTTGGAAGCTGACATTATATGTGTCTATAAACACACCCAGTAAAACTTGGGGCCTTGGGGCAGGGAAGGCTGTAGATCTAACATACTAGGAAAGCATCGCTTGAATGATTGTGGACGTTTCAAAGTTTGAGAGATTTTTTGTGGATAATTCTATAGTTCCAGTAAAGATAACGAAGGCAATTGAGAAAATCCTCACACATAATACCGATGAAATTTATTATTAAATTATCTCAAATGTAATTTTTCTTGTTGAAGGAACTACAATTAAAAAGCTTTTGCACCTTGATTGTGTCCTTTTGAACCTTAAAGAAATAAGAGAATTCTAAACCAATAAAAAGTGCATCCATGTCTTCAAGAATTTGGAATGGGAATCGTTATCTTTTGATCTTCTTCCTTATTTGGATGTTCAGTGATGCATGTTTAACAAGCTTCAATCTAGGAGGGAACAAATGTGATGATGATGGTGCAAGGAGTTTATTCTTAAGTGGAAAATGACTTATATACAACAAATTAGGAAAAGCCTATAACATAATTCAGAGGAATGAATACAATAACCCACATGGGCTTGAGGTTCATTTACATATCACAAAAGCAGGGTATCCAACATTAAGTGAGCTAGGTCTTCTTGCTCTTCTTAGCTTCATGATAAGATTTTATGTCTCCAAGAATAGGGGTGATGTGGGCCCTAAAAACCAAAGATATGTTGCAACAAGAAGTCGTTCCTTCTCCCACAACAATTATTATTGATCACATTCCTATGAAATAAAGATGTTGATTTTCAGTCATTTTTTGTTGTAGTCATTACATTACTATATACCTAGTGTTTTCAATGAAGAAATATAAAATACATTGACTCGTGCAGTTCAAGTAGGAATAATCCTAAACATTACCCCTTTTCCCTGCATTTCATTAAAAAATTTCATGGTTTCCTGGGCACACCCCCTCCCACCCCCCCCTTTTTTTCAAAAATCAATAAACCCCTTTCCAATGATAGGAAACCATATGCTTTGATACCATGTTTAGGAACCCTTCTACGTAATCCCATATTTTTTTCCCAAAATCATTGTCAAATACATTATACATATATGTGGATACAATTGAAATTATAAGGTACACATATTAAGTAGTAACATCCATCATATAAGTATTTCATAATCAACAATTACAAATGAATGAAAATGTTACACATCATTAGTTACATCAATCATAAGAAGATGCATCATCAATGCTCAATTCAATAAAACACAATTACCATTCACCAATAAATTTATATTTCGAATATGATTGATGATTTCAATGCTTTCTTGATGTAGTCGTTACAAACTTGTTGAGTTTGTATGACCTGACCAAACTTCATTGACTCACTAGTTGACCTCCTAGCCTTTCCTTGGGTAAACTTCTTTCTTGCAGATACTCGAATTGAAATGGGGTTGTACGAAAGACGAATGAACTAGAAAGTGGATAATATCCCTCAAGCTCAAGAGGTTCCCAGGGTTGAGACATAGGGTTTGTATTTTACATTTAACAACAGACAATGACAGTTGATTGCAGGCTTTTGAATCGGGGTTTTGATTATTAGCATTATTGGGTTCATCTCATGGATGTTGTTTAGTTGATTTTGCTGGATAGGATTATGGTTGAAGATATGGATCATTGAACTCTCTTTTGCTGAATCATTCAATGAAAATCTAATAAGAATAATAATTTGAAAGGATTTTTTCAGCAGTGGGTTTTTCTCTGGTCTCCGACCAATCCTGGTGTCTCTATGTGTGAATGTTTTTCTTCTATTGTTCCTTTATGTTTAGCCGCATTGATGATGATGTTTTTTATTTCTATATAATTGCATATGTTGTTGAAGAGTATAGTAAAACTGAATAATTATATGATGTTGTGGGGCAAATTTAATATGCAAATGAAGAAATACAATTATCTAAAGCAACAAACAATATAACTCTAAGAAAATTTAACAAAGGAGGTCTTTAATGTTCACATTTTCACATATAACTTAAAATCCAATACATGAATTATATAGACTAAGATAGGGTATAGAGATATGTATATGAAATCAACCATATTATTTTGTTCTTAAAGTATTTATATAAAAGATAATAATTACATGGAGTTGACAAAAACCAAGTCAACATAGCATTACTATTAAAATTAAGATCTAACATAACAACAATGGTCATGTTACATCATGACAATATAAATACATCAAAGCAACATATCAAAAGACCCTACACCATCTCTCACATACAAGCCTCACTTGATACTCAACACAAATGCAAAACATTGGATCTTAACTACAAAATGTGAACCTAAATGTCCAGCGAACTATTTCATACTAAGTTATGAGGGATCACACAATAAAACCAACTACTAAAAAGAGAATGAAAAAATCAAATTTTAAGTTAGGTTTAGGATGTTCTTGTGAATAAAAAAGATGCACAAAACAGTGCATTGTAAAGCAACAATTACTCAAACATTTTTCATTCTTCATATACAAATTCAAAACAGAATTATGAAGTTGTACCGTTGCATAAAACAAATAATATTATTTTATTACTTTAAATTATAATAAAGAAAAACCTATAATTTAAATTTTTACCTTTCATATAATTATCTTCCTTATTTAAATATTTAAATTTCAATGAAATGCTCCTAGTTTTATAAAACTAATTAATTATCTTAACTTAAAAATTTTACGTAATTAACTAAAAGAATCATCATCTTAAGTAACACTAATAGAAAAGTTAAACCTTTAAATATTAATAATAATGATGAAAAGTGAAAATTTATCGACAGGCTTCATCATTTGGATGGTCATAGTAAAAAGTAAAGAACTTTTGTCTTAAATAGTACACCCAATAAATGCTTGTATTACATGATGTCCCAAGGTATAAAGAATAATATAACCTTTCAATATTAATAATAATCATGAAAGGTGAAAATTTCCCGACAGCCTTCATTTGGATGGTCAAAGTAAAAAGTAAAGGATAGTATACCCAATAAATGCTTGTATTACATGATGTCCCAAGCTAGAGTTGTGAAAAACAATATATACAAATGTATCATTAATTAAAAATGACGAATAAAAAAGAAACAATATAAAAAACAATGAATCTATGTAGTAATCAATGAAAGCATGTTCGTGCATGGCATCTTTTCATGGTTTGCTTAGATTCTTCAAGTTAGTTTACAATGGCTTACAAGCTAATCAATATCGATTACTTACTACAGTTCCATAAACAATAAGATATGGCACATTTTGTCGCACCAAATCAACTGGTATAGCAAAATTAACACCGGAAGATGTTTTTGATCCTGCAAGTAATATTAAAGCTTAATTAAAACTAATTGAAGATGTATTCTTTCTATGAATCATGAAAATGATTTAACTACTTAAATGACCATGGTCATCAAAATAAACATAAATTGAATTTAACTATAGGCACACCCTACTCCATTCCTACATTTTCATTAAAACACCCTACTCCATTCCTACATTTTCATTAAAATAAAATTGGTAATGGGAAAAGAACTTTTAACAAAAGAAAACTTAAAAACTTTTCCAGAAACTACATTTTCTTATTATGATGCTTCTTATTAATCCCTATCGCATGCACGATTGGGACTATAGTAATCGAAAATATGGAGTTAACATTAGTTTCTGCTGATCACTCTCATGGATAACCAAACTTTTAAAAAAATGCAGAGTATTTTCATAAGGCGATTTGTTTGGTTGTCTTATTTGAATTTTTCTCGAGGCGGGGAGGCTTAAAACATATCTTATACTCCTATGTTCCCTTCGCATTCCTTTCGCATTTTGAGAGCGGTAAACTAATGCTAGCATTAGTTGAAAACATTAAATGTTATGTAATACAATTCCATGGTTAAATAGACATGGTTGTAGCCATAAAAATACCAAGTCTCCTACATCAAAACTTCTCTCACTGCGATGTTGATATGCCTATTGTTTCATTTGATTTTGTGCCAAATTCAGGTTGTCCTTTAAGAGTTGGAGAACTTCTTGTTGATGCTCGATGTGATCTTCCACTGCTTGAACCTTCGAATTTTCTCTTAAAGATGATGTGATGGATGGTGGATGATATCCATTAAGTGCCATAAATGGGGTCATTTTTGCTGCAGTATGGAAGGAAGTGTTATACCACCATTCAGCGAGAGGTAACCACTTGACCCATTGTGTTTGTTTATCGGATACAAAACAACGAAGATATCCTTCCAAACATTTATTTACTATCTCAGTTTGACCATCAGATTGAGGATGATAAGATGAGCTATGAGCTAATTGAGTACCCAAACAAGAAAATAACTCCGTCCAAAAATTTCCAATAAAAATGGGATCTCTGTCGCTCACAATAACCCTTGGGCTTCCATGTAGCTTTTGAATTCTGTCCATAAATGTAGTAGCAACTGTACTTGCTTTAAATGGATGAGATAATGCACAAAAGTGTGCATACTTGGTAAGCCTATCAACTACCACCATGATGACACTATTTCCTTCGGACTTAGGTAAACCTGTGATAAAATCCATTGAAATCTCCTCCCAACGTTGACTTGGAATGGATAAAGGTTGTAGAAGTCCTGGGGTCTTAATTGTTTCCACTTTATTCTGCTGGCAAACCAAACATTCCGCCACAAACTTTAGAATATCAGATTTAAGGCCATCCCAAAAAAATTCTTTCTTCACCCTGTGGTAAGTGTTTAAAAATCCTGAGTGTCCTCCTAAAGGAGAAGTGTGCAATTCCAGAAGAATCTTTTGTTTTAGTTGGGAATTCTTACAAAGATATAAGCGATCTTTGTACCATAAGGAATCATTTTTCCAACTAAATGTATCAGATGTACTAGGATCTTCTTGCAACTTTTGAATGAGTGTCCATACATCTTTGTCCTTCTTCCATTCATCTCTTGCTTCAGTTATCCAATCTGGTTGGATAATAGAAATGGCACAAAGCAATGCTTCCACCTCTTCATCCTTCCTTGAGAGTGCATCTGCAACAACATTAAGCTTTCCTTTTTTGTAGATTATTTCAAAGTCATAACCCAACATCTTTGTGACCCATTTTTGCTGCTCTTCTGATGATAGTCTTTGTTCCAAAAAGTGTTTAAGACTATCATGATCAGTTTTTACCTTGAAGTGTCTTCCCATTAGGTAAGTTCGCCATTTCTTGAGTGCATGTAGTATTGCTAACATTTCCTTCTCATAAATAGGTTTCTGTAAATACTTTCCTTTGATTGGACGACTTTCAAAAGCAATGGGTCTTCCTTCCTGCATTAAAACTGCACCAATTCCATTTCCCGAGGCATCACATTCCATAATAAAGGTTTTTGTGAAGTCTGGTGTAGCTAAGACCGGTGCTAGGCACATTGCCTCTTTAAGACGTTCAAAGGCCTTAGTTGCTTCAGGAGTCCATAAAAATGCATCTTTCTTCAATAATGTTGTTAGAGGTGCTGCTATTCTTCCATAATTCTTAACAAACTTGCGATAATACCCTGTTAACCCGAGAAATCCTCGCAACTGCTTTATGGTTGTGGGAACTTTCCATTCCTTAATGGCTTTAATTTTGTTAGGGTCCACTTTAACGCCCTCGTGAGATACAATATGACCCAGATATTCCACCTCTTGTCCTCCAAAGAAACATTTGGACTTTTTTGCATATAATTGTTTCTCCTGCAATAGTTTGAGCACCCTGTCAACATGTTCAACATGATCCTTCCAAGACCTTCTGTAGATTAGTATATCATCAAAAAATACTAGCACAAATTTTCTAAGGAAGGGTTTGAAAACGGAATTCATCAACCCTTGAAATGTAGAAGGTGCATTGGTAAGGCCAAAAGGCATGACCAAAAATTCATAATGACCCTCATGATTTCGAAATGCTGTTTTTGGAATATCTTCAGTCTTCATTCTAATTTGATGATATCCTGAATGAAGATCCAACATGGTAAAATAAATTGCTCCATGTAATTCATCCAATAATTCATCAATCACAGGAATGGGAAATTTATCTTTAATGGTGAGCTTATTGAGCTGCCTATAATCCGGACACATTCACCATGATCCATCCTTCTTGTGTACCAATACTACAGGAGTAGAGAAAGAGCTTTGACTAGGTTGAATTATACCCGCCTCTAACATTTCTGCAATCATACGTTCAATTTCGCTCTTTTGGACGTAAGGATATCTATAAGGCCTGATGTTTGGAGGAACACTTCCTGGAATCAAATGAATAGCATGATCATGATCACGAATAGGTGGGAATCCTTTGGGAGTTTCAAACACCTTGGAATGATTGTCCAAGACTTGTTGGAGATCTGCAGAAATAGATAATTTTGATGTTGGAACTTCTAGTGAGAATAATTGTGAAATTATGCCTTGTTGTTCTTTCTTTAGAAGTTTTTTCATGACATTAGATCTTGTTATCCTTCCTGGCTTCCCTACAATACCTCGTAATTCAACTTCCTTTCCTTCTGAAAAAAATTTGAAGAAAATTTCTTGAAAATTAAAAGCTATCATCCCCAAAGATTGTAACCATTGTACTCCTAGTACAACATCAGCACCTCCCATAGGAATGGAAAGCATTGGACTAGTCAATACATATTCCCCCATGGTTAGCTTGATATTATGGCATTTTTCAGAGAAATTTATAGTTCCTCCATTTGCAACCATCACTTGACATTCTGGTGCTGGGTATAGGAAACAATTCAATTCCTTGGCTACCTTACAATGAATAAAATTATGGGTACTACCTGAATCAATCAACACTATTACCTTTTTCTTCTTGATATGTCCTTCTATCTTGAGAGTTTGAGGAGTGGTAATTTCTGCCAATGCATTACACGATATGGTCGGACTCATTTCTTCCTCTTCTTGGGTTGGTTCCTGGTGTATATCCTCTTCTTGTTCATTTTCTTCTTCCTCTTCACAATCTATGTAAAATAATTTCTTCTTAGCACACTTATGACCTTTAGTGTATTTCCTATCACAACTGTAGCAAAGCCCTTTTGCTCTTTTTTCTTCCAATTGTTGTGGTGTCAACCTTGTAGGTTGTGGAATTCTAAGAGTAGCAACACTTCCATATTTATAGATGCAAGTGGTAGGCTTCCTTGTCGCCATAATTTTACATTCAATTTTTCTTGCCAACCTGAATGCCTTCTCCAATGAATCAAGTTCCCAAAGACGAATCTCATGTTGGATGTTATCATTTAAAGTCCCTATGAAGACATCAATCCTGTGTTCCTATGGAATATCAACTACCCTTATATTCAATTTTTGGAAGTCTTCAATGTGCTCCACCACTGAACCCTTTTGTTTGAGACTTATCACTTGGCTAAAGAAGGTGTTGTTATTTGTATCCTCATAATGTGCTATCATTTCCTCCGTAAAAATCGACCAAGTGACAATTTTTTTACGGGAGCAAAGTCATCAATACCATACAAATGTATTTTGTTCTAAATATAAAGTTTCAAGGCATACTTTTTATGTGTTTTGCACATTATTGAGATCAAAATATTGCTCCATTTGTAGTATCCATGTTATGGGATCCTTGCCATCAAAATTCCTCATATCGATCTTTGGAATATGGTGGGCCTTTGATCCAACATTAGAGTTCATGAAATCATGATTAACATTTATTTTGTTCTCATCATTAGTTTCCTCTACAGTCTTTTCGCCATTAGGAATTATGTCTTGTATCAACTTTATCAAACCTTCCTTCAAACCTTCTATGTCTTATTTTATATCATTCTCCATGTCTTCCATGTTGTCTTTCATTTTTTCTTCCATGTCTTCCATGTCATTCTTCAAACCCTCCATCTTAGCTTCCTGCCTTTCTTCAAACCCTCCATATTAGCTTCCATGCCTTTCTTCAAACCATCCATCTTCGCTTCCATGCCTTTCTTCAAAACTTCCATTTCATTTTTTGTTGCTCTTTACGAGAGCGAAATTTGGTGCACTTGCTCTTGTAATTTTGATATATCATGTTGCACTTCTTCATCTTCATGAATCATAGTAGAGTATTCTGAGGGCTTAGTGGGTGTTGAATTCTTTTTAGGGGGAATTTCAGAACCCAATACTGATATCTATTCTTCAATATGCCCTTGGAATCAATTCATACTAATTTTTCAAACAAGATTTATGCAATTCGAAAAAAAAAAAATACACACATTTTTCTTGCTTTGAGAAGCTCGATATTGAAACTGAATTATATCTGTGATTTCGGAACTTCAATATTTGAAATTCGGTCCTGTAGTAGCTCTCTGAAACCTCTTTCGAATGCCATAGGTCTAACCTGATTTGGATGATTCAAGGCAAAGTTATGCCCAATCTCCCACAATGACCTAATTATGGACTAGTTCAATAGAGCGAACTTGTACGTCGTGCCACATGTAATTGTTTCCTCCTTTGGTTCTGAAATTGATACACCTGAAACTATAGTTTGTGTACTTTCGGCCAATTTTTACAGAATGTCAATCCGATGCTCAGAGAGAGGGTTATGGCGATTTTCCCAAGGTTGCCTATTTTAGATGAAATTTGGAAGCCTACAAAAACCCTAAATCCCACAGATCATATCTATGAAAATATTGCGAAATAAGATCTGAAATTTTTACACGACGTTCCTTAGGATTTTGGCTTTACGTGATAAAAATTTCAGCTTCTGAATCTTCGTAGAAAAAAAATTATAGTGAAAATGCCATGATGGCCTGTTTTTAGCAGTGAAACCCTAGAATCCAAAGCTCTGATACCAAATGTTATGAAACTAGCTCCAAAAATAGAAGAAAAGAGAGATCAACGCCTTAGAAATAAGCCACTTCGAGGGGGAAACCTCCTTTACACTACATAAATGAACAATTCTTGGATGATACAAATGAAAAAACCTCCTTTCTATACATAGGAGTCAATGGGATCACAATATAATTCTAGCTGACCTAACAATAATAATGCAAGGGCACAATAATAACAATATGGGGGTTATAGGGGTAAAATAATAACAATAATGGGGCTACACTAACAACAATAAGGGGATACACTAGTATTATAGGGACCTAACATATAATATAAAGCATGTTGCAGATTAAAGTATCGATAAGTACAAGGAGAAATTCATGGCTAGGGGGTTCTCCCAGAAAGAGGGAGAAGATTATGATAATACCTTTGTTCCAGTTTCCAAATACACCTCCATTAGATCCATCCTCTCTCTTGTTGCTTCGATGGGATGAAATTTACATCAGAAGGATGTGAAGACTTCTTTCCTTAATGGTGTGATTGAGGAAGAGGTGTACATAGAGAAACCTCAAGGTTTTGAGTTGCATGGAAAGGAATCTCATGTTTGTAGGTTAAAGAAGGCCTTGTATGGACTCAAGCAAGATCTAATAGCTTGGTATGCTCGCATTGACAACTATTTTATGAGATTGGGATTTACAAAGAGTGATGTTGATCCAAACCTTTATTTTAAGGTTGTGAAGAATGCACCTATAATCCTATTATTTTATGTTGATAATTTGTTTTTGATGGGTGCTAAGCCTCTTATTATTCAATGTAAGAAGCAGTTGGATTCTGAATTTGATATGAAGGATCTTGGGTTGATGCATTATTACTTGAGATTAGAAGTATGGAAGAAACTTGGTGAAATCTTCCCTGTTGAAGGAAAGTATGTGATTGATATCCTTTAGAAGTTTGTTATAATGGACTGCAAATCCATGGCTACCCCCATGTTGACGAATTTGAAGAAGTTAAGAGACTCTGAATCCAATTTGGTAGATCCATCGATGTATCGACAGTTGATTGGCTCATTGATGTATTAGGTCAGACATCCTCTTTGTTGTGAATACGTTGAACCAATTCCAAGTTGAACCGAGGCATGAAGATTAGATTGTAGCAAAGAACATTATGAGATATCTACATGGTACTTTGAACTATGGATTGAGATATATTGCAAACAAGGATGTACAACTTCAGGGATGTACATATGTTGATTGGGCCAAAAGTGTTGATGATAGAAAGAGCACTTCACGATTATGCCTCAACCTGGACTCCACTATGATACCTTGGATGAGCAGGAAGCAAATATTTGTCACACTTAGCATTGCAAAAGAAAAATATATTGCAATAAATAAAGCATGTACAAAAGCAGTGTGGCTTCGGAAGTTGTTTGCAGGATAGTTTGACCAAGAGTTGGAACCAACAGTGATATACTACAATAATCAAAGTTGTATGAAGCTCTCAGAGAATCTCTTGTTCCATGACAACTCGAAGAATATTGAGATTACGTACCACTACATCTGTGACATCATGTAGGGAGAGCGATAAGGCTCAAATACATCTCCACTAATGAACAAGAAACTTATCCTAACGAAGTTGTTTCCCAGAAAGAAGTTTGTGTACTTCAGAGACAAGTTGGGCCTTGTGGAGATTACCCCTCTTGTTGTGAGGGAGTGTTGATATGGCACCAACATGGATGGACATTCTCCCAGAAGGGAGAATGGTCCAAGAGGCACAAAGTGCTCAATAAATAAGGTTGAGTGAGTGTCTCTCAAAGGAGACCCGATCACACACCAGGAAAGGGTGTAGTGAGGTCTGTGGACCCGATCACACACCAGGAAGGGTGTAGCGAGGTCCTTCAGCATCTAGAATCGATCACCAACCAAGGAAGGGTTAAGTGAGGTCATGGACCCAATCACACATTGAGAAGGGTGTAGTGAGGTCTTTTCAACATCTATACTATTGATTTGTGGCAACATCGGATGTGATCTAAGTCTCAAAATTTCCAAGGAGACTTAAACACATGTACTCCAAAGAACCCAAAAATCATTTTGGGAAATTCCACCCAGATTGTATTGTATTAAAAGAATTAATTATTTTAAAAGGACCCTAAGCCTAAACTTAGGAAAATAAAATAATTAAAGTGAATTAATAGAATGTGGATGCGAATGTTCTAGAAAAAGAAGATCAAGTCAAAAGTTAATCTTAGTCATTGATTAGAGATTTAATCTCAATCATTGAAGTCTCAATGAGAAGAATATAAGAATGGCTTGAAGGTTCATTTGGAAAATACACAATAAGGATCAAGAGATTGAAATTATTTAGTGAGCAGTGCTCAGGGAGAAGATCAATCGAGAAATTCTTTACAGAGAGGGGCAGTGTTTTCGGTTGGAATATTTTCCTGAGAAGGGTGTAGTGAGGTCATGGACCAGATCACACATTGAGGAGGGTGTAGTGAGGTCATGGACCTGATCACACATTGAGGAGGGTGTAGTGAGGTCTTTTCAACGTCTATACTATTGATTTGTGGCAGCATCGGATGTGATCTAAGTCTCAAAATTTCCAAGGAGGCCTAAACACATGTACTCTGAATAACCCAAAAATCATTTTGGGAAATTCTACCCGGATTGTATTTTATTAAAAGAATTAATTATTTTAAAAGGACCCTAAGTCTAAACTTAGGAAAATAAAATAATTAAAGTGAATTAATAGAATGTGGGTGTGAATGTTCTAGAAAAAGAAGATCAAGTCAAAAGTTAATCTTAGTCATTGATTAGAGATTTAATCTCAGTCGTTGAAGTCTCAACGAGAAGAATATAAGAATGGCTTGAAGGTTCATTTGGAAAATACACAGTAAGGATCAAGAGATTGAAATTATTTAGTGAGCAATACTTAGGGAGAAGATCAATCGAGAAATTCTTTACAGAGAGGGGCAGTGATTTCGGTTGGAATATTTTCCTGAGCTGGAGAGTGCATAGCAGAGGAGGCAGTAGGAGCCTCAGAGGCAGCGCAGTGCCAATGACGCAGAGTCTACATAGGCACTACGCAGACCCTGAGAGGGATTCCTTTTTCTGTTGAGGAGGCAACGTTGGGTCACTGCCAGATCCCGGAGAGATTTTTTGGAGGCCATAAGGTCCTAATTTCCAACCAGCAGAGAGACCAACATAGAGACAGAGGACATCGACAACTGTGACGCAGAAGGCAATGTAGAGTAGCTCGTTTTGGGTGTTGATTAGTGTCGATTTCCCGTGGAGGAGTGAGGTTTGTCCCACAAGATTTTACTTGCCAGTTTCTCTGCATGATTTGACAGATTCATCATTCATAGACTTGTACTCAGAAAATTATTGCATAACAATAAAACCCTCAGTTGCTGCACTGGTTTTCCCGCATTGGGTTTTTCTAGGGAAATTAGTCCAAAAATAACTGTCATATGTTTCTACGATTTACTCTTGTTTAATTTGTGTTTTTGCACTTGTATTTTTCCTCAGTTTATTTAGTGAAGTTTGTAGTGTTTTTAATTCGATGTTGTCGTAGAAATAAACTGAATAAATAATTCATCAGTAAGAATAATTAATACCAATTATTGCAACAGGAGTCTAGATTTAAGGAATTTTCACATAAACCCGATCACCAACCTAGGAAGGGTTGAGTGAGGTCTTGGCCCAAAGTTCTCACCAGAAAAGGTGAGTGAGTGCTAGCTAGTCGAGGTCTCAACATTTTTGCCTAGGGAGAGGCCATTGGAATTGGACTGATAACTCTCAAGGAGTGAGTCTTGATGTGTCGATGACAATGCCATGGGTTTAGTCTCGATCCAGATATTACCACTAGTAGATGCTGATGGTGGATGATGATATTGATGATGATTTGATATAACCTTTTCTTTAAAGAAAATTTTCAACTTGAGAACATCTATGGAAGTCCTTATGAATACCTCCCTAGTTAACAGTGAGTGTGGAATTTATAACTATGGTTAGTTTTCATAATGTATATTTGGCCACTTGATGCACCTGTATTTATTAGTGTAAAGCATATTTTAAATACTAGAGTCAAAAGAAAAACTATTTTGAGTCAAATTCCCATTGCATCTTTTAAAAGAAGAAAATTTGAATTTTTGGCTCCAAAAGTTGTCAAGTCAACCTCCCTCCAAGTCAAGTCGGCCCAAATAAAAGACACACCCATCTGACCCAACATATCATTATATAAAGGTTGCTTGACCTCATTCCTCCACCACCAATTCACACTTCCTCAAGAAGACATTTTTTTTCTCGTCTTAGTGAAGATCAAGAAGGACAAGAGGACGAAAAAGAAGATGAACTAGCTCCCTTTCTCTCTCTCTCTCTCTCTCTCAAGCTCACACAAGTGGTTATATTCTCTCTTTTGGTTTGAGTTTTTCTGGGTAGTTTTGTTGCAAGGCGCCGAAATTATAGGCAGTTGCAGGGGCCAAAATTATGGGATAATTGACAACTACATGCGGGCCAATATTCTAAGTCAAATCAGGCACAGTGAAATTCTGGATTAGATTGGGAGGCTTGACTTGGAGGGGTTGACCAGGTTTAACCATAGGTCTAAGTGTGTCTCTTGTTGAACAAAATAATTTCTCTATTGAAAAGGTTGTTGGGTTTTGTTATCACTCAGTAATTTCTCCAGGTTCAAGAGAGAACTCACCGAGGTAACCACAAACCTACTTCAAACTCTAGGATCTAGCCTTCCTAGGGTTCAGAGAGGGTTCTCTCATTAAAATTTAACTTTATTTTGATTTAAAATATTAGGCTAGTTATGATAGAACAATTGGTTTTGTTTTTAAAGGTTTTGGTGGGAAAAAATCACTTAGAGGTAAACTAGAGAGAAATCAAGTTGTCCATTGGGCTATGGAGTCTAAATCTAGCTAGCAACACTAGAATTCAAGGCCAAAAATGTACAAATGTATTCAGGGCAAGATAGATAACCCTCAGAGATTTGGGAAAATGTTTTTTTGTGAAATGGTATGATTGGGATAAAGGGCAATGAAAGATCCTTTGATCCGGAAAATGGAAGAAGGAGGCAGGGGTCAAACGAGAGTAGGAGAAATCAAGGATTCCTAACACCGGAAATCAGAAAAAAAACATTTAAAATGGTAACTAGTTAAAAACAGGGAGCACTAGACTATCTTGTAGTAATATTCCTAGTTGCACATTCAGATAGAACAAACATATAATGAATTGCATGAAACTCAGAAAAGAAAACAATGACAAGAAGGGAGTACTTCACTCATCAGCTTATCACAGGGATCTTGAATTATGATGCCAGTTAAGCTTTGTCCAGTCTGCTACTTCGAAATCAACACACAATAGCCTCCAATGTTCAGCAAAAAGTCTATAGTAAGTCCAGCAATTTTATTCCACACTAAAATACTTCAAAGAGTGAAGTATTTATACAAATTCTAGACTAGAATATCTTGAAAAAATATAAAGATTGGTTTACAAATATCTCCAACTGTTTTACATAAATAAAACTTAAGTAAATGACACTCAAAACTAATGCATCTATTTGGCACTATTTTTTATGGATAGGTGATGACAAAGAGAAGAATTCGAATTTGATCTCAACTCTTAGTTGATGATGAGGCATCTAAATCACTAACTGTTTCATTTCTTTGTGCATTATGCTCCAGCAATTCTGCAAACTTGGGGTCCAATGATACCTTTGTATTTCTCAATCCGAAATAGATATGTAAAAAGTGAAAGAGATTATTATAGATGAATATGTTGGTGAGATAAACATCTCTCAGTTTCCTAAATTTCTGCTCTAGCTGTTCACAATAGGCTCTGCAAAAATATATGTAAAACAAAGTTTTACAGAGTCTGAAAAATAGGCTATAAAGATGTGCATGTATCTCTCATTCTGTAATACCTGTGCACAAAGTGAGATAGGTTTTTGTAGATTTCTCTCTTAGAAACAAAAACGTCCTTCAGTTTTGTAAGATGTATTTCTGATTGGCCACAATATTCTCTGCAAAATGATGACTTAACAGGAATTTTCTGCAAAAAGTTCTTTCCAATATTGTTTAATATTTTCCAACCCATAATGGTTGTTAGAAAAGCGAGAGGTTTTTGTAGTTGGACATCTTAAGAACATAAACCTCCTTCATTTTTTCAAAATTCATCTTGCATTGGTCACAATAGTTTTTGTAAAACAATGACTTAAACAGTAAATTTCTACAAAAATGTTCCTTCTTGTTATGTTTTCATCTTTTAACCTTCTTGTTCTTTTAACTGTTTTTACTTTCACTTTGGATAAACTTCATTGTCGTTGGTGAAATTATTTTCATCTCTGTTAACCATTATTGCCTTTGTTTTTACTTTTACTGTTTCACCTTGACTGCTCTGTAACTTTGTTTTAACTTTCACTCTAACTTTTACCTAATACACTTTAACTATGATGCTCTTTGACTATTTTGTTTCACTGTCATTGTGAATTTTGATTTCACTTTTACCATTCATTGTGCACATTTCATCATTCTGATCTCTCTCTGACTTGATTTTATTCTTTCTTTGTATACAAACTGTTTATTGAATGAAGTTTTTGAATTAAAATCTGAGAATTTGGAGCAAACAATTTTGTCAACTAGTATTGAAACTGTTGGTCCAATTTCTTATTCTAATAATAACCTGCAAAAATCAAACAACTTGTTAATAAAACAAAGGTCTACAAGGAGGTGATTGAAGGCTTTTTGAAAGACCTGTGGAATGAGATCTGTCTGTGGAGGTTTAACTCTGTTTTTTAAGCATTTTTGGGCTACTTCTGCAAGATTAGACTGTTTGCAGGAGTAATTTACTTTAACATAGGGATAATTGAGCAAATATGGCTAAGGATAATATCTTTTGAGTTTTCTGCTCAATTAAGTTTATCAAAGAAATTCCGAGGATATGAAAACTAGAATAAAACAGAAAACAAGGGTTTTTTGAGTTTGTTTGACTGAGAAATAGGGTTTCAAGGTATATTCAGAGGTTTTAGCCTTTCAAATCTTTGAAATTGATCTTTAAACTGTGAAAATTGAGAAAATTTGCTTGAAAAAGGTGCGCAGAGGATAAACAGGGTTTCCTAGGAAAATTTTGCCAGGATTTAGCCTATTTTTTGTGCTTTTGGGCACTTTTACTTTGCTCAATTTCGTAAAAACGGATAGGCTTTCTTAAAAGACAGTTTGAACTCAATTTACAGGTTTGAATTTCCACAGAAAATACCTTTAAATGCATGTATTCAACTGTAAAAAGGGTTTTACAGGTTCTTCGTTGAAATGTTGGATTGAATAGCTTTCTGGAGCAGTGAACAACTCCTTAACCAGTCTTCAACGGTAGATTTTGATCAAATTCAGAGGCTTCGAACAAAAAATCGGCAATCAGGGCTTTAAAAGGCTTTCTGCAGGGATTTCTGATAGTCAGAGGCAGTGCAGATTTTAAATGATAAGACAACTTTACAAAGGTTTTAACCCTATGCATTAACTAACATTCAATGCAGGTCAAATAGTAGCGGAAACCAGTTTTGGTTTTCAAATGCGAAACCAGGCAGTGGTTATCACGCAGGAATTGGGCAGTAAGCTGTTTTATTCCAAACGCACGCGATCCAATGGATGATTGACACATCAAGGAGAGAGAAATGGGCAATACTGCCCATTTCGTGTCCATTTTGGTGGTTGGCGATCGATTACTTTTTCTGTGCGATATTGCATATAGGTTGTCGGATTTGGGGGTCAGATGCGAAGGGTCAAGATCTTATTTGAAAGCTACGGCAAAGAAAGGTGGGACCAGGGTTTTTATGTATGCGAGCAGTTAAAAACAAATATGCTTTAAACCTTTGTTTTTTGTCAATGGGTAAAGGTTTTAAAGCAGGGTATGGATATAACATGAGTTAATTATATAAAGCATGAGGCTTTATATAACATGGCGGAAAGATGTGGATACGAGAAAAGTTTAGTTGTAAAAAACAAACCTAAGTTTATTTCAACTAAACCTTGGGTTATAAATTATGAGGGGAGGGATTAATGTATGTATTGCAAGGGGCAGAGTTTTGCGTATGCACGGGGTTTAGCATGGTGGCGCTTCCAAGCTTTTTAACCTTTATAAAATGATAAAATATCATCCAAAAACTTAAGCTAAACTTCTGATGAGCGGGGTGATGTATTTCTTTTCAAAATACATAGGATATGTTCAAATAAAACTCATTGGCGTAACTTTTATTTTATTATATAGTATTAAATCTTTTGAATGATTTAATAACTATAGGGGGCGGGATATTTATTTAGAGTTAGTTTTAGACCAAAGGGCATTTTATTTGGGTTTTAATTTAACATGTGGGTAATAACTTTGGTCTAAAAACTTTGTAATAGTGGGTTTTTGGGGCTATTTAGATATAGGGAATTAGATAAATACGATAAGGTTTTATTTAAGGATTTAATAACATAGGTTAAAAGTTAATGTGAAAGGGAGAATGGAATGCACACAAAATACACATTATGACTAAGTAAAGTGAATAAGTAAAGCAAAGCTTGTCTTTACATCATTTCACCAATTTACTTAGGATAAAGCATTTTTGAGGGTTTTTGTATGTTTCTGAGTGAAGGAAGTTAATCATATGGGATTTTATGTTTCATTAAGTAAGAATGGGTCTTTACTTATGAAAAATAATGATAAATGGGGATTTAACATAAGAATTTAACATTTTCAAGTAACCAGTCATCGAGCCTTGGGTCCGGTCCCAATAGAAGTCAGAGAAATTCTCTAAGCCTGTTTGATTGATAGTCTAAAACAATAAATACTTACTAGGGATGGGAAATTAGTGATTTTTTGCCCGATGATGAATAGTACATGCTTTTTCCCACTTCTTTCTACCTACCCAACATTACTCTAACATTTTTTCTCGCTTTTGGTAGGTGCACTTAAGCTTGCAACCTTGAACCATTTATTCTTTTGAAAGCATAAACTATCTAATTCTACCTTATTTCATCTGAGGGCTCAGATTAAACTATTGAGCTCCTCATTATTTTCTACCTAACTAATGATTTGTCAGGATTTAATTGTCTGAAAAATATTTATTCACTATCTAAAACATAGAAATTGAAAACATGACAAGTCAATATTAAACAGTTTAACTCATCATGGATTATGGCATTTATTGACACTGCCATAATCATTTATTTAACAGAAAAAGTAAAAAGTAGTGGCATTTGAACTTGCTCACTTTCATGTCTTATTTTCATCTTTTTCTTTTGAGGTTTATGTTCTTTTAAGTCCTTTAATCTTTCTTTTAGGACTTTTTACTGTCTTTTTGATTTTGTATTATTTTTTAATTTTTAATTTTTTTCAAAATATGGGAAAACAACTTGCAGAAAGAAAGGTATGTACATATTTACAAGACTATCAAAATTCAATTCAAAATTATGAATCCTATATTTATAGGACCCTAACAGGTTTAGCCCTTGGTGGGATTTCCCAATGTAAATCTTGTTTTCTCTTGTGCATTGTGATCTCTATTTTTTTAGTGTTCTTGTATGGTTGAATATCTAAAGTATAATTTTTGAATAATATATTGGAATAATTTAAAAGAAGATCAACATCAAAAGTAATTATCAGTAATTCAAAAATATTGTGCTAGTCTCTATTGCACTTAGAAAATCAACACTTCAAAAGGAGATTTCAAGATTGCTCCAAGAAAGGGATCCCTCTGTCACTATGTGAAATCTCATAATTAAACTTATGGTAAGCCTTTACATTAGTGAATATATCCATATGATCAAGTTTACACTAAACAATTTTGTCATTCTTAAAAGATTCAAGAAAAATTACATCCCTGGAAAGAATGAACTTCTTGTTTATATGCCCTGGTGGTAGTTATGTATCTAAAGGAGATGCACTTCTAACCCCTTGCATCAACCTTGTTTCTTTAGTCCTTAAGAATCAAGGTATAGTAGGTGGAACCAAGGACCTTGAAATGCCTCACCGAAGGAATACAACTAGAACACATCTTATATGGAGTCTTATTTCCAAGGGCATGAGATGGACACCTATTTTTCACAGATATTGCACATAGAACCACATCAACCCAAAAGATCAACTTTACATTTTTGAAAAATATCATGGAATGAAAAATATTTAATATAGTCCCGTTCATTATTTCAAGTGTTAATTTTCCACTGCTCTATGCTATGACAATTACTTTAGCCCAATTCAATCCTTCATTAAGTAATATTTTCAGTAACAATTAACTCTTCCAATAAACAATAGTAATTGAATATAGAACAGTAAATGCAATGACAATAGGAGACAATCAAGAACATCAACAAAGAGACACTGATTTGGTCAAAGACCACGGAAAAACCCCATAAGGGGGAAGACTTTTTGAAAATTCTTCTTCTATTAGATTGTCATAAAATGTTTAGCAAAGAGTACAATGAGTCAATTTACATAAGAGTAAAAGTCAAACTTTGACTATTCAAATAGAAAAACCAATCTCCAATACATATAAGCTTCAAACTTCAACTTTAGACGAATTGCAAAATCTATTATTTTTTCAAAGTTTACAACAGAGAAATTTTCCCTAACCAGTCCACCAATCAATGGTCAAAGTTTCGTCCAACAACTTGGTCAAAAGTCAAAAAACTAGACCTTGAATGCAGGTCAAAGATCAGTCTAAACATTCTTGAAATCCACGATCAAACTTGGTCAACGAAGAGAGAAGGATCGCGGTCAATGCAGGTCTAAAATCTGCGGTCAAACCTTGTGGTAAATGGTGGTCAAATTTCCCAGATTGCCTCGGTTCCTGTGCCAAACATTGCGGCCTGCTCGAACAGAAATATTCCCACAAGATCGAAGTCAAATCATGCCAAAATTACCCAAGTCAAAGTTGGTCAAAGTATTCCAAACATAAAATTCAATGCTACAGTCAAAGATGCCAAGAGACCTCGCACGTGTGAGAGAGAGAAGGTTGCCTCAGACTTGTATGAACCAATCAGATTGAGAGAGAGAGAAGAATAATGTGTTGTGATGATCTTCCAATGAGCTTCAGGTCACTTGTAATTATATGTGTTGGAGGAGGGGCAATTTATCCTTAGGTCAACCTTGACAATTTGTGTACCTGTGGGCTTGACTTCAAAAACACATTTTTCCTTATCCAAATTCAATGTGTCAAAGGTCAATTTTGGTCCTCTCGGAAAGAGGAATCTAGTCCAATTATTGGAATTTGTCACTACGATGCCAAATTAACACTGCCTCTCAGTTAGAGATAAATTCCAACTGCACCATGTGATCATTGCAAGTATCTTGACATTAAATCATGTCTCATCTCTGCTTGACTCTATCTACTTAATCATTCTTGAATCTAAAAAATCATAGGTGAGATTTAGCTACCACCCTCTCTCCATCGGGAGCCACTTCTACCACCTAGAATCACTGCTAGCAGGGAGCCACTGCTACTTCCTAGAAATCTCTTCCAGAAGGAACCAATGCTACTACCCAAGAATAGTTTCTAATGGGGAGCCAATGCTACAGCCCGAGAATCTTTGCCAGCGGGGGGCCAATGCTACAACCCAGGAATCTCTGCAGGCAGGGAGCCAATGCTACAACCCGGGAATCTCTGCCAGCGGGGAGTCAATGCTACAAACCAAGAATCTTTGCTGGCGGGTATCCAATGCGACAACCTGGGAACCTACAAACAATAGGAGGGATGCCACTTACGTTATAAGGTAAGAATCACACCTATCCCATTGCTTAGTGATAATAGGATGGATACCGCTTACAATAAATGGTAAGGATAACACCTAGCCTATTATATGTTGATCTTCCCAACTTGACCCTCAAGAGTTAGTGGTAGAACACCTGCATCTCTAGCTTGAACATGATGCCACTTAGAATAAATGATAAGGATCATGCCTAACTCAAGCATCCAACATCGATTGGTCAGATGGGTGGGAAATACAAATGCCAATTGGGGTATACTTTGTCAAATCCAGATGTCCCTCAACCCCCGGGCTCTAAGGCTCAATTCATCACCTTGGAAGCTCAGACAAAGGGGGAAGAGCATAGCTCAGTTTCCTCGATCAACTAGCACCCTTACCTGGGAGGGTCACATCCATCCATAAAAGCTACTCTATATATGTAATCTTCTCATCAGTTGAATTATGATAGAGTCTCACAACTCCTCTCTATATCAAATCATGTATGTAATGATATATGATATTAATGTGCTCGGATTTGTCATAAAACATGGGATTCTATGCTAATCAGATTCCACTCTTATTGTCGCAATATATCACTGTCGTATATAGGACCTACTCAAACAACTTTTCCAAGCTAACAATGTTTCCTACCTTGGCCATGTTTAAAGCAACAAAAAACTGTTTCCGGCTTGTCCATGATATCATCGTAGATCCCAAGTAGCACCCAAATGTGCTCTTCCTGTAACTAACTTTTCGGCCTAATCATCATTGGTGTATCCATGGAGTTTCATATCTATGGAAGTGTATCTCAGACCAATATCTTTCAACATGAACTCAAAAGCCAACTCCTTATGCTCAATCATCATAGGCTCGCTACCTGTCAAGAATAATTCGTAAATATATAAAACCAAAATCAAAGTCATACCTTGGACGAGTTTGAAGTACGGGTTCAGATCAACACAACTTATTGTGAATCCAAGCTTCATTAGGTGACTGTCAATGCGGGCATACTAGGTTCGGGGAGCTTGATTCAAACCAAGTAATTATTTCTTCAATATGCAAACGTGACTCTTCCTATCATGTACATCATACCCCTGAGGTTGCTCAACACCTACTTCTTCCTTGTGCTTTTCAATGCTTCCATCAACTTCATGCTTCATCTTGTATAACTATGTGGACTTTGCATCAGACTTTCCTTGAGGTCTTAGAACAACATCCCATACATCATTCTTCATAATCGATTCTTCGGCCATGGAATCCTTCCAAACCGATTCTCTCACAGCTACTTCATTTTGATCGGGATTATCATCAGTCTTGATCCTGCTAGAGGGGAATGGCCCCCATTCAATTCTCTTTATTTCGGTGCCATAACTCACTTTGATGGTTAGTGTCCTGGACCATTGCTAGAAGAGGTTTTCCATTGACTCTATAGAGTCCTTCAACTCTAGATCCCAGTGTAAAATCATCACTCATTAAGAATTCCTTCAGCCAGGAGAGGACCTTTCCATCGATGAAGGCTACTTTCATTCCTTTGTCTTCCAAGCTAGAATCAGGTTCTTCTTTAGCTACGGAACATACATCACTTCATGAAGAATAAAAAATTCTCCATAGTCTAAATCAAATTTGACAATACCAAAGCCTTTCACTGGATATGTAGTGTTGTCCCCAAGAATAATATTCAAACTCATCTCCCTCTCAACCAGCGTTGAGAGGACTTCTGATACCCAGAGAGTTGTCTGGAAGCCCCACTAACAACCAACCAACTATTAAAAAAATCCATAGGAGAAGAACCAGAAATGGATGAAATAAGAATGCATTCAGATTGACTAGTAGCTACATTAATTTCACACTTGGAGTTTCTTGACTTCTTTTGAGGACGAGGACTTTCTTCACGATCATCCAGAGTATCTTTTCTCCTCCGATCATCTCTCCCTCTTATATCATCTTGCCTTCTTCTACAATCACTTCTTCTATCATTGTACCTGTTGTTGTTGTAGCTTTGGTCGGATCTTGGAGCATCTCTCTTTCTTGGACAATCTTGGGCATGGTAACCATGTTTGTGACAATTGTAACATTCAATATCCCTTGATCTTTTATTAGAGTCCTTTGACTCGGGAGAGGGCCTATTCGAACTAGATGGTCTTCCTTTTCCCTTTTTCTTCTTGTCTTGAGTAACAAATGCAACAGGTTCTCCTTCTCCATGTTTTTTAATTCTCCCACTTGAAATCATCTTGGATTCTTCTTGAGTGTGTTTTCCAACAATCTCATCAAATGACGGGAAATTGTTGTTATTGATTATGGTGGTAATGAAAGTGTCCCAAATAGGAGGGAGACCTCTAAGGGTTACCGACACCAACTCCATGCCAGGTATAGTTTCCCCAATTCTCTGCAATTGATATTTAAGATGAGATATCCTCATGACATCCCATACATCATTCTTCATAATCGATCCTTCGACCATGGCATCCTTCCAAACCTATTCTCTCACAGCTACTTCATTCTGATCGGGATTATCATCGGTCTTGATCCTGCTAGAGGAGAATGGTCCCCTTCACTTCTCTTTATTTCAGTGCCATAACTCACTTTGATGGTTAGTGTCCTAGACCATTGCTAGAAGAGGTTTTCCATTGACTCTATAGAGTCCTTCAACTCTAGATCCCAGTGTAAAATCATCACTCATTAAGAATTCCTTCAGCCAAGATAATACCTTTTCATTGATGAAGGCTACTTTCATTCCTTTGTCTTCCAAGCTAGAATCAGGTTCATCTTTAGCTACGGAACATACATCACTTCATGAAGAATAACAAATTATCCATAGTTTAAATCAAATTTGACAATACCAAAGCCTTTCACTGGATATGTAGTGTTGTCCCCAAGAATAATATTCAAACTCGTCTCCCTCTCAACCAGCTTTGAGAGGACTTCTTATACCCAGAGAGGTGTCTGGAAGCCCCACTAACAACCAACCAACTATTATAAAAATCCATAGAAGAACCAAAAAGGGATGAAATAAGAATGCATTCAAATTGACTAGTAGCTACATTAATTTCATACTTGGAGTTTCTTGACTTATTTTGAGGACGAGGACTTTCTTCACGATCATCCAGAGTATCTTTTCTCCTTCGATCATCTCTCCCTCTTATATCATCTCGCCTTCTTTTATCATCACTTCTTCTTCTATCGTTGTACCTATTGTTGTTGTATCTTTGGTCAGATCTTGGAGCATCTCTCTTTCTTGGACAATCTCGAGCAGAGTAACCATGTTTGTGACAATTGTAACATTCAATATCCCTTGATCTTTTATTAGAGTCCTTTGACTCAGGAGAGGGCCTATTCGAACTAGATGGTCTTCCTTTTCCCTTTTTCTTCTTGTCTTGAGTAACAAATGCAACGGGCTCTGCTTCTCCATGTTTTTTAATTCTCCCACATGAAATCATCTTGGATTCTTCTTGAGTGTGTTTTCCAACAATCTCATCAAATGATGGGAAATTGTTGTTATTGCTTATGGTGGTAATGAAAGTGTCCCAAATAGGAGGGAGACCTCTAAGGGTTATCGACACCAACTCCATGCCAAGTATAGTTACCCCAATTCTCTGTAATTGATTTTTAAGACGAGATATCCTCATGATATAGGATTACACAAATTCTCCTTTATTCATCTTCATATCTTTGAGTTGATCTTTCAAGGAGATGATTTCATTCAAATTATTGACTTCATACATGTCGGTCATCTTATCATACATATCCTTGGACTTCTTCAAGTTTTCCAAAGATGATTGCTCTAACTCGTCTCCTTTGGGCTTTTCCTTCACCTTAGCTTTCATTCCATGTTAATTTTCCACTGGTATATGCTATGACAATTACTATATCCCAAATTAATCCTCCATTAAGAAATATTTTTAGTAACAATTAATTCTTCCAATAATCAACAGTAATTAAAGATAGAACAATAAATCCAATGACAATAGGAGACAATCAAGAACATCAACAAGAGACACCGATTTGGTCAAAGACTGGGGCAAAACCCCACAAGGGAAAAAACTTTGAAAATTCTTCTTCTATTAGATTGTCATAAAATGTTTAGTAGAGAGTACAGTGAGCCCAAATCCATAAGAGTCAAAGTCAAAATTTGACTATTCAAATAGACAAACCAATATCAAATCAATATGAGCTTCAAAAGTCAACTTTAGCCAAACTGCCAAATATGTTATTCTGTCAAAGTAAAAAACAGTCAAATCTGCCCTAACCAATCCACCAGTCAACAATCAAAGTGCCTTCAAAAAATTTGGTTAAAGGTCCAACAACTCAGCGTTGATTGTTGTTCAAAGATCAGTCAAAATAGTCTTGAAATCCATGGTCAAACTTAGTCAACAGAGAGAGGAGAATTGTGGTCAATGTAGGTTTGAAATATGTGGTCAAACCCTGCGGTCAATAGCGATCAAAATGCCCAGATTTCCTTGGTTCCTATGTTAAACAATGCAGCCTACCAAAATAGAAATCTTCCCACAAGATCGAAGTCAAGTCATGCCAAAATTGCCCAAGTCAATGCTAGTCAAAGTCTTCCAAACAAAAAAGTCAACGTTGTAGTCAAATATGCCAAGAGACCTCGCTACGTTTGAGAAAGAGAAGGTTGCCTCAGACCCATACAAGCCAATCAGATTGAGAGAGAGATAAGAATTATGTGTTGTGATGATCTCAAAATGAGCTTGAGGTCACTTGTAATTATATGTGTTGGAGGGGCAATTTGTCCTTAGGCCGACCTTGAGAATTTGTGTACTTGTTATCACTCTAATAATTCTAAAGTTGTGAGATTTTTTATTTAAAGTCTAAGAACATTAGAGGTAACCACAAACCAACTTTTAAACTCTAAGATCTAGCCTTGTTAGGGTTCAGAGAGGGCTCTCTCTATAATATTCAACTCTGTTTTAATTATCTGATATTAGGCTGGTTATGATGTGCAAATTTGGTTTGGTTTGGTGGGAAAAATCACTTAATGAAATGGATAGCAGGAGATCTATTTTTCCATTGGGCTAAGGAGTTAAAAGTCAAGCAAACAGAACTAGGATCAAGCTCAAAAATTCAAATGTTTTCAGGGCAAGATAGACAAGTCTTTGAAGATCTTAGAAGGTTGTTTGGTGAAGTGGTTTAATCGAGATAAAGAGCAATGAAGGATTCTTTGATCTGGATAAGGAAGGAATAGACAGAGGTCATTCGAAAGAGGGAGCAATTAAGGGTTCCCCAATCTGGAAATTAGAAGAAAACATAGAAATGATAAACAGTTAAAGACGGGGTGCTTTTAACAAATCCTGTAATAATACTCCTGATTTATCATTCAAATTTAGAGAACATATATGGATGCATGTAAACATAAGAAAATAAACAAAGACAGTAGAAAGTACTTCACTTCAATGGCTCATCACATGAATCTTGAAATATGATGCTAGATGATTTAATCCAATCTGCTACTAGAACTTGCAACAAAAAGCCTTCAAGTACAACAAAAATGACTATAGAAATCTTCAGCAATTTTATTCCACAATAATACTTCAAAGGATGAAGCATATATACAAAAATGTTTACAAAATATCCTAGAATAATCATAGGATTTTTCTAAGGAAATAAAATATCTTTTACAACAAAATAGTGATAACTGCTTAATAACTTAGCAAGCTGTCCTATTTATCCAAATAAAATAGAAAATGATGTTGTGGATTGGGTGCAGCTAGCTGCCTTGGTGTCTTCTTTGCTGGCAATAATATTTCAAATCTATTTTGAAATATTATCTTCATATCTGACACTCTTTATCTCTGATACTCTTTAATCACTTATACTCTTTAACCTCTGTAAAACTGCCTTACTGCTGTAAATTCTGTTTTGAATGTGAAAAATCAGCAAACTGTTTTATCCTTTTTCTCTGCATTTTGACTTCTACAATAAGTTAGTGAGTGATTGTCAAGCTTCATCATCAGGAATTTTTATATTTTTCAGCTTCCTAAAGTTCTCATCTGCCTCAGTGTATCTAGCAAATGTTGGTTTTATAACAAATAAGTGTTTTATCTCATGCTGTAGATAAAATAAGTCTTCAAAACTTTTATGTAAAACCTTCCCTGTAGGAATTCCTTGCCTTTCTGTTTTGTTAACCTATTTTTTTGCATAATCTCTAATCTTTTTGTTGTAGTCTTCTTGTGGCATGAGTTTATCATTAATAACCAGGATGTTTGGCAAACCTCTTTGCCTCAAGGTCTCAAATTTGACCATAAACTTGGTTATGGCTATGTTCATGTTTTCACATTTTTCTTCTAACTGCTTCATTAAATTCTTCTTTGAAATGACTTTCCTTATCTCAAGGATTGTCTCTGTTACATCAGTGATTGCTATTTCTTCAAGTTCTTGCTTGTTCTTGTTGTTGAGAAATTTGATTAATTCTAGGGCCTGTTCAGGTTTGTCACCTAGTCATCTTTTGTTTTCTAAATTTCTGCTTGTGTTGCCTTCAATAAATCCCTCTACTCATATATTACCTATATTGATGGCCACACATCATTGATGGCTTCAATGATTTTACTCCATAACTGATTCTTTACATAAGATATTAACTCTTTCAAGGTTAAATCCTTTTGTAGATTCTTCAATTCAACATTTAACCTGTTAGCCCTTTTTTCATGAGTTTTGGCATTGATTTGGGCTAGCTTCTTAGTGTCTTCAAGATTGTCAATTACTTTCTTCAATCTATTGATTTCATTGGTTTGAAGTGACATTTCCTCCATGGATTTAAATAGTTTACTAACCTCATCTATTGGATGCATTGTTGATGTAGATGACTCTGTAGCTGAAGTAGTGGATGAGGTCGCTGGCACTGCAATAGCCAGTGGTACTTTTGGTGCCAACTCTTCTGCGAGAGTTGAAGGCACAATTGTAGTAACCATGGGAATTACTATAGGAGTTTCCTATGATTTTGTAATTTCTCTTTCATGGACAAGCTTTTCCATTTGGATTTCCATTTCTTTTATCTGTGCTGTCAATTGTAAAATTATGTTCATCATATCATCTTTCTAGATTTGTTCTTGCACTATTTCTTTGGCTTGTGGATGTTCAGTTGATGGAAGCTTGAGTTGTTTCCTTAGTGATGCAATATCATCATTCTTTTTCTTCACTAACTCTTCTGCTGCTTTGACATTGGCAGGATCATATCCTACTTGAATAACCAACTCTTCTAAAGACTTAATCCTAAGATCTTTAGCATATGAGAAAGCCTTGTCAACTTTCATTTGATCTCTCATATTTATTATTGTATTCTGAAGCTTGTGGACACTCATGGCCTTTGTAGTAATGGTAGAATATAACATCTCAAAAGTTTTCCTGTGAAATTCAGTTTGATCTAGTGCATGGATACTTTCCGTTGGCACTTCAAGATCAACTTTCTTGTAATCTGCCACTGTCTTGGGAGTCCTGACTATTGGTTGAAGCACTGACATAATCAATTTCTTATTTGAATAATCAAAAGCAGAAAGAATTATGTTTTGGATACCTGGTGTTTGTTTCAAATATTGAGAATAGATCTCATTTTTTATTTCTTCATTCTTTGTCTTTACCTGCTTATATTTCTCTCTGATGTCAAGATCTTTATCCTCTGCTAGTTGTGAGGAGGATGCCTCCACACTCTGTTGTTTCTATATTACCTGTGTATTTGAGTTATCAAGATGTTCTTCATTTAGGATGCCTCCATTTGTAATGACTGTAGCTGCAACTTTGTTTGTCTTTGGAACATTTGTATCTTCAACTTCTATGGTCTCTTTGTTTTTATCAACTTGATTGATCCTAGGCTTTTTTTTATACCTTATTTTAAACCTAGTCTCAGTAGTTGTCTTAGTAGTGTAATTACCTTCTTCTCAACCTCTCTTAGCAGCTTTCTCTCTTTGATTTATAGCTTCCAAGGTGTGACTAGTATCACCCTGTCTTACTGCTTCAATCAAGGTTTTTTCTATCCACTCTATTTGATTAGCATACTTTCCAATCTCTGGTCTTTTGTCATGAATATAAGGTGTCAGTTTGCTTTTAACTCTCATTTTTCTAAGAATTCCCTGAGGGTCATAATTCCATAAGAAGCTAAACTCAAATTTGTACTCCAGTAACTGTTTTGTTGCTTCTAATGTCACATCTCTATGATTACAAATGAAGGGCCCTATCTGATTTTTCAACTTAAATTGAGTTTTCTTCTTGGCTGCTAGGAAGATGATAGAATCTGAATTTAAGATTTGCCTAATATACTCCAAGGCAAAAATTCTTATTGGCACATACTTAGGAAGTTTATAGGGTAACAAATTAGACCCAAAAACTTTGATTTATGTATAGTTATGATATAAGTACCAATCTCCAGTTCTAGTTTGCTCTGATAGCTGTAGAACTTTCTTTATTTCATCACTGATTCTTGGTTGTATTGTATTTGTTAACATGTTTATCAATGGATGAATAAAGTAATCTGTAAACTTTGCATAACTGAATTCTGTGGACTCTTTTCTAATCAAAGAAGTCCAAAAGATCATTGAAAGTGGATTCTCTTCAATATCAAGCTTCTGAAGTGTTATTGAAAACTTGTCTGCTTGGAAATATAAGAACATATGGAAAAGAAAGGAAGTATACCTAAATACTCCTTCAGTTGGCAATTTGACAAGCTGATCATGGATATTATCAACTATATATTCAACATAATTGAAGATGATAGAAGGAGGTTGTCCTTGTGCAAAGGTAGATAGAAAACCTAGGATGGACTCATCTGTATGCTCATTTGTAAAATACCCTAGGATAAAGGACAACATAGATATGACATGCCTAGACCCTTTAGGAAATTTTGAAGTAGAGTAAGGAGGATTGATTTGTGGAATTTCAACATGTAAAGGCATGAATACTTGAAAATTTTGGAACCTTTTGGGAAATTCTAGACCAATGTAAAGCTTGGTGAGTGCTTCTATTGATAAGGGAACTGCTTTGGGATCCAGTTTGAGCCGTAACATCTGGTTTATTGACTCAGCAACAATTGTGAACAATACTTCTTTGTTTTCATTTACCATTGCTCTTTGTTTAGGTGAGTAATAGGTCTGACACATCCTAATAACCTCTGGACACTGGTGGGTGAGTGGGACAACATATTTGGGTAGGTTTGACTCCCAAATTTGGACCTCTTCAACTTGATCCAATGACTTTTCATAACTCCAACAATGGAGGTCTAACAAATTAAATTCTATGACTGGATCTGCTATTTTGTAATCCACATCTGCTAAGGGTGTATGTTCAATGTCTACAATTGGAGGTTGTAGAGGATTTACAATAATTATAGTCTTGGAATTTACTGCTGGATTTGATTTTGAAATTTTTTAGACTTTCTGGATAACTAAAACTCTGTATTGGGACTTTTTTGGACTCTTCTGTAAGATTAGATTGTTTACATAAGTGTTTTTTACTTTGACAGAGGTTCTTTGGATAAAAATAGGCAAAAACTAGCTTTTCCCTGAATTTAACTCTTCAATTTTGGCTTTAAATTGGACTTCAGACTCTTTACAGGTTTAGAAAATGATAAACAAGGGTTTGAATTCTTTTTCCAGTAAATACTGGACTGAAATTTGTTCAAATTGGGCATGGAAGGATTGAGGTTACCTGCAAAGGATTTCTGGGGAAATTCGAAGTCTTATAAGGTCTGCAAAGGATAAATAAATTCATTTTTTCCTTAAAAACCGTATGCAATATTGAAAACAAGGGTTTATCAAAGATTTCACAATTAATTCGTTCTTTTCGGGAAACTACATGGTTTTATTTGGGGAAATGGGCTTTATTGAGTTTAATTCCTTCAGAAAACTCCTTTTCAATTGATAAATAGGTCGTTTTTTGTGAGGAATACCTGTCTGAGTAGGTATTTTGGTCTTTAAATGGCTTTTGAGGTGTCAGACAGGTTCTGATGGTGTTTGAAGGTCTCTATAAGCAATTTGGACGTTTCCAGTAGTCTTGACAGCAACTGTGTTGGCTTTTTCAGGTTCTCTAGACGTGAAACCAATGTATCGGGATCTTTGTTTCTCAGTTGGAGGATAAATGCATACAAATAACGCAAAAAGGGCTTAATGGGCGTAAAATGAAGGTTTATATGACGTTTTAGGTTTAATGCAAATTAACCTTAAATGCAGGTCATATCAAAACAGAGGGCAATTTGGCGCGTGAAGGTAGAAAACCATAGGTGGTTATCGCATAGGTTTTGGGTGGTATATGGCATTGTAGGATCGAATGCGATCTAGTGATATTTGGCCACATGGAGGAGAGATAAGGGCTCTAAACCACCCATTTCACAAATGTTAAAATGAGTTTTGATCGCACAGTTTAAAATGCGATATGTATTTGCAATCGTCAGATCTGCGAGCGTTCATGCGAATGGTGGGAATTAGTTTTGGAATTGCTCGGTAGTGGGGCGTGGGGCACGGGCTTTGTATTATGCGGCGGGATTAATTCTTATATAAAAAAACCTTTTTTTTTCAATATAAAACCAATGTGTTATGATGGTTGGCGGGGTAATATTTATATGGTTAAATAAAACATTAACGTGTGTTTTAAAACCATTGGGAGCGAGATTAGTTTATATAATATGTTTAACTTATGGGGATATAGTGAGGTTTATATTTTTTTGTGAAACCAGCTCCAAAAATAGAAGAAAAGAGAGATCAACGCCTTAGAAATAAGCCACTTTGAGGGAGCAACCTCCAATACATTACATGAATGAACAATTATTGGATGATACAAATGAAAAAAGCTCCTTTCTATATATAGGAGTCCATAGGGCCACAATGTAATCCTAGTGGGGCCATAATGTAATCCTAGCCGACCTAACAATAATAATGTAAGAGCACAATAATAACAATATGGAGTTTACAAGAGTACAACAATAACAATAAGGGGGACTACACTAACATAATAAGGGACTATACTATTAATATAGGGACTTAACATGCCCCTCTCCTTCAAACAAGTGTTGTCCTCTGTTGTACCTTAAGACACAATCCCTTAGCTGTGATAAGGAATCAGTGCTTAAGACATTTATAAGATTATGTCACAAATATTTGTCTCTGTTTTATTAACCCTCAAGTATTTATAATCAAATCCTTAAATATCAAATATAATGAATGCTCCACAATGCTACCATTTGTTGATGTTGAACGAAGTGACTAGAAGAAAATGAAAGAAGAAGCCCAAACTGATATGTTGTTTTATACAGAAAATATCATCTCAAACCCCAAAAGAAATATTTGAAAGAAATAGTTAAAACAAAGGAGCGCCAATTAAGGTTTTTAACTCTTACATACAGAAGTAAAAAGAGACCTGCTACTCATAACTTTGTTTTATTCATAGATAGAAAACACAGAATGTAAACTTGAATACACTTCAACATAAACAAAATGCCAGAAACTTGCTTACTCATTCATTAATCTTTGAATCTCCGATTACAAAATAATTGTCTGAAGGTCCAAAACTCAGAACCTTTCCTTCTCTTGAAAATTACGTTAAAAACATCAAAAAGCAGTTTGGAACTGTTGTAACCAATCCTAACTACCAAAACTACTTTAAGATTTCGAAGGTTGTCTATTACATGCCTTGAAAATGTCTTATTACAATTAAATTGTCTTCAGAAAATAACATAAAATAAATATCCTAATCTATAGGGATTGTTGATGATGTGGCTTCTTTTCCTTGGTCAACTGATTTGTCTTTCTTTGCCACTAATCCTTTTCGCAGGTCTATTGTCCAAGCACTGCAATTTTTCCATATTTCTACCTTCGTCTTGGATGAATGTGTCAGATTGTGATATTCCAATCTGAATGCAGTAATTTGATCATAAGAAGGCCTTTCTGTGAAAAGAATCTTTACCATCCACAAGAGTTGAAAATGATTCTATAAGAAGTTTACCATTGTCTCTCCTTTAAGCACCTGAGTCTTTTCATGCCTATTATCAACTTTGTTTTTTGTCAACACTAGTAAGTTATCATAAGAATTCCATGGCAAAAGATTTCCTTCAGCTCCCCAACATGATGGTAAGCCTACTTGTCATTTTATCAAAAGACTTATCAAACTGACTTGCTGCTTCCTTGATTTCCATTAGCTTCTTTTCTACAGCTTTTCTGAGATCATTTCTGATAATCATTTTATTAATTTCTACTGCATACAACATTATGTCTTGCATGTCATTCTCCTCTAATTCCTTATCTGATTTAGAATTAATAAAATCAATAAATCTTCTAGCCCAAATGGCTCTATTAATTCATTTTTGCTTATCAAACATGATTGGTTCTTCACATCCTAAAATAAGGCTTTTCTCTTTTGCAATTATCATCAGGAAGCACCAATTGGATTTCATTTCTAAGATGATATCTGTCCAAATGATATCTTTAGCTTGTATCAGTGAGAGATTTCCTTTCAGTCTTTCTTTGAGATTTTTAATCTCAGCTTCAGCATTTTGGAAATCCATTCTGTATTTGTCAGCTTCATTTTCTATGACTTTCATCAATTTTGTTGCAGTCTCCAGATCTGTTTGAGCCTTCTTTCTATCTCTTTCAGCCATCTGCAACTCAGTATTTAATTGAACAATTTGTGCTTGAGGGTCTTCATCACCTGTAGGAAAAACAAAATTACAATTATGATTATCAATATGATTTTGCAATGAAATTGCAGTCTGCTTTATTTTGGAGAGTTCTTCATCTTTCTACATGAGTTATTGCAACAACTTTTCCTTTTCCTTCTCTACCTCTGCAACTTCTGTAGCCATTGAATGTTCTCCAGTAGGTAACTTTAACTTCTCCCTTAATGTGGATATTTCTACCTTAGCACTTTGCATGAGTTTCTGCACAGCAGTCTTATCACTGGGGTCTACTCCAATTTTTATAATAATTTTCTTCAATTCCTCATTCTGAACTGTTAAGGCTCTTGAGTTAGCCTTCTCTAACTTCAACTCTTTAATTACTTTACCCAACATATTCTCTGCCTTTATTGTCATTGCATTAGTCTTTGTGAGGTCATTTACAATCAATTGACCTGTTTGCATATGCAAATTCATTTTATCCATCAGTGGAATTTTCTTTACATCCACAGTCACATTGACAGTGTTGAAATTGCTGGAAGAACCAATTGACATATCTGTAGGATGTAATAGGGTAATTCTAAATTGATCTTTATCAAGATCCATTACATTCAACAATCTCGTTTGATCAGCAGCAACTTGATGTTCAGCTTGGGCCTCCATGCTGACCTTCATCCTCTAATTTCTTTCCTCAATTTGTGAAAACAGTTGTTTGATCAAGGGCCCCTGTTCATGAGAAACTTCATGATTCCTGGGTGAAGCAGGAGCATTTTGATCTTCTCCCAAATGTAAAGAAAAACCAAGTGAATTAGATGTAGGTTCTTCAGTAAGTTTTTTTCTCTTCTTGGCTCCATGTTCCTCATCATCTAGATCAATAACTACTTCCTTGGTTCTTTTAGTTGTTTTCTCTGCTATGATGGGAGTTTGAATGTTTGCATCTATTGAACTCATCACACCTTTACTTGCTATCTTCTCTTGTTCTAGCCTACTTTCATGAATGAAAGTAGAGTACCCATTCTCAATTCTTCTATTTGAAATCACACTATAAGGGTCATAAGCCCAACTTTCTCCTAGTAGCATATGTCATCTAACATTTTTGTTACTTCATCAAATGTCTGCCTATGAAAGGGCCTACAACCATGGGTAATTTATACATGTGTCCTTTCTTCATAAGCACGAAATGAACCTGATCAACATTTAGACTCTGTCTAATGAACTCTAAAGCAAAAAGCCTCATTGGTACAAAATTTGGGAGTCCATAAGGCTCAACACTTGCTCCATATAGCCTTATTTCAGAATATTCCTAAAAAATAAACCAATCCCCATATTTGCAATTGTTTCCTAAATGCAGAAACTCCTAAGCTTTAGGTAAGAAACAGGGAGGAGGACTTCCATTCAATATTTTGTATGCAATTGGCATGTAATAGCTAGCAAAATCAAACAACCCAGCCTCATTTTGCTCCCTTCTAACTACATTTGTCTATAATATCAATGATTGCCTTCGTTTATTTACATCCATAATATTTAAACCTAAATGCATGAATTATTCCACATTTTAATATAAGAACAAATATACAATCAATGAAGGAAATTTGAAAGAACCTGTTAATGAAAGGCTCATCAGCTGTGAATTGATTATTTCCTGCCAATATGATGGAATATCCAGCACCATTCTTGGCTTCATCATCATGGCAAACATCCCTAGGACTGATTTATCCACTGTATTATCATCATCTTTACCCAGAATTTTTGCAATATTACTCAATACTGGACGAGTCTTAGCATCAAAAACCCCCATAGCAAACTCTTTGCAATTTGGCTGAAACTGCTTCATGTCAGGTTTTAAATAAAACATGAACTGATTAAATTCTTCTCCTACAAGATTGTCATAATATTGTACCAGCGAATCGTCAGAAAATTGGATGGTTGACTCTGACTCAAGATAGCAAAGGGCTTGGCGGACTAATAGGGTGGACACCTGCAAAACGTTCTCTCCTTGGGAATTCATGACAAAACACTTGAGTGGATACATGACAGATGCCAAACAATAGATAAATTTAGGGAAAATATGGGTTTTTGGAATGCATGCAGACAAAACTCCAGACTTGACCATGGCCAAATACATAGGGGAAGCATTATCATTCAAAATAACTTGTTGGTAGAAAAGGAGATGCATTATAGAACACAGGGTATCTTGAATATCCCTCTCAGTATCCATGAGAGGGGATATGGATAGCTAAACCTGATAGGGATGACCGTTTAGCCATGGTTGGAAATTTACGTAAGAATAATTTGCAGTGTGGTCAAATTTGTGCAGGTGGCGGAAAACTAAAACAGGGTGCAGCGCAGCAAATCACAAGTAATTTGAAAAACAGATAAAAATTTTCTTTAAATAGATGGCGTGGGTTTTAAATTTAATGCTGACAAGACGAGCCAGTAGGCCGTTAACTCTACCCGACGTGGAAGACAGTTGTGACCAACTCAGCGTCTTACGTCACTGCGGGAGCTCTTGGGGTACGAAGAAAAACTTCGGCTGGTGCCCCCGCACTCAATCTCTGCCATTCATCTCTGTTGTTTCCGCAGTCAACCCGGTCAATTGCGGAGGCACTCATCACGGTATCTGGTGCGCTAGTTGTGCCTGCAGGTTGGGCCTTTTGAGAAGGACTTTAATTATCCGTGATTTCCGCCAACCAAATCAATCAATGCTTAACATCAAATACCGAACCCACTATTATAAAGTTTAAATGTTTAAACTTTAACTCATTTTGGCAACCATACATATTTTTTTTCATGCTAAAGTATAATATTTTGATACTTTAACATATTTTCCAACAATTTCTTATTTTTATATTTGAAAAATATTTGAAAAATAAAAGGATATGCATATGATCCACAACATGTGGCTCCACCTGGGGATAATGTTTTTTGCCACGAAACACTAAGAACTTGTAGATCAGTGCCATCACTTTGGGCATGGAGTCAAAAATTGCTTGATGAGAAATATACAGTGAGAGGAAACTAAATATGTACAACAATGAACTAACTGCCTTTAGTGTTGGAAATAATGTTTCAAATACTGCCCATTTACAGACAGTTCTATTGCTTCTCCATCAAGATCTTCCAGCATGAAAGTAGTATTTGATCTGGCTTTAGATATTTTGTAAGGACCACACCATAAAGGATCAAATTTACCATGTTTCCCTTTCTCTTCCCTTCTGGTATCCCATCTTAATACCAGATCTCCAACCTGAAACATGATTTCTCTTGCCTTTCTGTCAAAAATAGACTTCATTTTATCCTGATAAGTTACCAAATTGTCTCTGACTTTATTTCTTCTTTCACTCAATTCTATCACCTTATTTAGTCTTCTAATCAAAGCATTAGGTTCCTCTTGAGAGTCTTGAAGAAAAGAAATTATTGGTCTTGCTAGCTGAGTGGGAAACAAAGCCTGAGCACCATATACTAATTCATAAGGAGACTTACCAGTGGATCTTTTAGTAGTCATCCTCACTGCCCATAAAGCAAAAATAAGCTTTGAATCCCAATCCTTTTGGTTCTCATTGATTGTTTTCTTCAAGATTTTCACCAATGTTTTATTAGATGATTCTGCTAATCCATTTCCTTGAGGATGATATGCTGTAGAGTGGGATAATATTACATTATAAGTCTGACAAAAATTTATGAACTTGACTGAGTTGAAAACTTGAGCATTGTCTGTTACAATCTTTACTAGACATCCAAATCTACTAAAAATATTCTCTTCTAAAAACTTCATCACAACCAAATCATTTGCTTTTCTAGTAGGAATTGCCTCTACCCATTTTGTAAAATAATCAGTAGCAGTTAGAATCCATTTCAACTGCCCACTTGATAGTGGATTAATCTCTCCAATGAAATCCAATCCCCATTGTTTGAAAGGTTCTTCAATAAACACAGGAAGGAGAGGTAAAGGAGCTAACCTTTTCTTTTCTGTAAACAATTGGCATTTTTGGCAACTTCTAACAGTTCTGTATACATCAAAAAATAAAGAGGGCCAATAAAAACCAAATTTAAGAATCCTATGAGCAGTTACTTTCCAGCTGTAACGACCTCCACACAAGCATTCATGATATTCTTTAATCACCTCCATGGTTTCCTCTTCTGTCAAACATAACAAAAAAACACCATTAGGATCTTTCCAATATAATTTAGCTTCAATTATAACATAAGGTTGAGCTTTAAGTTTCAGAGCTCTATACTTAGCTCTGTTTATTGAAGGAGGACAAGAAAAGAAACAGAGATAATGAATGATATCCTTATACCAGTCTGAACAGAGAAATTTATACTTAATTGCTGACTTTGTCTTAATCTGATCTGTTTCTTCAGTCACTTCATCTATAGGTGCAAGTAAGCTAATTCCCAAAGATTGGAAATTAGATTCTGTCAACAATTTGGCTAGTCCATGTCCTTTGACTAACTTTGTTGGTTTAATATCCAGTTCATATTCTTGGATTTTGGCAATCCATTTTCCTCTTTTTCCTTCCACATCACTCTATACTAGCACGTCCTTTACTTCAGAATTAGGCACATATGCTACTATTTGAGAATGAAGTACATAAGTTCTGAAAGCCTTTAAAGATTTAACTAAAGCATATACCTGCTTCTCTAGGATATTATACTTCAGCTTTGCATCTCTAAGGACTTTGCTGAAAAAGGCTACAGGTTGTTCACTTCCTTCTTCATTTTTTTGTAATAACATAGCAGCAATAGTAGAAGATGATGCAAATCAGAAGATTTGAAAAGGCTTTAAGTAATCTGGACTAATCAGAACAGGAGCTTCTTGGAGAGCTTCTTTAATTCTGCTGAATGATTCTCTTGCATCCTTGTCCCATTTTACTTCAGCATTCCTTTTTAACATATCTGTTATTCTCCTGGCAATCTCAGCATAATTTGGAACAAATCTCCTCAGAAAATTGATTTTTCCCAAAAACCTTTGTATATCTTTTTTATTTCTAGGCAGTGGAATTGTATGTATAGCTTCAACCCTTGTCGGGTCAATCTTCACTCCTTGTTTTGAAATTATGTGACCCAACAACTTACCTTCTTCTAGAGCAAACAAAGATTTCTTGGGATTTAATGATAATCCAAATTTTCTGCATTTCAAGAAAGCTTTCCTCAAGTGTTCTAAGTGATCATCATCAAAACCTGAAAAAATAGTAACATCATCAAGATAAATAACTACAAATTTATCACCCACAAAAGCAATATCCATTTCCCTTTGGAAAGTTGCTCCTGCATTCATGAGGCCAAATGGCATCCTGGCATACATGAATGTTCCCCAAGGTGTGGTGAAAGCAATTTTTTTTTTATCTTCCTTCTCCACAACCACCTAATTATACCCGGAAAAACCATCAACCATAGATAACCTGAATGCTCCAGTTACTTTCTGCAGAACAAAATCCATCTTTGGTAAAGCATAATTATCCTTTAGGGAAGCTCTGTTCAAATTTCTAAAATCCACACATAATCTTATCTTTCTATTTTTCTTCCTGACTGGTACCAGATTGGAAACCCAGTCTGAGTATCTTAGTGGAACTATGATTTTTGCTTGCAAAAGTTTATTCACCTCCTTTTCAATTGGAGCTAGCAATAGTGGGTTAATTTGTCTGAGCTTCTGCTTGTGTGGTTTAACCCCATCTTTCAATGGTATTTTATGCTAAATAATATCTAAATCATAAGTTTTCAAATCTTCATATGACCATGCAAATACATCCAAGAATTGTTTAAAATGATCTACATACCTTTCTTTGTACTCCTTAGGAACTCTTCTAAACAATTTGATTATTTTAGGCTCATGTTGAGTTCCTAAATTACAGTCCTCTATTTCCCCATCTTGGGATACCTTTTTCTGGTTCATTGACACATCATTAGCATCAAACAATCTCTCAAGAGGTACCAAACCTCTAGGCAAAATATTATCCTTCAACTAAATTATCTTCTAATCACCAATTGAATGTTTCAGAATTTTAGACATATCACTTTGACCACTTTCATCAACTTCTAAATCAATTTGACTGTCTTTGAAATTTCCAATCATTGTTAAAAATTGATTAATTTTCTCATCATCCTCAAAAACCTACCAATGTTCTACAATATCAGGGATTGAAGGCCTGTGTCTCAATTCAATTTCATATCTCAACCTTGGATTAATTGGTGGTTTAAATGACTGGCTGCAACTGCCAATGAATCTGCCATTCTATTCTCTTATCTTGGAACCAACTGTAAATTGAAAGCTTCAAAATAATTTTCAACTATATCCCACACCTCATTTCTATAAGACCTCAATCTGGGATGTTTAGTCTGGCACCAATTCTTAATTTGTCTTATGATTAATTCAAAGTCACCAAAAACAGATATAGACTGAATTCCCATCTGTTTAGTTGTTTGTAGGCTTAGAATCAATGCTTCATATTCAGCTACATTATTAGTAGATTCAAATTCCAATTTGAAGGAAAAAGGTAAAAAGTTACCTTCAGGAGATATAAATATGAATCCAGCTCCAATACCCTCCTTAGAGAATGCACCATCAAAATAACACTTCCAAATTTTATTTGAACACAGCTCTTTATGTACATTGGTTGAAGAGAACTGCTTTTGTGAATCTTTATCGCATTCTACATCTTCATGCAGCATGAAACAAGAGAGATCCTCCTTCTATTGACCATAAATAGGGGAATTACCTGCATCTTTCTTGGTAGTAGTTTTCAAAAATCTGGTTTCTCTGTACAACCTCCTTTCCTCCCCATTAAAAACATGAATAATAGCATATGTGAAATCCAATTTCAAAACTCCTCCAAGCTTTGCCCCCCAAGATCTAGACAACAGCATACCAAATCTGGCTGGAATATCTACTACTACCACATCCATCATAATACTCTTAGCTGGAATTTGAGCTAAGGAAACAACCATATCTTTGATAAAGCCTACACACTTCGCCCTTTTTGAATCAAAGGAATAAAGGTCTCTATATGGTTTGGTGATTTGTAAATTTAACTCTTTCATCACATAAAATGGCATTAGATTATGTGATGCACCAGAATCTAGCATACAATTATGTAAAATGAAATCATGCAACAGAACTGATATATAAAAAGGTGGAACAGAAGAATCTACCTCTTCAACATGAGGTCCAAAAGTAACCACTGGTTTCTCTTCTTTCAGATTCACTATATCACCCACCTCATCATACTGAGATAAATTAATAAACTCTGCAATTTCTTTCTTATAACCAGGTGTTTCAACCAACTCAAGTGGTACTTGAATCTTTACTTTTTCTAATTCTTTAGACAAACTGAAAGTTTGATTTTGTTTTATGAACTTTTCAGGTTTTTCTTGGTTTTTATTTGAATTTGTATGTTGATCAGGAACAGTAACAATTTTCTCCAAAATATTAGGGTCATTAGATTTTACTTGAGGAGCCTCAGCTTGCTTCTTCTCTTTCTCTTTTTCTTGATTCATGGGTTGTTTCCCCTTATCTGATTTTTTAATAGGATTCTTCTGTAGTGGAGTCACCATTGGAGTAGGTACTGATTATGATTCCTCTCCTTCATCATCCTGAGTTCTCAACCTCTTTTTTGACCTCAAATCATATTTTTTATGCAACTCTGCTTGCATAAAATCAGTAAATTGTTTGCAATAATCATCCATTTCTTCCTGATCAAATGAGACATCAGCTTCTTTACATTCTTCTGCATATTCTTTCTCACTTTCTTCTCCTGTCTCACCATCTTCCATATACACAACAGAAATTTGATCTTCATCTTCTTTCTGATCATTATCAGCAGAATGTGATGGGGCTGCCTCTATATATAAAGGTGCTTGGACTTGGTCTTGATCTTTTCTTTCTCTCTGTAGAATCTGTAGAGGCTATTTTCTGAATTGGGGATCGAAAACCCCTCTATTTTGTTGTGCAGGTTTCTTGTTACCTAATTCCATCTTTACTAATTTGTTTGACAAATTTTTAATGACCTTAGTCATGTCATCTATCCTTTGATCTTGTGATGAATCTTCTTCTTTAGCCTTTCCTTTGTCTTGAACCTTTCCAGCTGCAGTCATGTTTGCCTCAATTTCTAAGCCATCAGTTTGAATATGTTCAAGAGTGGAGGCTCTTCTTTCTCTCAATGTAAAATTGAAATCTGATGCAAATGCCCCAACAAAAACAACCCTTGCTCCAATAGGAGGAGGTTTCATTTCCACAGGCAAACTATTGTACAACTTATTAAATCTTTTGACAAAATCACTCATGCTTTCATTTGATTTTTTATTTATAGCATTAAACTCTGTTAAAGAATAACCATAGTCTCTTTTTTCACCCCATCTCTGAATGAATTGTCTTTCTAATTCATCCCAATCATTGATTGAACCATTTGGTAATCCTTTGAACCATTTTATTTCCTCTCCGCTTAGAGACTACACAAAAAGTCTCATTACAACATCAAGATGCTCTACATTAAAGTTTTCAGCAAAAGTGCAAAACAAAGGCAAGTGTTGTTCTACAGTTATTTCATCTTCACCAGTAAATCTAGGAAGCAACTTAAGATACTTCTGAGGCATTGCATTCATTGGTTGGGGTAGATTTAATGGTGCATATCTATTCATCAAGAAAGTAGGGGCTGCCATGTTTATGCCCTGATTGACTGCTCCTTGAGCGGGGGTAAAATGAATATCAGTTGTAGGTAGGGATAAAAGGGATGGAACAACTGATATGGAAAGGGGTATATGAACAAAAGCAGAAGAACTGGCAACTGAATTAGCTTGAGATTCTGTGAATGGAAATGATACAGACTCAAAAGATAGTTCTTCTAATGTTGGTTCTTGGAAATGAATGGGTGAGGGTAAGGATTCTTTTTTCGAGAAAATGAGTTTCCGGGAAATTTCCTTGGATGGTAAGATATGAGAACTGCTACCTGGTGCAAGCAGTGTGGCATCAAGTGTAGAAAATATTTTTGTTTTATGGCCCTTCTTTGAAACTAACTTTTCTGGATCAGACAAAATATGGACTTTTTGCTGAGAGGTATTTGACCTCGTGTGAGGCCTTTTAGGAGCCAGAATTTTTTTAAAAATAAAGCACAACTTAGTATTTCCTCCTCTCTGAACTGTTGAGATTTCTAATATTAAATTTGGAGAAAATCTCATGAATATGAAAACAATAGGATTTGTTGCTAAATTGACTCCATCTAATCCTGATGTGGAGTTATTGCATCCTATTTTGTTGTGATTGAATTTATGATTCAGTTTCTACTCACAGCTATAAAATGTAAGCCCATAGAGGCAAATGAGCATGAGGGATGTGAGGTGAGTGGAAGAGAAGAGCAGATGAGAAACTCTACTGTTGTAATTCTTCTGTTGATGAATGAGATTGTTGATGCCTCTGTTTGGTGGACGTAGCCCAGATTGGTTGGGTGAACCGTGTTAAATCTGTTGTCTCTATTTTCTACTGTGCGTCTGTGTGTTTTATTTGTTTTTCCGCTGTGCTAACTCAACAATTGGTATTAGAGCAATTAGGTTGAGTTTGTGTGCGGTCTAAGTGTCGTTGATCTGTTTTGCGTGGCCGTATAAGAAGTGGTGGATCACACAAATAACAGAAGAGTGAATGATGTTGATTTGTGAGTCCACTATGCAGAAAGCGCAAAGAAGACAACGTTGTGAGCTGAACGTGCTCCACGTTGTTTTTTAGTTTTTTTGTATCTACGTTAAATGCAACATCTTCGATTTCTAGATGGCCCGAGGATCAAAGCATCGTGAGTTGGAGAAAGGAGCTGTCGAAGGTGATAGCTGTGAATTATGAAAGCCGAGACGTGACTGTGCTTAACGTGGCTGTGTAAGCCACTGTGTGAGCCGCTGCCTGATATAAGTTGTTGTGGAAGACCGTGAGTCAGATCTGCAGCGTGTAATTGCTATGCGTTGATTGCTGTACCGTGAGCTCATGAGCTGGAGGGCGTATTTATGTGCTTCATTTCTGAGGTTTGTTAGCGCCGTGAGGTGAGGGCCATGTCAACTATTGTAGTTGAATTGGTGAATGGTAAGGTGGTCGATTGCCCAAACGCTGTGGGCTGTGCGTATAATTTGACTCTGCAACTATTGGACCGTGAGTCCGTTTCTCTCTTTGGAAAACCGTGAGCTCGTGAATTTGACAAGTTGTGAGTTGGGTTGTGAATGAAGTGGTAAGAAGGTGCATTACTGTTTTTTAAAATCGATTTATGAAATGCCAACATATCGATTAGTAAAATGCCATTGTACTTCAAATGCCATAGTCAAGGAGTCAATTTTATTTAACTCATATCGATTTATTTAAATGGTGACAACTATATCGATTTATTTGAAGTTTTGATATATGGTGGCAATATATCAATTTATTTAAAAGTTTGATATATGCACTTAGGTAGGGCCTAGGACCTAAGGCATTTTTTTATCAAGGGCATTTTTTTGTAGGCGAAAGGCATTTTTTAAAAATAAAGTGCATTTTTTTAATCAAAATTAATATTTTTAATTAAAAACAAAATCTTCATTTATTAAGATTTGTGATTAGAGATTTTTTTTGACATGAACTACTCAATATGGCAAAAACCCAAAGTGCTCGATTTGAGATCGAGAAGTTTAATGGGAAAAACAACTTCGAGATCTGGAAAGTGAAGATGCACGATCTACTCATACAACAAGGTGTGGCAAAGGCGCTTTTGGGAAAAGCCAAACAACCTTACGCCATGACATATGACGAATGGAGTGACATGGATGACAGAGCACTGAGTGGCATTCGATTGTGTTTGGCGGATGATGTTTTGTTTAACATTGTGTCAGAGAAAACTGCTGTTGTTTTGTGGACAAAGCTTGAAAAGTTGTACATGACAAAATCCTTAACCAATAGGATTCTTCTGAAGAGACAGTTGTACAGCTTGCGCATGAAGGAAGGTACATCAATTACTGATCATTTGAATACCTTTAATACTATCTTGGTGCAGTTAGAAAGTATAGAAGTAAAATTTGAATCAGAAGATAAAGCTGTAACTTTATTATGCTCGTTGCCCGAGTCATGGGATCATTTTGTTACTTCTATAAGTCTTAGTTCATCAAAAACCCTTGAATTTGATGATGTTGTTGGAGCTTTGTTATCTGAAGAAACAAGGAAAAGGTCAAATTCAAAAACCTCTACATCAGAAGCAATGATGGTTAGAGGTCGTTCTAAAGAAAGACAATTCAGTAAGCAGAACAACTCGCGGTCAAAATCGAAAGGGAAGAAGAGTAACGTAAAGTGTTGGTTTTGTGGCAAATCAGGACATTTGAAGAAGGACTGTTGGAAGAGACAGCAAACATCCAAAGGAGACTCTTCAACAGAAAAGAAAGAAGCAAACACAACAGATACAGGTTCGGCATCCGGTTCAGGTATGAGTGACGAAGTGTTATCAGTTAGTTTTTCTAATCATGATCAAAATTGGTTGTTAGATTCTGGTGCGTCAAATCACATGTGCATTCATAGAGAGTGGTTTAAATCATATAAATCAATTAATGATGGAGTTTTTTACATGGGCAATGATGTCTCATGTAATATTGTGGGAATTGGAAGCATCCAGATTAAAATGTTTGATGGGACAAATAAAATATTAACTAATGTAAGACACATGCCTGAACTCAGAAAAAACCTCATTTCTCTAGGAGTGCTAGACACAAATGGATATAAAACCTTTATTCAAGGTGGAGTAATGAAAGTTTATAAAGGAATTTTACTAGTAATGAAAGTAAAGAAGATTGTAAATATTTTTCAGTTTGAAGGAAGAACAGAGTCAGATCATGCTTCTATAGTATCTGAAAACGACAGTAATTCTATTCGTCTATGGCATCAACGGTTGGGCCATATGAGCGAAAGAGGATTAAAATTTTTATCTGATCATAAGTTACTTCCTAGTTTAAAATCTTCTAAGTTAGATTTCTACAAACATTGTCTATATGGGAAATAAGGCAAGCAGAAGTTTAAAACTGGAAAACATACTAGTAAGGGAATTCTTGATTATATCCATTCTGATGTTTAGGGTCCATCTCCTACAACCTCATATGGAGGATCGTCATATTTTGTATCTTTTATTGATGATTTCTCTAGAAAAGTATGGGTCTATATGTTAAAGAAAAAGTCTGATGTATTCACAGTTTTCAAACAGTTTAGAGCATTAGTAGAAAACATCACTGGAAGAACCATTAAATGTTTAAGAACTGACAATGGTGGTGAGTTTACTTCAAAGGAATTTGATAATTATTGCAAGGAAGCTGGGATCGAAATGCAGAGAACTACTGCTTATACTCCTCAGCAAAATGGAGTTGCTGAACGCATGAACATGAATCTTTTAGAGAGAGCAAGAAGTATGCTTAGTAACGCCAATTTGCAGAAGGAATTATGAACAGAAGCAGTATCTACGGCTTGTTATTTGATAAATTGATCACCATCAACTGCAATAGGATGCAAAATTCATCAAGAGGTATGGAAAGGTCATCCTTGTGATTATTCTAAACTAAAAGTTTTTGGTTGTGATGCATATGCTCTAATTTCAAAACATCAGCGTTCTAAATTAGATCCTAAATCAAAAAGATATATCTTTGTTGGATATGGTGATGGTACTAAGGGATACAGGTTGTGGGATCCTACTACTCACAAGATCATCATTAACAGAGATGTTAAATTCAATGAATCTTCACTCGATAATCCAGATGTAGATGATAAATTGAAACAGGATAATGTACCTAAGTTTCAACATATTCAGTTTGAAACCAGTTCAAATACTGATGATAGTCCAAATGAACAAGTTTCAGATGCAGATCATGAACAAGTTTCAGATGTAGATCATGAACATGTTTCAGATGCAGATCATGAAGAAGTTCCTACAGATAATAATCAGAAAATTGTGGAAGTACCAGAAACATCTTTAGGGAGGTCCATGAGAATCAGAAGTCCTCCTAAAAGGTATGATGATTATGTTACTTCAGTTGCTTTAACCGCTAATGATGATGAACCTTTATGCTATCAAGAAGCTGTAGAAGGTTCTAACAGTAATAAGTGGAAAGAAGCTATGAAGGATGAGATGAAGGCATTAGACAAGAATGCCACATGGGATCTGGTAGAACTTCCTAAAGATAGGAAAACTATGGGATGTAAAAGGGTTTAAAAATTGAAAAGGGGTGTTGATGATGCAGAAGATAGGTACAAAGCAAGGTTGGTCGCAAAAGGTTTTTCTCAGAAAGCAGGAATTGACTTTCATGAGATATTTTCACCAGTTGTTAAAATTGTTTCAATTCAGATTGTGTTAGCATTAGTTGCTTTACTTGATTTAGAATTACAGCAAATAGATGTTAAAACTGCATTTTTACATGGAGATTTAGATGAGGAGATTTACATGGAACAATCGGAAGGGTTTGTTCAAAATCGCAACAAGAAATTTGTCTGCAGGCTCAAGAAATCATTGTATGGTCTAAAGCAGTAGCCTCGACAATGGTACAAGAAATTTGATTCTTTCACGATGAGTCAAAATTATATAAGAAGTGAATATGATCATTGTGTTTACTTTAAGAAATTGAGTAATGGCATGTTCATTATCTTAGTTTTGTATGTTGATGATATGCTTTTAGCAAGCAAAAGCATAACAGAGATCAACAGTTTAAAGGCTCAGATGGCTAGGATGTTTGATATGAAAGATCTAGGAGCAGTAAGACAGATTTTGGGCATGGAGATTTTCAAAGACAGGAGCAATGGTAAGTTGTGGCTATCACAAAAGAAGTATATTGAGAAAATACTCTTGAGGTTTGGTATGAACAATGTGAAGCCTGTTTCAATCCCTTTAGCTTCCCATTTTAAGCTTTCTTCAAGTTTATGTCCTAACACAAATGAAGAAAAGGAATATACGTCTCGAATTCCATATGCCAATGTAGTAGGTTGTTTGATGTATGCGATGGTTTGTACATGACCATATATTTCACATGCAGTTGGAGTTGTTAGCAGGTATATGGCAAATCCAGGAAAAGAACACTGGTCAGCAGTGAAATGGGTGCTTCGGTATCTGAGAGGCACAAGTGATTATTGTATCACTTATAACAAAAGTAGTGAATTTGTTTGTGGATATGTTGATTCTGATTTTGCAGGTGATTTGGATAAGAGAAGGTCAACTTCAGGATATGTCTTTACTCTTGCAGGTGGAGCTATTAGCTAGATGTCAAAGCTACAAAACATTGTTGCTTTATCCACTACAGAAGTAGAATACATAGCTGCTTCACATGCTTGCAAAGAAGCGGTTTGGTTGAAAGGTTTGTTTGGTGAGTTTGGTAGGTTGCAGGACAACATAAAGTTATTTTGTGATAGTCAAAGTGCAATTCACTTGGCTAAAAATCCGGCCTATCATAGTAAATCAAAGCATATACATATTAAGTACCATTTTGTAAGACAGGTTATCATTGAACGGGGTGTCTCTCTTGAAAAAGTGCATACAAAGGAAAACTGTGCAGACATGTTCACGAAACCATTAAATGTTTTCTAGCCATTTTGTTTTTTGGCCCTTCTTTGAAACTAACTTTTCTGGATCAGACAAAATAGGGACATTTTGCTGAGAGGTATCTGACCTCGTGTGAGGCCTTTTAGGAGCCAGAATTTTTTTTTAAATAAAGCACAGCTTAGTATTTCCTCCTCTCTAAACAACCAGAGGAAATATGAACAAAACCCAAGGAAAACTTCAAATCTTCGTTCCTCGACAACGGCGCCAATTAATGTTTTACCTTAAGAGACAATCCCTTAGCTGTGATAAGGAATCAATGCTTAAGACATTTATATGATTATGTCACAAATATTTATGTCTCTGTTTTATTAAACCTCAAGTATTTATAATCAAATCCTTAAATATCAAATATAATGAATGCTTCACAATGTTACCATTTGTTGATGTTGAACGAAGTGACTAGAAAAAAATGAAAGAAGAAGCCCAAACTGATATGTTGTTTTATACAGAAAATATCATCTCAAATCCTAGAAGAAATATTTGAAAGAAATAGTTAAAACAAAGGAGCGTCAATTAAGGTTTTTAACTCTTATACACAGAAGTAAAAAGAGACCTGCTGCTCATAACTTTGTTTTATTCATAGATAGAAAACACAGAATGTAAACTTGAATACACTTCAACATAAACAAAATGCCAGAAACTTGCTTACTCATTCATTAATCTTTGAATCTCTGAGTACAAAAATAATTGTCTGAAGATCAAAAACTCGGAACCTTTCGTTCTCTTGAAAATTACATTAAATACAGTAAAAAGAAGTTTGGAACTGCTGTAACCAATCCTAACTACCAAAACTACTTTAAGATTTCGAAGGCTGTCTATTACATGCCTTGAAAATGTCTTATTACAATTACATTGTCTTCAGAAAATAACATAAAATAAATATCCTAATCTATAGGAATTGTAGATGATGTGGCTTCTTTTCCTTGGTCAATTGATTTGTCTTTCTTTGCCGCTAATCCTTTTGGCAGGTCTATTGTCCAAGCTCTGCACTTTTTCCATATTTCTACCTTCGTGGTGTCAGATTTTGATATTCCAATCTGAATGCAGTAATTCCATCATAAGAAAGCCTTTCTGTGAAAAGAGTCTTTACCATCCACAAGAGTTGAAAATGTCTTTGTAAGAAGTTGACCATTGTCTCTCCTTTAAGCACCTGAGTCTTTTCGTGCCTGTTATCAACTTTACTTTTTGTCAACACTAGTAAGTTCTCATAAGAATTCCATGGCAAAAGATTTCCTTCAGCTCCCCAATATGATGGTAAGCCTACTCTTGTCATTTTATCAAAAGACTTATCAAACTGACTTACTGCTTCCTTGATTTCCATTAGCTTCTTTTCTACAGCTTTTCTGAGATCATTTCTGATAATCATTTTATTAATTTCTACTGCATACAACATTCTGTCCTGCATGTCATTCTCCTCTAATTCCTAATCTAATTTAGAATCAATAAATCTTCTGGCCCAAATGGCTCTATTAATTCCTTTCTGCTTATCAGACATGATTGGTTCTTCACATTCTAAAATAAGGCTTTTCTCTTTTGCAATTATCATCAGGAAGCACCAATTGGATTTCATTTCTGAGATGATATCTGTCCAAGTGATATCTTTAGCTTGTATCAGTGAGAGATTTCCTTTCAGTCTTTCTTTGAGGTTTTTAATCTCAGCTTCAGCATTTCGGAAATCCATTATGTATTTGTCAGCTTCATTTTCTATGACTTTCATCAATTTTGTTGCAGTCTCCAGATCTATTTGAGCCTTCTTTCTATCTCTTTCAACCATCTGCAACTCAGTATTTAATTGAACAATTTGTGCTTGAGGGTCTTCATCGCCTGTAGGAAAAACAAAAGTACAATTATGATTATCAATATGATTTTGCAATGAAATTGCAGTCTTCTTTATTTTGGAGAGTTCTTCATCTTTTTGCATGAGTTGTTGCAACAACTTTTCCTTTTCCTTCTCTACCTCTGCAACTTCTATAGCCGTTGAATGTTCTCCAGTAGGTAATTTTAACTTCTTCCTTAATGTGGATATCTCTACCTCAACACTTTGCATGAGTTTCTACACAGTAGTCTTATCACTGGGGTCTACTCCAATTTTTATAGTAATTTTCTTCAATTCTCATTCTGAACTATTAAGGATCTTGAGTTAGCCTTCTCTAACTTCAACTATTTAACTACTTCACCCAAAATATTCTCTACCGTTATTGTCATTGCATTAGTCTTTTTGAGGTCATTTACAATCAATTGACCTGTTTTCATATGCAAATTCATTTTATCCATCAGTGGAATTTTCTTTACATCCGCAGTCACATTGACAGTGTTGAAATTACTAGAAGAACCAATTGACATATCTGTAGGATGTGACAGGGCAATTCTAAATTGATCTTTCTCAAGATCCATTACAGTCAACAATCTTGTTTGATCAGCAGCAACTCGCTGTTTAGCTTGGGCCTCCATGCTGGCCTTCATCCTTTGATTTCTTTCCTCAATTTGTGAACACAGTTGTTTGATCAAAGGCACCTGTTCATGAGAAGCTTCATGATTCCTGGGTGAAGCCGGAGCATTTTTCTCTTCTCCCAAATGTAAAGAAAAACCAGGTGAATTAGATGTAGGTTCTTCGGTAAGTTTTGTTCTCTTCTTGGCTCCCTGTTCCTCATCATCTAAATCAATAAATACTTCCTTGGTTCTTTTAGTTGTTTTCTCTGCTATGATGAGAGTTTGAATGTTTGCATCTATTGAACTCATCACACCTTTACTTGCTATCTTCTCTTGTTCTGGCCTACTTTCATGAATGAAAGCAAAGTACCCATTCTCAATTCTTCTATTTGAAATCACACTATAAGGGTCATAAGCCCAACTTTCTCCTAGTAGCATATGCATGTCATCTAACATTTTTGTTACTTCATCAAATGCCTGCCTCATGTTTACTATGAAAGGGCCTACAACCATGGGTAATTTATACATGTGTCCTTTCTTCATAGGCACGAAATGAACCTGATCAACATTTAGACTCTGTCTAATGAACTCTAAAGCAAAAAGCCTCATTGGTACAAAAGTTGGGAGTCTATAAGGCTCAACACTTGCTTCATATAGCCTTATTTCAGAATATTCCTCAAAAACAAACCAATCCCCATATTTGCAATTGTTTCCTAAATGTAGAAACTCCTAAGCTTTAGGTAGGAAACAGGGAGGAGGACTTCCATTCAATATTTTGTATGCAATTGGCATGTAATAGCTAGCAAAATCAAACAACCTAGCCTCATTTTGCTCCCTTCTAACTACATTTGTCCAGAATATCACTGATTGCCTTCTTTTATTTACATCCATAATATTTAGACCTAAATGCATGAATTCTTCCACATTCTGATATAAGAACAAATATACAATCAATGAAGGAAATTTGAAAGAACCTGTTAATGAAAGGCTCATCAGTTGTGAATTGACTATTTCCTACCAATATGATGGAATATCCAACACCATTCCTGGCTTCATCATCATGGAAAACATCCCTAGGACCGATTTATCCATTGTATTATCATCATCTTTACCCAGAATTTTTGCAATATTACTCAATATTGGACGAGTCTCAGCATCAAAAACCCACATAGCAAACTCTTTGCAATCTGGCTAAAACTGCTTCATGTCAGGTTTTAAATGAAACATGAACTGATTAAATTCTTCTCCTGCAAGATTATCATAATATTGTACCATCGAATCGTTAGAAAATTGGATGGCTGACTCTGACTCAGGATAGCAAAGGGCTTGGCAGACTAACAGGGTGGGCACCTACAAAACGTTCTCCCCTTGGAAATTCATGACAAAACATTTCCTTGGATACATGACAGATACCAACCAATAGATAAATTCAGGGAAAAGATGGGTTTTTGGAATACATGCACACAAAACTCCAGACTTGACCATGGTAGAATACACAAGGGAAGCACTATCATTCAAAATAACTTGCTGATAGAAAGGGAGATGCATTATAGAACACAGGGCATCTTGAATATCCCTCTTAGTATCCATGCGAGGGATATGGCTAGCTAAACTTGATAGGAATGACCGTTTAGCCATGGTTGGAAATTTACGTAAAAACAATTTGCAGGGTGGTCAAATTTGTGTAGGTGGCGGAAAACTAAACCAGGGTGCAGCGCAGCAAATCACAAGTAATTTGAAAAACAGATAAAAAATTTCTTTAAATAGTTGGCGTGGGTTTTAAATTTAATGTTGACAAGACGCGCCAGCAAGCCGTTAACTCTGCCCGACGTGGAAGACAGTTGTGACCAACTCAACGTCTTATGTCACTGCGGGGGCTCTCGGGGTACGAAGAAAAACTTCGGCTGGTGCCCCTGCACTCAATCTCCGTCGTTCATCTCTGTTGTTTCCGCAGTCAACCCGGTCAACTGCGGAGGCACTCATCACGATATCCGATGCACTAGTTGTGCCCGCGGGTTGGGCCTTTTGAGAGGGACTTTAATTATCCGTGCTTTCCGCCAACCAAATCAATCAATGTTTAACATCAAATACCGATCCCACTATAATAAAGTTTAAATGTTTAAACTTTAACTCATTTTGGCAAACATACATATTTTTTTTCATGCTAAAGTATAAGATTTTGATACTTTAACATATTTTCCAACAATTTCTTATTTTTACATTTTCAAATATTTGAAAAATAAAAGGATATGCATATGATCCACAACATCCTCAACGCTTGATTATTTCTTGATGCTTCTGTATAAAATTCTCATCCTCCCATGTGGAATCTTCTACAGGAAAGTTCTTCCACTTGCTGAGATACTCTGAATTTGATAGTACTTATCGAGTTCTTGTTTTTGTGACTACTTCAGAACTTCTTTCGATGTGATGTTGATCTTCTTGTTGTTTCATTATATTCTGCGCCAAAGTTAGATTATCCTTTGAGAGTTGGAGAACTTGTTGTTGATGCTCGATGTGATCTTCCACCAATTTATCATCCATATTATCTATTATTTGATCCTTCAAACTATCCAACTTAGCCTCCATTTCTTCTTTTAAACCATCTATGTCATCTTCGGTTGCTCTTCATAAGATCGAAATTTGTTGCACTTGGTACCGTAATTTTGATATCTCATGCTGCAATTCTTCCTCTTCATGCGTCATAGAATAGCTTTTTGAGGGCTTAATGGGTATGGAATTATTTTTTGGATGCATTATAGAACCCAATACTGATAAAAATTATAAAATATGCCCTTGGAATAAATTCAAACTAATTTTTTTTCAAATGAGACTTATGTAATTCGAAAAAAATATACACCTTTTTCTTTCTTTTGAGAAGCTCGATATTGAAACTGAATTATCTCTGTGATTTTGGATCTTCAATATCTGAAATTTGGCCCTGCGGTAGCCCTGTGAATCCTCTTTCGAATGCCACAGGTCTTACCTGATTTTGATTCTTCAAGACAAAGTTATGCCCAATCTCCCACAATGACCTAATTATGGACTGGTTCAGTAGAGCGAACTTGTACGACTTGCTACATGTTACTGTTTGCTCCTTTGGCTCTTAAATTGATAGACAGGAAACTACAGTCCGTGTACTTCCAGCCACTTTTTACAGAATTCCAATCGCATGCTTAGAGAGAGAGCTATGAAGATTTTCCCACAATCACCTCTTTGAGATGAAATTTGGGAGTCTGAAAAAGACCTAATTTCCACAGATCATATCTCCAAAAATATTGCGAACCAGACTCTGAAATTTCGCAACAATGTTCCTCAGGATTTCGGCTTCGCACTTGAAAAATTTTAGCTTTTGAACCTTCGTAGACAAAACGTTATAGCGAAAATTCAGCGATGACCGTTTTAAGTGAAATTCAAGAGACTACAAAAAGCCCTAACTTCCACAGATCATATCTCTGAAACTATTGCGAACCAAGCTCTGAAATTTTGCGACGATGTTCTTCAAGATTTTTTCTTCGCACTCTAAAAATTTCAGCTTCTAAACCTTCGTAGAAAAAAAAGGTATAGCGAAAATGCCACGATGACCTGTTTGAAGCAGCGAAACCCTAGAATCCAAAGCTCTGATACCAAATGTTGTGAAACCAGCTCCAAAAATAAAATAAAAGAGAGATCAACACTTTAGAAATAAGCCACTTCAAAGGGGCAACCTCCAATACAACATGAATGAACAATTATTGGATGATACAAATGACAAAACCTCCTTTCTATATATAGGAGTCCATGGGGCCACAATGTAATCCTAGCCGACCTAACAATAATACTGTAAGGGCACAATAATAACAATATGGGGTTTACAGGGGTACAACAATGACAATAAGGTGGGCTACACTAACATAATAAGGGATTATACTATTAATATAGGGACTTAACATATTTCATCACATGGGATAATATAAACCATAGGTTAACGTTAAATAAATGGGCTTTTTGAGATATTTAAATAATGTATTTAATAAATATATACGGGAAGGTGTTTTATAAGGGATTTAGTACTTTAGGTGAAAAATTAATATGAAATGAAAATGTAATGAGATGAAAAATACATACATATAAACTAAGAAAAGTGTGTAAAATAGACATTTAGCATAGAAAATATCCCATTTTGATATTTATACATAAACTTAGGATAAGATGTATTTTGTGGGTTTTTGAGTGTTTTTGGATAGAATGAAATTAATTAAGTAGGGATTTTACTTTCACTAAGCAAAAAATGTGTTCTACTTAGGAAAAGGGATTATATTTTTTGAAGAGGTTGAATATGCTGAGGAAATGGATTTTATGAAGGGAATCCAATATTATTAACCAATCAGTTATTAAGCCTTGGGTCTGGTCCCAACATAAGTCAGAGAAATGCTCTGAGCCTCTTTAACTGAAGATTTAGAATGCTGAATTATTGTGGGGGAAGAGAAATTAGTAATTTGCCTGATGATGCTTTATTACATGCCTTGCACAATTTCTTTCTACCTACCCATCATTATTCTAACATTTTTTTACTTCATTTGCATGGGTGCATTTAAGCTTGCAACCCTAAATCCATTTTTCTTTTAAAGCATAAATCTATCTAAGTCTAACCTTATTTCATCCGAGAGCTCAAATTAAACTGTTGAGTTCCTTATTTATTCTCTAACTATCCACTGATTTGTCAAATTTAAACTGTTTGACATATCTTTATTCTCTATCTAAAACATGAAATTCAAAGCATGAAAAGTTAAGATTAAACTATTTAACTGATCATGGATTATGGCATTTTGAACAATCTGCACATAATCATTATTCTTGCAGTAAAAATAAATAGTAGTGGCATTTTGACTTGCTCACTTTCATGTCTTATTTTTATCTCTGTTTTCTTTTGGGGTCCATTTTTATTATTTTTGATCTTTTGTTTTAAAATTCTTTTGATCTTTCTTTTAGGACTTTTACCCTCTTTTCATTTTTTATTATTTTCAAAATATGGGAAAACAACTTGCAGAAAGCAAGGTATGTACATATTTACAAGACTATCAAAGTCAATTCAAAAATTATGAACCCTATTATTATAGGACCCTAATAGTACCTATGGGCTTGACTTCAAAAATACACTGGTCCTCTCAAAAAAATGAATTTAGTCCAATGATTAGAATTTTTCATTGAGATACACCATTTTGTTGATAATTGTATCGAAATTTGGTTTGATGTTGATTCCTATGTTAGCGAAGATAGTTTTTAGATTCATTAGATATATATTCTCCTCCATTATTAGTATGAAGAGTGCTAATACATGATTGTGCTTCATTTTGAATCCACAGATGAAAATTTTTAGAAGTATTGAAAGTCTAAGATTTATCTTTCAACAAGTACTCCCAACACATACTAGTGTAATAATCAATAAAAAACATGATAAATTTGCTTCCATTAGCAAATGGAACAGACATGCGGCCATTCAAATCATAATGTATTAATCCAAGTTTTCTACATGCTCTAGAAGTGGAATCATGAAACTATTGCTGCTTGTGTTTTCCAAGAATACAAGAATCACATCGCTTCAATTTCCTAGGAATAGTGGGCAAACTAGAAACAACATTCTTTTTCATCAAACAAAGGCTATCATAATTAATGTCCAACTCTAGCTTAACGGACTAGATGACAATGTAACTTTGTTTTGGTGAGAGACATATGCAAAATTCTATGCATAAGCAATTATCCCTTTCAACTTTAACAAGATTTCATCCTCCACTCTGATCATAATGGCCATGTTGTTAGAATCCTTCCTTATTATAAATTTTCCATCAAATATATGAATGAAGTGGCAATGTTGTTGTTGAGATTTTTGGGTAGCATCGAATGTGCTCTAGCTCCGAAACTTTGTGGAGGGGCTGGAACACATGAGATCTCCAAGACCCGGAAAGTGTTTGGAGAAATTTCATCTGGTGTAAAAGTTATTCAAATAGTTAAATTTTTTTAATGGGGACCCTAAGTCTAACTTAGGGAAATTGAAAAATTAAAGTGAATTAATTTACACATGTGATGAGAACATTCTAAGTGACGTGGATCAAGCTACTTCTAATCTTAGTCATTGATTAGAGATTAGGTCACGACCGTTGATGTGTCAACAAGAAAAGTATAAAGGAAGGGCTTGGGGTCAGTTGGAGGATACAAACAGAATCTAAGAGATCAAATTCTTCTGACGGAGCAGTGCTCGGACGAAGATACGATCAGAGTGATTTAGAGAAGCAGTGAGGGGTGTTGAGAATTTGGAGGGGTTACGGTTAATACAAATCCTCTTCTTGATAATTACTTGTGAGCTAGCTTGTGTAGCTTATGTATTCTCTTAGTTAATCTTTCATCAAGTCAATTATCAAAATCCATAGGACACAAATAGTTATGCAAAAGTAATACTTTTATTGTAGGAAGGTAAATCACCTTCCTTACATTACACTGCAGATCTGTACTTTAGCACTTCACTTGCCTTCAACATTTAGCATTTACTTTCAACACTTCGAATTTACCTTTAGCACTTCGGGGTTACCTATAGCACTTCAGATTTATATTTCGGATTTACCTTCAAACTTTCGGACCTTCAGACTTCGCTTTTACCTTCAGACCTTCAGAATTCACTTTTTCCTTCAGATCTACACTGTTCCTTCCACAATTTATACTCTTGAATTCGCACCAAATTATGTCCTTTAAATCCGTACTTAAACTCTGAAAAGGCTTAGACTGATCCACAAATTTCTTGTTCTCCAAATGAGCCGCAGGACAGTCATATATATAGATGACTTGTCCAACTATTAGGTCGACCATTCTATTGGTATTTAGGCCGACTAGGTAGCTTGCAAATTACGCTGACTTGTAGTTTATTTTCTTCAGCATTTTTATGAGGTATTACTTCACATATATTCCCATATTGTTGTAGGTTGTTTCCGCTATATTTTGAGCTTGTCTGCCAACACTTCTGGAGGGTTGTTGAGAGCTTCTTTACAAGGTCTTGGAGCATATCCATCTGAAGTGGACCCTTCATGATTTTGACACTTAATCCTAGAAGACAAGAATCTAATAGACATCAAGAACAAGTCTATCTACATAATAAAATCTTGCTCATGAAATCCATGAAGCAATTACAAAATACATTTTATTATCTTTGTCTCCTTCTTTTCATAACTACATAGTCAAAATATATGAATGGAGTGGCAATGTTGTTGTTGAGATTTTTGGGTAGCATCGGATGTGCTCTAGCTCTGAAACTTTGTGGAGGGGCTGGAACACATGAGATCTCCAAGGCCTAGAAAGTGTTTGGAGAAATTCCATGTGGTGTAAAATTTATTCAAATAATTAAATTTTTTAATGGGGACCCTAAGTCTAACTTAGGGAAATTGAAAAATTAAAGTGAATTAATTTACACATGTGATGAGAACATTCTAAGTGATGTGGATCAAGCTACTTCTAATCTCAGTCGTTGATTAGAAATTAGATCACGACCGTTGATGTGTCAATGAGAAAATTATAAAGGAAGGGCTTGGGGTCAGTTGGAGGATACGAACATAATCTAAGAGATCAAATTCTTCTGGCAGAGCAATGCTCGGACGAATATACGATCTGAGTGATTCAAAGAAGCAGTGAGGCGCAGATGCATTGATTGGTTAGGAGGACCAAGAGTACAACGTAGAGCAAGGGAAATAGAGACACAATGGAGGCAACGCAACCATCAGGGGGTGTGACATAGTCCCTAGAGAGGATGACACAAACCCACGCAGGGCTCACGCGGGGGCAGCGTAGAGCCTCCAAGGAAAGTCTGAGATCTAGCTGGAGACTAGGGTTTCGGAGCCAGCAAGGCTGAAACCAGACTCTGGGAGAAGCTAATCAGGGCATAGCAAGGGTGATGCAGTCACTCAGCCAAGGCCACACAACCTTACACAGTGGCAGTGTAGAGACTGCACAAAGCTAGCTGGGGTTTCACCAAGGGCTCATCCGGATCAGCCAGGGCTTGCTAGAGTGAGGTATATCTCAAATTTTTCTCTGTAGCCGAGGCTTTTCTGTTGGGTGAGCCGGTTTATGGCACCCTAGATGTACTCCAAATACCGTTGCTTAATAATAATAAACCCTCAGATCTACTACACCGGTTTTCCGCATTGGGTTATTCCGGGGACATTTGTCCGAAATTTTTTTGTATCCTTTGTCATATGTGCGTGATGTTTAGTAAATGATTTGTATTTGTGTAGGCTGCTAATTGTGTTTACTTCGAAGTTTTCCTGAATATTTATGTTAAATAACTTGTGTATAATAAAACAAGTAGGAGAAGTAAATCAATATTTAGCAGTATGATTTATGTGCTCAGAAATTTTCACATGGTATTAGAGCATTGCAAATCAAGCTAAATCATCAGCAAAGGGGCTGAAGATATTTGCTGCGGGAAGGGCAGCTGAAGCAACCAGATCTGGAAGAAGCTAACACAACACCAGAGGGACGACATAGACACTGCAAGCATGACGCAGAGTCAGTCTGCTCACGCGGAGGCTGACGCAACCCTAGAAAGGTGACACATAGCCAGTCTGCTTAAGCAGAGGTTGTCGCATCATCAAGAGAGGGACGTTGAGCCCATCTGCTCACGCAGAGGCTGACACAGCACCAGGAGGGTGACACAATCCAAGAGGGAGTGACGATGTGCAGTTTGTCGAGACTAGAAGTGCATTTTATGGTCTTCAGAAGTTGCTGGTGAGGCATCGGTTCTGTCAATGCAAAACAGTGCCTAGCAAAGGTGACAAAGTGAGGAGAAATAGTTCCTTAGCCGAATTTTTCCAAGAAGCTTGAGATTTGATCAAGAGGGTGATCATAGAGGGTTGATTCAGTAGAATTGGCGGAGGATTTCCGGGAGGTAAATCAGTTGTAAGAGGGAGCAGTATCTCTAGAGGTTTTCTATTGCCAAGAAACCCATATCCAATCTTCTGTTGAGTGTAACAACAGTAGAAGGGAGAAGAGTACCCGCTTTGACAATTTTTTAGCAGAGATGGCCCCGTACGGACTGAGAGATCAAGATAGGTTGGATGGTGTGTCCAACTTTGCAATTTGGAAGGCCAGTATCCTAACATTCCTAGAAGAGTATGATATCAGAGACCACGCAGAAAATGTCCTAATTGTGTCGACCTATGCGGATGCTCCGAAGAAGTTCAATGAAAATTATGCGCGGGCAAAGCGCTTGATCATGGATGGGGTGAAGGATCACGTGGTCCCACACATTGTCAAGAAGAGCACGACACATGAGATGTGGACAATTTTGACCACGCTGTATCAAGACAACTTCGTCCAACCAAAGATGCTTCTAGAGAATCAGATGAGGATGCTCCAGATGCACAAGGGAGAGGAGATCGATCCCTTCCTCTGCAGATTGCAGGTGATCCGAGATCAACTGATTGCCATTGGGGCAACTCCGGATGAAGGGCTCTTGGTGAGGACTGCCCTGAATGAAATCACTAATGAGTGAGAGACCTTTGTCCAAAGCATCTTGGCCAGAGTACAACTCCCAAACTGCGGTGACATGTGGGTTATCCTTCGACAGGAGGAGATACGGAGGGTGACCAAGAAGGAATTCAGCAGCGGAGGTGTCAAGGTGAAGAAGGAGGAGGAGGAGGATGCGACCCTAGCATCAAAGGGACATCGACAACAAGGGAAGAAGAATAAGGACCTATCCAAGGTCCAGTGCTTCAGATGTGGTGAACTTGGACACTTTGCCAACACTTGTCCTAAGAGGAAGGACAAGGAATCTTCAGATTCCAAGGTAGCAGCAACTAGAGGGGATAGTGGTAGTGAGGATGATGTGGCCATGAGTGCTCATGTACCTCAAGAGAAGAGGTGGGGTGACATAGATCTATAGCGTAAGCTACAAATGGGGAGGCAGGATCCTTAAGGTGCCCAAACTCTTCAGTGATGAGACACAGTCCAACTGACTTGTCTGTCAGTGATTGGGTGGTGGTCCTTCAGTTGCCTACTTCTCAGCAACTGAGTTGCAGTGCAGTGGTTGGCAGCATGATGCAACAATATGAGAGGGAGTTGTAGTACAGATGTGGCAATGTCAGTGACAGTGACATGGGTAGCACTACAAAGAGCAACAACAATGCAGTGATGGAGGGCAGTAGGCCAAGCATCAGCGCGGGGACCGATGCCAGAGATCAGGGCAATACTTCGGTGTGGTTGTATTGCTAGAGCACACTCCTCGCTAAGAGGGAGTGTTGAGATTTTGGGGTAGCATCAGATGTTCTCTAACTCCGAAATTTTGTGGAGGAGCTAGAGTACATGAGATCTCCAAGACCTAGAAAGCGTTTGGGGAAATTCCAATTGGTTTGATATTTATTAAAATAATTAATTTTTTTAATGGAGGGACCCTAAGTCTAACTTAGGGAAATTGAAAAATTAAAGTGAATTAATTTACACATGTTATGAGAACATTCTAAGTGACGTGGATCAAGCTACTTCTAATCTTAGTTGTTGATTAGAGATTAGATCATGGTGATGTGTCAACGAGAAAAGTATAAAAGGAAGGGCTTGGGGTCAGTTGGAGGATACACACAAAATCTAAGAGATCAAATTCTTCTAACGGAGCAGTGCTCGCATGAAGATCGGATCTGAGTGATTAAGAGAAGTAATGAAGGGCAGATGCAGTGATTCGTCATGAGGAACAAGAGTACAATGCAGAGCAAGGGCAACAGAGACGCGGTGGAGGAAATGCAACCACCAGGGGGTGTGACGCAGACCCACGTAGGGGCAATGCAGAGCCTCCAAGGAAAGTCCGAGATCTAGCTGGAGACTAGGGTTTCTGAACCCGTAGGGCTGAAACCAAACTCTGGGAGAAGTTGATCAACACAGAGCAAGGGTGACACAGTCACTTAGCCAGGGCCACACAACCTTACGTAGTGGCAACGTAGAGACTATGCAGAGCTAGCTGGGGTTTCACTAGTGGCTCATCTGAATCAGCCGGGACTTGCGAGAGTGAGGTATATCTCACATTTTTCTCTGTAGCCGAGGTTTTCTCTGTTGGTTGAGCTGATTTATGGCACCCTAGATGTACTCAGAATACTATTGCTTAATAATAATAAACCCTCAGATTTGCTGCACCAGCTTTCCCGCATTGGGTTTTTCCGGGGACATTTGTTCGAAAATTTTGTGTCCTTTGTCGTATGTGCGTGATGTTCAATAAATGATTTGTATTTTTGTAGGCTGCTAGTTGTGTTTACTTCGAATTTTTTCTGAATATTTCAGTTAAATAACTTGTGTATAATAAAACAAGAGAAGTAAATCAATATTTAGCAATAGGATTTATGTGCTCATAAATTTTCACAGTTGTTGAATGTGCACAAAGGATAACATGTTCTTCACAACTTAAAAAGATAGAGCATATCATACAAAAGAAAATTTGGGAATCTAGGCAATGTAAGCTCGATGGTGCCAATTCCTAAAGGTTTAAGACGTTATTTATCTGCAAAATAATCTATAACATCTACATTGTCATTCAAATATTCAAAGAAATCTCTTCGGAAGGTCATGTGGCATGCTGTACCTATGTCACGAAACCATGCATCTCTTCAAGAAGTAAATTAAGTGTGAAATAAGTCTTCATTTACTCTAATATTTCAATGGAAAACAATGTAATGTGTAGATATAGGTGCTTTACCTTTCATAGATTTGGAGTTTTACTTAGTCTTGTTTATGATCTTTGCTTATATTTTATCTTCTCCTATGGGATTTTACACGTCTTTTCCTCATGTCCATTCTATTGCAATGGATGCAATGAAGATCAAATCTTTCACCTTGATTGTGTCTAACCTCCTGCTTCTAAAATTCTATCTTCCATGTCCTCTTTTATTTCCTTCTCTAATTGATTCATACTTTTTGAGCAAGGCACACGATCTCTATAGTGGACTATGTTTTCTTCTTCTCTCCAAAATATTTCTCATATTTTGCAACTTTCTCCGCCAACGAGTCAAACGTGATGGACATTATTTGACCACTAGCTTATAGGGATTCAAGGTAGTGAGAATATGTATGGTAGAGGGCCTTGATGAAGGCTATCAGAGGGATAAATCACTCCAGTGGCATATTTATTGTGCATGATGGATTTCATCTAAGAAGTTAAAGTCATCAGATCATCATCGTTCAACCCCAGGTTGAAGAGCTCCAATAGTTGTTGTATGAGTTCCAATTTTGAGTGTGAATTAAGAGTGTTCGTGATCATGTTGAAGACTTTTATTGGGAAATATCTCCTAGGTTAGTATTCGATGAAGTTAATATCATGATCTTATTTGCCTTATCTTTTAAAGGACAAGCGAGGGAACGGTACCTTAGTCTCCCTTCGGGATGCATATAAAACTTTGACCAATTTGAAGATGTTTTCATGAAAGGATGGTCATTTGATGCCCAAGTGACTTTCAACATTGAAAAGTTTTACCAAATAAGAAGGGGAAGGGAAGACATCAAAGAATTCATCCAAAAATTTGATAGGATAGTTCGAAATGTCCTTGACTATTTGAGACCCCCCGATGCCAACATACTTGATGAATTCATTGAGGTTGTAGGTGGTCATATGACATGTGCATTGAGAGATAAGAAACCTAAGAGCCTGACTGAGGCTAAAGAAATAGTTATGGAAGTTGAACAAAACCTAGGAATTTCCCCAATGGATGTAGATGAACATCCTAAGGCTAAGGTTGAGGTCAAGAAAAGTAAATCCAAAGACCAAAATGAGGAAACCCTTTTAGTTCTCCTCATGAAGGTTGATAAGGTATTTGAGGAAATGAACTCGAGGGATAGACTTTATATGAATAAGTTCACCACCTTAGAAAAGGATAAAAAATCAAGCTTCATTCCTAAAAGCAAGCGTTTTCCTAGGAAAGTAAATGATGAAGGCAAGCAAAGCTCATCCCAAGTTTCTAACACAATGGCCCCAACTAATGTTGTGGAACAAGAGTCATCCTCTGAAAGATAACAAAGTGATGAAGAAGAAAGTGAAGATGAAGAGGGTGAGGAGCAAGCTAATATCGTGGATTCCCACACATTCAACGTTTTTTTAGGTGGCACATACACTCGTCCTCCCATTAGTGAAGTGCCCATCAAGGAAGAGAAGAATGAGCCAATCCTTAGTGTTGATGATAGTGGGAGATTTAAAGGGATTCAATATTCAAGAAAGAATGATAAAGACCCTTCCACAACCTCAAAGGATCCCAACAAGAAAGAGTCTCCTCCTAAGTAGTCCCTTCCTAAAGAACATACTAGGAAAGATTCCCCTAAGAAAGAAAATTATAAAAGGAATCCTCCAAAGGGAGAGCCCAAAAACAATCCCAAAGGCAAGGAGATTGAACTTGATGTTGACCTAGATGCTGCTACAGGAAAAATTACTATGCAAGTTCCCTTAAAAGAGACTATGAAACTCCCACGACAATGATGGCAAGCCAAGAAAGCCTTTTGGTTCGAAGAAGGAAAGGACACACCAATAACATTGCAGAACAATCACCTTTCCAATTCAAACTCGGGACATGAGTCATTCTTTCTCACCTTAGCTATCAAATACCTCCTCTTGCATAATTGTATGTTGGATTCAGGGGCTTCCACAAATAGCATGCCATTAAAAGTCATGAAACAACTAAATCTTAGCATTACCCAAAAATATAAGGCGGTCTGCGGTTTGAACTCCCAACCTATTGAAGTAGAGGGCCTCATAAAATATCTAAAGATTTCCTTAGATATGGACCCCAATATATCGCTACTCATGGATGTTGTGTTCATAGATATTCCTGATGTATGGGGAATGCTATTATCTAGAAAATTGGTTGCTACTGTGGGTGGTCAACTCCAAATTGACTTATCTTATGTCACCATTCTGCAGTCTGATGGAAGTCACTTTCCCCTTTATAGAGAATCCATGTACCCTACTCACGTGGTAAAACCACGACCCATCCCTTATTACAAGATCCTCAAGGCCGAGGAACCATCCGTTATTCTTCCTTCTCAAGAAGTCCATATCCTTAAGAGGCCCAATCACAAGAAAAATAAGAAATGGAAGCCCAAAAAAGAATATAGGGTTGGGGATGTGGTGTTGGTAGATAAAAAACCTATACCTGTCAAGATTCATGGGATAGTTGGTGAGGATTGTTATCACATTGTCAAACTTGGCTACGAACTTTGGCCAAAACCGGTCAAATTGAGTCGTATCACCCCATTCCTGGATACTTGACCTCGTATCATATGCATGTTAGGGTAGGATGAATTGCATGCTGATTTTTCTCATTAGAACTAACATCATATGATATTATCATGCTAGAGTAAATGCATTTAAAGTAGAAGTGTATTTCTTGTCGATTTTATGGCCTAATATTAAGCATGGGTGATCATAAGACACCACAAAAACATGTTGCCTTGTGTGCTTGGTCTTTGATATGTGCAGGTAACATCTATGTGGTCCCACGATATTGTTGGTGTTCTCATTACCTCCTTGTTCAAGTACATTCTTGCACTCTTTTGAGAGATCTTGTCCCAGCTGGAGCTAGATGTTACCCACCACCCGTGGGTAGTGATAGTGTCAGTATTTGCATCCTTCCACCAGTGATCAAAATTAAATCTTTCATGCCATGTTAGGTGTTACATTCTGAACTTTTTGTCATTCCACCAAGTCATGCAAAAATTTGGTCACTTGGTGCAGACTTAAATCAAGTTTCACTCTTTTCAAAAAAAATTATCACTTGTTGGTTCATTTCATCACTATACTGTGTGTCCATCATTCATGAGTCTTTATCACATTTTCAGTCATGTCATCATGAAGTCCATTCAGTCAAAGTGTCCATTAGTTCTTAGGGTTTTCAAGGTCCATTAAACATCATTTCCATTGCATAAAAGACCAGCAAGTAAAAGGGTGACCAATAAATTCACTTTACCATGTAAAGTTGAAATGTAATATGTAATTTTTATTTCATTATGTAATTTTATGTTTTCTCATTATCTAATAAGTTCATGGTTCTAAGATAGCTGCCAACTCAAAGTTTCATATGCCAAGAAAACTTAGAAGTTTCAAAGTCTAAGTGTTCTCAATCTATCAAATGATCAAACTCTAAAGATCAAAAGCAAAAGTGAAAGGTAAAGGTTCCAAGGTTTAAAGTGAATGTGAAGAAGAGAAGTGGCTCCCAAAAGCATTCAAATCACCAAGTATAAAGCCCATCAAAAGACAAAGAAGGCACTCATTTTCTCTCCAAACCCTCGAGCTCCCACTCCCTCAGCTCCAAAATCAAGTTTGCAGTGGCAAAAACCAAGTTTTTGGGTGGCGCTGCGCTCCTGACCAATGACTAATATTTCTGATTTTTTCTGAATTTTCTGAGTTTGACCATGGAAAATCATGATTTTACTGATGTAAATGATGGATGTAAATGTAATTAAGTTTCTTTTGAGTTACTTAAGGGTAAATACATTAGGTAAAAATGTTTTTGAGGATGAATGAATTAGTTTCACCAAAGTTAGAGATGAGTCAGTTCACCTCCCTACACTTTAGGTTTGCAGTTCAAACTTTTGTGGATCAGCTCCACAACTCAGGGATTCGACCCCTGAGGTTGGGAGAAGTTGTTTCATGTCTATATCTTTCACTTATTTACTCATTTCACAGGTTGGATGTTGTTGTATTGATCAGAGACACTAGTGTATTCAAATTTTGGCAGGAATATATTGGATGATTTGCAGCTATTTTGGCGCGATTCATGTGGTACTATATTTTGACATAGTTTCTTCTTATGTTGCATATGTATGAATGTTTTGTACCTTCCATGTTCATTCCAGTTCTATGATATGTTTGATTCTCAATTTTGATAAGCAAAATACATCTTGTATGCTCTGTTTTGGGAGAATCACCATAATTGGTTTCATTTCTTCAATTTAAAAATAATTCATGTACTATCATGCTCTTTTTAGCACCTCACCAGTCTGATATATCTCACCTAAGAACCCTAAAGTGTTAGAACACCTACCTACCTTGCCCCACCAGATGTCTGCAATTCTGATCTTATTTTCCATGACCTAGTTACCTCTTTGACCTAATTCACTCATCCAGCACCCAAATCAACCAATCAAAACCCATGTGCTATTATACCTAGCCTAAAACCTAATTGATCCAACCCTCTTGGGTGTGATCCCTTGGAGAGAGCCCTCTCCTGCCTAGTAGGGCTAGCTACTTGGCGAGAGCTTGGTCTATAGTTACCTTTGTTGGTATCTTCTCAACCTCGGAGATCCGGTGCAATGATAACATCTTGGCAACCATACTAGGGATACAAAGTGACAGATCTTCCCTGGTTGTACCATTAGTTCTTCAAATTCTTAGCCTATGGATGACAGGTCTAAGATTTCGTTGAAGCTGATCTGAAAAAGTTGCAGAGAAAACAAGTTGCTGAACAATGAACATTCTGGCTTCGAGGAGATACACCAGATCAAATCCTGATCCTCACCCAGCTAATCCAGTCTAAGATCCAAAGGGGCTTGTTCGGAAACATAGATATCAAGCTACAGAAATTCAATCAAATCCAATCCCAATGGTAAGATCTTCTTCACTGCCTACTAAAGTTCTATCTCTCGAAGATATACCATTTGATTTAAAATTTGAGTTGTCTTTATTTCGATCTAAGTTTGAAACCTCATTAGTGGACATAATCTTTGATCCATTAAGGCTATTTGAGGTCAAGTCATTATCTGAGTTAGATATTAGTTCTTTAAAACTTGAAGAAAATTTATCATTTGAAGAAACTATGTTGTGAAACCAGCTCTAGAAATAGAAGAAAAGAGATATCAACGCATTAGAAATAAGCCACTTCGAGGGGGCAACCTCCAATACATTACATGAATGAACAATTCTTGGATGATACAAATTACAAAACCTCCCTTCTATATATAGGAGTCCATAGGGCCACAATGTAATCCTAGTGGGGCCACAATGTAATCCTAGCCGACCTAACAATAATAATTTAAGGGCACAATAATAACAATATGGGGGTTACAAGGGTACAATAATAACAATAAGGGGGTTACACTAACAATAATAATGGACTATACTACTAATATAGGGACCTAACATGCCCCTCTCCTTCAAAATAGTGTTGTCCTCAACACTTGAGTAGCTCTGGGTGCTTCTGTATAAAATTCTCATCCTCCCATGTAGAATCTTCAGTGGGTAAGTTCTTCCACTTGATGAGATACTCTGAAATTGATCGATTCTGTAGTTGTTGAGTTCTTGTTTCCATGACCGCTTCAGGTTCCAATATGATTTTTTCTTCCTCATCAAGTTCTGGCAATATTTTTTGAACTGGAATATTTTCACCTATAACCTTCTTTAAGCATGAAACATGGAAAACTGGATGTACTCGTGAAGAAGCAGGAAGCTCCAATTTGTATGCCATAGTACCAATCTTTTGCAACACCTTTTAAGGACCATAGTACTTTGGCGATAATTTATTATCCTTCTTTGCTTGCTTGAGGGACATTTGTTTGTATGGTTGTAGCCGTAAAAATACCCAATCTCCTACATCAAAACTTCTCTCGCTACGATGTTGATCTGCCTGTTGTTTCATTCGATTTTGTGCCAAATTCGGGTTATCCTTTAAGAGTTGGAGAACTTCTTGTTGATGCTCGATGTGATCTTCCACTGCTTGAACCTTCGAATTTTCTCTTAAAGATGATGTGATGGATGGTGGATGATATCCATAAAGTGCCATAAATGGGGCCATTTTTGCTGCAGTATGGAAGGAAGTGTTATACCACCATTCAGCGAAAGGTAACCACTTGACCCATCGTGTTTGTTTATCAGATACAAAACAAAGAAGATATCCTTCCAAACATTTATTTACTATCTCAATTTGACCATCGGATTGAGGATGATAAGATGAGCTATGAGCTAATTGAGTACCCAGACAAGAAAATAACTTTGTCCAAAAATTTCTAGTAAAAATGGGATCTCTGTCACTCACAATAACCCTTGGGTTTCCATGTAGCTTTTGAATTGTGTCCATAAATGTAGTAGCAACTGTACTTGCTTTAAATGGATGAAATAATGCACAAAAGTGTGCATACTTGGTAAGTCTACAACTACCACCATCATGACACTCTTTCCTTCGGACTTAGATAAACCTATGATAAAATCCATTGAAATCTCCTCCTAACGTTGACTTGGAATGGATAAAGGTTGTAGAAGACCTGGAAACTTAATTGTCTCAACTTTATTCTGCTGGAAAACCAAACATTCCGCCACAAACTTTTGAATATCAGATTTAAGGCCATCCCAAAAAAATTCTTTCTTCACCCTGTGGTAAGTTTTTTAAAATCTCAAGTGTCCTCCTAAAGGAGAAGTGTGCAATTCCAAAAGAATCTTTTGTTTTAGTTGGGAATTCTTACAAAGATATAAGCGATCTTTGTACCATAAGGAATCATTTTTCCAACTAAATGTATCGGATGTACTAGGATCTTGCTGCAACTTTTGAATGAGTGTCCATACATCTTTGTCCTTCTTCCATTCATCTCTTGCTTCGGTTATCCAATGTGGTTGGATAATAGAAATGGCACAAAGCAATGCTTCCACCTCTTCATTCTTTCTTGAGAGTGCATCTGCAACAACATTAATCTTTCCTTTTTTGTAGATTATTTCAAAGTCATAACCCAACATCTTTGTGACCCATTTTTGCTGCTCTTCTGAAGATAGTCTTTGTTCTAAAAAGTGTTTAAGACTATCATGATCAGTTTTTACCTTGAAGTGTCTTCCCATTAGGTAAGTTCTCCATTTCTTTAGTGCATGCAGTATCACTAACATTTCCTTCTCATAAATAGGTTTTTGTAAATACTTTCCTTTGATTGGACGACTTTCAAAAGAAATGGGTCTTCCTTCTCGCATTAAAACAGCACCAATTCCATTTTCTGAGGCATCACATTCCACAATAAAGGTTTTTGTGAAGTCTGGCGTAGCTAAGACCGGTGCTAGGCACATTGCCTCTTTAAGATGTTCAAAGGCCTTAGTTGCTTCAGGAGTCCATGAAAATGCATCTTTCTTCAATAATGTTGTTAGAGGTGCTGCTATTCTCCCATAATTCTTAACAAACTTGCGATAATACCCTGTTAACCCGAGAAATCCTCGCAAATGCTTTATGGTTGTGGGGACTTTCCATTCCTTAATGGCTTTAATTTTTTTAGGGTCTACCTTAACACCCTAGTGAGATACAATATGACCCAGATATTCCACCTCTTGTACTCCAAAGAAACATTTGGATGTTTTTGCATATAATTGTTTCTCCTGCAATAGTTTGAGCACCCTGTCAACATGTTCAACATGATCCTTCCAAGAACTGTTGTAGATTAGTATATCATCAAAAAATACTAGCACAAATTTTCTAAGGAAGGGTTTGAAAATGGAATTCATCAACCCTTGAAATGTAGAAGGTGCATTGGTAAGGCCAAAAGGCATGACCAAAAATTCATAATGAACCTCGTGAGTTCGAAATGTTGTTTTCGGAATATCTTCAGTATTCATTCTAATTTGATGATATCCTGAACGAAGATCCAACTTGGTAAAATAAATTGCTCCATGTAATTCATCCAATAATTCATCAATCACAGGAATGGGAAATTTATTTTTAATGGTGAGCTTATTGAGCTCCCTATAAACGAGACACATGCGCCATGATCCATCCTTCTTGTGTACCAATACTATAGGAGCAGAGAAAGAACTTTGACTAGGTTGAATTATACCAGCCTCTAACATTTCTGCAATCATATGTCCAATTACACTCTTTTGGACATAAGGATATTTGTAAGGTCGGATGTTTGGAGGAACACTTCCTAGAATCAAATGAATAGCATGATCATGATCATGAATAGGTGGGAGTCCTTTGCGAGTATCAAACACATTGGAATGATTGTCCAAGACTCTATGGAGATTTGGAGAAATAGATGATTTTGATGTTGGAACTTCTAGTGAGCATAATTGTGCAATTATGCCTCGTTGTTCTTTCTTCAGAAGCTTTGTCATGACATTAGAGCTTATTATCTTTCCTGGCTTCCCTGTGATACCCCGTAATTCAATTTTCTTTCCTTCCGAAAAAAGTTTCAAGAAAAGTTCTTGAAAATTAAAAGCTACTGTCCCTAAAGATTGTAACCATTGTACCCCTAGTACGACATCAGCACCTCCCATTGGAATGGAAAGCATTGGACTATTCAATACATATTCGCCCATGGATAGCTTGATATTATGGCATTTTCCAGAGCAATTTATAGTTCCTCCATTTGCAACCATCACTTGACATTCTGGTGCTGGGTATAGGAAACAATTCAATTCCTTGGCTACCTTACAATAAATAAAATTATGGGTACTACCCAAATCAATCAACACTATTACCTTTTTCTTCTTGATATGTCCTTTTATCTTGAGAGTTTGAGGAGTGGTAATTCCTACCAATGCATTACATGATATGGTCGGACTCATTTCTTCCTCTTCTAGGGTTGGTTCCTGGTGTATATCCTCTTCCTATTCATTTTCTTCTTCCTCTTCACAATCTATGTAAAATAATTTCTTCTCAGCACACTTATGAACTTTAGTGTATTTGCTATCACCACTGTAGCAAAGCCCTTTTGTTCTTTTTTCTTCCAATTGTTGTGGTGTCAACCTTGTAGGTTGTTGAAATCTAGGAGTAGTAACACTTCCCTCTTTATAGAAGTGAGTGGTAGGCTTCCTTGTCGCCATAATTTTACATTCAATATTTCTTGCCAACTTGAATGCCTTCTCCAATGAATCAGGTTCCAAAACGCGAACTTCATGTTGGATGTTATCCTTTAAAGTACCTATGAAGAGATCAATCCTGTGTTCCTCTGTAATATCAGTTATCCTTATATTCAATTTTTGGAAGTCCTCAATGTGCTCCCCCACTAAACCCTTTTGTTTGAGATTTATCAATTGGCTAAAGAAGGTGTTGCCCTTTGTATCCTCATAATGTGCTATCATTTCCTCCATAAAAATTGACCAAGTGACAATTTTTTTACAGGAGCAAAGCCATCGATACCATACAAATGTATTTTGTTCTAGATGTAAAGTTGCAATGCGTACCTTTTGGGTGTTTTGCACATTATTGAGATCAAAATATTGCTCCATCTGTAGTATCCATGTTACGGGATCCTTGCCATCAAACTTCCTCATATCCATCTTTGGAATATGTTGGTTCTTCCTACCAATATTAGAGTTTATGAAATCACGATCATCATTTATTTTGTTCTCATCATTAGTTTCCTCTACTATCTTTTCACCATTAGGAAACATTTGTTGTATCAACTTTGTCAAACCTTCCATGTCTGCTTTTAGATCATTCTTCATGTTTTCCATTTTAGCTTCCATGTCATCCATCTTAGCTTCCATGCCAACTTCCATGCCATCCATTTAGCTTCCAAACCATTCATCTTAGCTTCCATGCCTTTCTTCAAACCATCTATCTTAGTTTCCATGTCTTTCTTTACAACTTCCATTTCATTTTTTGTTGCTCTTTGTGATAGCGAAATTTGGTGCACTTGCTCATGGACTTTTGATATCTCATGTTGCATTTCTTCGTCTTCATGAGTCATAGTAGAGCCTTCTGAAGGCTTAATGGGTGTTGAATTCTTTTTAGGAGGCATTTTAGAACCCAATACTAATAGTTATGCTCAATAGGCCTTTGGAATCAACTAGAATTGATTTTTCAAACAAGACTTATGCAATTTGAAAAAAAATACACACCTTTTTCTTGATTTTGAGGAACTCGATATTGAAACTGAATTATCTCTGTGATTTTGGATCTTCAATATCTGAAATTTGGCCCTGAAGTCACCCTCTGAATCTTCTTTCGAATGCCACAGGTCTGACCTGATTTGGATTCTTCAAGGCAAAGTTATGTCCAATCTCCCACAATGACCCAATTATGGACTAGTTCAGTAAAGCGCACTTGTACGACTTGCCACGTGTCACTGTTTCCTCCTTTGGCTCTGAAATTGATAGACAAGAAACTACAGTCCGTGTACTTGCGGCCACTTTTTACAGCATTCCAATCTGATGCTCAGAGAGAGAGTTATGAAGGTTTTCCCACGATAACCTCTTTGAGATGAAATTCGGGAGCCTGAAAAAGACCTAACTTACACAGATCATATCTCCGCAAATATTGTGAGCCAAGCTCTGAAATTTTGCGACAATGTTCCTCAAGATTTTGGCTTCGCTCTCTAAAAATTTCAGCTTCTGAACCTTCGTACAAAAAAAGTTATAACGAAAATGCCACGATGACCTGTTTGGAGCAGCGAAACCCTAGAATCCAAAGCTCTGATACCAAATGTTGTGAAACTAGCTCCAGAAATAGAAGAAAAGAGATATCAACGCCTTAGAAATAAGCCACTTCGAGGGGGCAACCTCCAATACATTACATAAATGAACAATTCTTGGATGATACAAATTACAAAACCTCCCTTCTATATATAGGAGTCCATAGGGCCACAATGTAATCCTAGCTGACCTAACAATAATAATTTAAGGGCACAATAATAACAATATGGGGGTTACAAGGGTATAATAATAACAATAAGGGGGTTACACTAACTACAATAAGAGGCTATACTAGTAATATAGGGACCTAACAAACTAAATCTGAATCAGACTTTGACACTAAAGTTTGGAGTCAATTTTATAAACTTGAAAGTTTAGCAAAACAACTTCAGTACTAGTCAGAAAAAGCCATAATCCAATATCAGCAAGAGTCAATACTGTTAGCACAGCTCTCTGCTAAGTCACAAGTTCCTCTTTTATTTACTTTTTGTTTTTCATCAGATCATTAGTCAAAATTTTTACTTTTTCAACTAGTTTTCAACAATAGTTTTGGTCACTAAAAATTTTAATCTGGTATACTTCTCATTCAATTCATTTCATCATCAGCGGTTTCAAGTTCATCATTTAGAGGTTTGAATTCAGGTCATTCCATCTCATATAGGTCAAGTTTAGGTTCAAATTTCCCATGGGAAAATCTTCAGATTTCCACTAAAATAAGTCAATTAACCATCCATTTCATTCATAAAAGTTTGGTGAAGGAAGTAAGCATGTTTCTGCAATCCAAATAAAACCCATCTTTGTTGTTTCATATAGCTCAAGTCTCAAAAATCTCAACACTGTCTTACTGTGCATTCAAGCTAAAAAGGAAGGGAAATCATGAATGTCAAAGCTACAAGGAATCTATCTGTCTTCTCAATTCAGTTGAAAGAAGAAAGTGCTGCTGAAAAAATGTAATGGTGATGCGAATTTCATTTTCTGCCTTCATTCCATTTATCCTCTTTTACCATTCATTTTTCCAAAACCCAAAGTCCAGTGCTTCATTTTCTTTCAAAAAATCCTTTTAACCATCCGAAATCCATATATATATTATGTACCGCAGCTCCGCCCATTCCACAACAAGCCCTTTAAATATATATCATATATTACATATATGATATCATATGATATAATTTTCTGCACTTAACCCCTATACCTTTCATCTCAATCGGCATTTCGCAAGTTTCAAACTTCACTTATAATATAATTGTTGAATCATACAGAACCCTGAAATGTGATTTGCGAGATTGCTGGGACCCATCTTTTCCATTTGGTCCGCTTCATAAACATTAGAAATGCTTTAAAACCCTTTGTAATATGATTAGGGCGGCTTTGTTCATATTACCATTACTTAACAAAATGTTTACTTCACTGCTTTTAAAAGCCTTTAATGAGACCCATCACCTTTTCGCATCGCTAATTCGCAAACTTCACTCACCGCATTCACTTCCGCTTCCTTATTTCCTCAATTGCGATATTGTGTGGGATATGCTTTCCCTGCCACATCACCTTCCAATTCGCATATCGCAAATCCTGTTTACATACATCCATGTTACTTTCCCAATTCACCGATCCTCGATATGCGATAACCTTCTTGGTCCCCGATTACGATATTTCCAAATCCTTGATTTGCGATGGACCTTTGACCTTCGATATGCGAAAAGTTTGACTTCTTGATTTGCGATATCGCAAATCTTAAACCAAAGGTCTATTTGCTCCTCCAAACACATGTTTACTCCCGATATGCGATTTGTGATTCGACTCCGTTTCCCGATTTCGATAAAATAGACCCCACCACATGCCACGTCATCACCCCCATCGCAAATCACGAATTTGCAGTTCCTCCCGCCTGTGTCTTATGTTTAAAATACATCTAAGCCTGATTTTGATATATATATATATATATATATATATATATATATATATATATATATATATATAAAGGGTTTTTCTCCTCCCGCTCATTGTTTCTTTAATAGTTTTCTCCACTGTCCACATCCATGTGTCTCCATCTCATTGCTCTTCACACTCCTCCATTCATCTCATTCACGTGCCTAGTCTTTCCTCCAAAACCTATCTGCACGAGTTTATTCATTCAAAGCTCTTTCCGCAAAGCAAACCCTATCAGAACAAAGAAGAAGCTGAAAAGAATGGAAATGGCAGCAAAATGTTCTCCAGAGCAGTTTTCCAATAAACCCACGCTGCCATTACTCTTCAGCACCAACACACGTGTTAGCAGTAAGGCATCATTCAAGGACCAAATCATAACATTTACCAGAAACTTCGACAATAGTTACTCAATCTGTTTTTTCTAGCAAAACCTGTACATGTGACCTACAGTTCAGGATAAGAAAATGCCACATCCCCATGGATGTTGGGCTTGATAAGCTTCATATGAGTGCTTAGTTAAATTTTTCTAGTGATGTAACAAATAGAAACATATTTCCTCATGTTTTCTTTGAAATGTAATAAAGTCCCTGTCCTTGAAAGATTCAAATGGTCTATCCTTTCTGGAGACCCATTGTAAATCTATAAATAGACAGTTGATAGATGTAGAAGAGGTTGGATGTTGATCTTACTGAAAACTCATTATAATAAAGAAAATCCTATCTGAAATTCATGTTGAAGGATTTTATGTTTCAAGAACATCTAATGTATGGTGTGTTTTCTCTTCTTTGTTAATTTCTTCTAATTATAAGTTGCAGTAGCTAGTAAAATATGAGTGAGAGCTATTAAAAGATTTAACAATAAATTATTTGCTTTTCAGTTTTCTACAATTATATGTATGTTGTAGAACATGTCAGTGAGGGTTCCAAAAAGGATTTGTGGGATACTTTATGCATGAAATTTGTTTTCTGAGTGTTGTTTACTTTACATAAACAGAGTTTGTGTAAAGAGTCATAATTATAGTTGTGTGACTGATTTAGGATCTGATTATTTCCTAGAATAGGTACCAGCTATCCATCTCCTCTCCATTGTTTCACTCTACTCCCTATACTATTCATTTACGCATACAATTTGTAATTGCCACAGCTTGCCAAATGCATGAAAGTCTTAAAGGATAAAGTAATCATTTCAAACTCATTTGAGAAGCCATCCCACGATTTAAAATATTTTCAAAACCTTTAAAAAACTTGAAATGGACCATGATGTGTAAGGCTTACTCCTTTTGTAGTCAAGGAGTGACTCCTTGCGGTTACATCTTTGGCGTCATTTCCGGGGAGGCGAATTGAAGTTTATCCCTGGGTGAACAGCAATTTTTTAAGTTTGTTTATTATGTGTACAGTTCCAATTGTATTTTTAGACTGCTTTACACTTGGTGACTCCATTGTTGAAGTTCTAGCTCCTATAAGGACTCCTAAAAGGACTAGAACCAAGGCTAACCCATATTCCCCTTTGAGAATCCTAGTTTCTGACCCTGAAAAGCTAATTAAGAAGAAGAGTAAACAAAAGTTTGCTACTTTTGATACTGCTTTCTCAAAGACTATTCATAAAGAAGTCCTTCGAACCCTATCCCCTGATTTTGCAGAAAATCTTGTACCTCCCTTGTTTTCCAACCAATAAACAATCTCTACAACACAAGTTGGTGCTTCATCGTCTGTTGTTCAAAGTCCACAAATTGTTATTCCACAAACCCCAACAACTCACACTATGGCAGGTCCGGAGATTATCTCAAGTATATGCCTAAATTTAATGGTGAGGGATAGGTAACAAATGAGAACACCTTGTTGATTTTTATACATATGCTGAAAATCTAAATATTTAGCATGAAGATGGATGAGAGTTTTTCTTTTGAGTCTTGAAGGTGATGTTAGAAAATGGCTTAGATCTTTGACAACTGGTAGCATCATTGGAATTGAAGCCCTTGGTGATTCATTTTTAAGGAAATGGGGTGATAAGAGATATTTTCTGTACTATATCACTGAATTTAGTGCATTAAAAAGAAATGAAGGAGAATCAGTTTCTGATTTTTCTAAAAGATTCAATAGGATGTATAACAAGATGCCTAATGAAAAAAAGCCTACTTAAACATCAGCCAAAATCACTTATGTTGGTGCTTTTGATCCTGATTTTAGTTTATTATAAGGGAAATAAGATTTGCAACATTAGAAAAAATGCAGGACAATGCTCTGGAAGTTGAATCTAATATGTTAGCAGCTGATAAACTCAGAGGAAGAATTGGTAGAGAAAAAAGAAAGCAAAAATTTGAAGTTTCTACCTTAGGAAATTCTGAGCTTGATGAATTAACCAAGATGGTCAAATCATTGACTACTGAGATGACAAGGCTAGCTACTACAAGAAATGTTTCATTTGATTAGCCTAATAGGTAGAAATTTAGAAGACCCAATGCTCCCCAGATTTTGCAAAGAGAAAGAAGAGATGTTGATGATCAAAAGGTGCAACCTTATTTGCAGAATTTTGTATTTGAAGATGATGAAGAAGCAAAAGGGTTGGACAAAGATGTTGATATAAATTGTTTGAGAGATAAAGAAGGGCTGATTCATATTACAAAAACAGAGTATGAAAATTTCATGTCATATACTCAAGAAAATGAAATATATCTTAATCATTCCATGATTGCAGCTGATAATAAAAGTATATATAATCTTAGATCAAAAAAGTTGGTGATAATGCAAGGCTTCCTGTTGCACAGCCAAAGAAGAATAAAGATGCAGAAAAAATTTCAACAGAAAAACAAGTCACTGAACCTAGCAGATTAGAAGTTCCAGTAGCAGTTAATCCTCCTTCTCTTGAGGTAAAAATTGCTCATAAACTGCCCAATGTTTTCAATTTTGAAAATGAGATTCAAAAGATAAAGATTCATGTCCCTATTTTAGAACTCATGAAGAATGATGATTTCAAAAAGACTTTCATGAAATCTCTTCAGCCTCCACCTACTGAAGTAGTCTCTGATTTTGTTAATCTTCAAGATGATAACCCCACTATAATTTTAGGTCCATTGGTAGAAGAAAGAGATGACTCAACCCCTCCTTTCTATCTATCTCTGAATATTCATAAAAAGATCTTGCATAATTGCCTTATGGACTCTGGAGCCTCATATAATTTAATGCCCAAAGTAGTCATGGATGAACTAGGTCTTGAAGTGACTAGAGAGTACCAAGATCTCTATTCTTTAGATTCCCAAAATGTTCAATGCCTTGGTGTCATAAAAGACCTTACAATGAGTCTTTTTCAGTTACCCGTGAGAGGAATGGTGATGGATATTGTTGTAGCTAATATTCCTCCTAGATTTGGCATGTTACTTTCAAGATCGTGAATTAGGAGGTTGGGAGGAACTTTGAAAATGAATTTCACTTATGTTACTGTCGCTGTTTTTGGAGGAGAACAAAGAAGACTTTATAGAGAAGCTCAGTTGGCATATATTATTAGTGACAGTAAATATCCAACAAATCATCCAATTTATGCTAGAACAACTGATGTTGGTTCAAACATTTTGCATATGGATAATTATGTTCTGTCCGCAAAAAATTTCCAGATTTCGAAGCCTGCTAAAAAACATATCAGTAATGAGGGTTCTTAGTTGTAGCAAATGTATTTTGATGGTTCATGTTCTAAAGAAGGAGCTGGTGTAGGAATTTTTCTCATTTATCCTTTAAAAGAAAGCTCCACTTTTTCTTTCAAACTTGAATTTGAAGCAACTAACAATGTGGTAGAATATGAAGCTCTTTTGATTGGTTTAAAGACATCAAAAGACATGAAAATTTCATAAATTTATGTTTTTGGAGATGCTGAACTCATTATTCAACAAATCATAATGTTTATCAAACTAAACATCCTAGACTCGGAGATTACCAGAATGCAGTATGGAGCATGGTTGAAGACTCATTCCTGGCCTTTAATATTTCTTTTGTTCCAAGAGAATCTAATAGTTTGGCTGATTCATTTTCTATTTCAACAAGCTCATTCAAGATTCCAATGCCTATAAAGCTGAAGTATGAGGTGGAAGTTAGGTTCAGACCTAACATTCCTGATAATGTCAAGCATTGGGAAGTTTTTGAAGATGATAAGGAAATTAAAAGATTTATTGAAGCTGTTGAAGAATTTGTTGTCCTAGACATTGATCAAGATGAATATCTCATGGAGAAAGATGTTGATTTGCAAGATACCAAAAAGTTGAAAAAAAATATTGTTGATCGGCCTATCATACAATTGCCTACCAATCACATTCCCAAGGGATTAATCCCAATTGAGAAGCTCTTTGATCACAATGACGTTTCAGTTAAGCCACAATTAGATGAAACATAAGCATAATTGGAAGATCTAAATTTGGGAACAGAAACATAACCAAGGTATGTTAAGTTGTCAAAATATTTAGGAGAAGAGAAAAAGAGTGAATACAAGAAGTTGTTTTGTGAATTTTTTGATGGTTTTGCCTGGAAATATGAATTTTATCAAGACATGACACATATATCATTGAGCATAGGATACCATTGAAGGATGGTACTAAACCATTCCAACAAAAATTAAGACAAATCAATCCATTATTGTTACCAGTGATGGAGAAAGAAGCGAAGAAAATTTTGGATGCCAAAATCATCATTCCATTGAGATATTCAAATTGGGTTGCTAATCTAGTTCCAATGAGGAAAAATAATGGTGAAATTAGATTATGTGTGGATTTCAGAAATCTTAACAAATGCTCCAAAAAAGATAATTATCCATTACCAAAAATGGAGCATATTCTTCAAAAGGTAACTGGTTCTGACAAAATTTCCATGTTAGATGGGTTCTCCGGGTATAATCAAATTTCTGTTTGGCCAGAAGATCAAGAGAAGACAACATTCACTACTCCTTGGGGAACATTCATGTATGCAAAGATGTCATTTGGGCTTATGAATGTAGGAGCTACTTTTCAACGTGCTATGGACTCTGCATTCATTGGAGAAAAAGATAAATTCTTGGTCATCTATTTGGATGATATCACTATTTTTTCAACTTCAGATGAAGAACACATTCAACATTTGAAACAAGTATTTGCTAAATGCGGAAAATATGGTATATCATTGAATCCAAAGAAATCTCATTTTGCTCTTAAAGAAGGTAAGATGTTGGGTCACATAGTTTCCAAAGATGGAGTGAAGATTGATCCCAAAATAGTAATTGAAATTCAGGAATTAACACTTCCAAGATCCAAGAAAGATTCCTTGGGAAGATCAATTTCTTAAGAAGATTCATTCCCAATTTTGTTGAAGTGGTGAAACATATTCCTTGCATGTTGAAGAAGGACAAAGAAGTCAAGTGGACAACTGAAGCCAGAAATTCGTTTGAGTTGATCAAGAAAGCAATCATTGAAGCACCTTAGTTGGTAAGTCCTGAATATTCAAAGTCTTCCTTGATTTTCTCATTTTATTCTCAAGATACTATTGTCGTTGTTCTATTGCAAAAAGATTTATAAAATAAAGAAGCCCCAATAACATTTTTCAACACAGCTCTTAGAGATGTAGAATTGAAAGCTCTGAAGGCTTTTAGATTTTATATTATGCATGCTCAAGTTATTGCCTATGTACCTTCATATGCCGTTAGAGAAATATTAGTTCAGCCTAATACTGATGGAAAGAGAAATAAGTGGGTGACTAAAGTTCTTGAGTTTGATTTAGAGATAAAGCCTACTAAACTAATTAAAGGTCACGGATTAGTCAAACTACTAGTTGAAGAAAATTGTAAAATTTTGGGCTTAGATTTTTTGGATGACAATTTTGAAGGACAAATTTCAGAACCTATAGACAATATGGAAATAGATACAAAACTATCTAAGTGCAGCTGGTACAAAGTTATCATTTATTTTATGCAGCATTTCAAACCTCCTCCAAATTTTGACAAAAGAAGAGTAAGATCTTTGAAGCTGAAGACTATTAAATTCTGAATTAAAGACAATAATTTATATTGGAGAGATCCTATAGGAGTTTTGTTAATATTCCTTGACCCAGATGAGTCCAAGAAAGTTATTTTTGATATGCATAGTAGTGTGTGTGGAGGTCATCATTATTGGAGAACTACTACATACAAAATATTAAGTGCTGGCTATTTTTGGCCTAATTTATTTTTTGATGTATGTGCTGAAGTAAGAGCATGTGAAAAATGTCAGAAATTCACTTGAAAAAATCATTTGAATTCTTTTCCACTCAAGTCCATAATTTTTTATGCACCTTTTCAGCAACGGGGTTTAGATTTTATTGGAGAGATTCATCCACCTTCAAGTGGAAAACATCGTTGGATCCTTGTTGCAACTGATTACTTTACCAAATGGATTGAAGCAATATCTACTAGGAATGCTACTCATAAAATTATAATTAAATTTCTGGAGGGAATTATAACCAGATTTGGTTGTCCATCAAGGTTAGTAGTAGATAATGCAACTGCTTTTAAGGCCACACCATTGGTGAATTTATGTGAAGATTATGGTATTCATCTCATTCATTCAACAACATACTATCCACAAGGGAATGGTTTAGTTGAATCTTCAAACAAAAGATTGGTAAGAATCATCACCAAACTATTGGAGCAAAATAAGAAAGCCTGGGATTCAAAATTGAAGTTTGCTTTATGGGTTGATAGGGTGACTATTAAAAAGTCTATTAATACATCAACTTTTCAAATGGTTTATGGAACTGAAGTTGTTTTTCCAGTTCAATTAACTAATCCTGTAGCTAAATTTATGCAAGATCATGAAGCTGAGCCAAATGACATAAACATAAGAGTTTATCAAATCATAGAAGTACAACAACAATGAGAATAACAATATGATTTGATAAGGAAATATCAATAATATGTGAAGCAATTTTTTGATAAAGGAACTAAGAAAGAATATTTCCAGATTGAAGACCTGGTATTGAAGTGGGATGCACAACATCAAGACCTAGGTAAGCATTCAAAGTTTGATGCTCTATGGATTGGTCCTTTTAGAATCTCTAATATTTTGCAAAACAATAATTTTGAGTTGCAACATATGGACGGGACAAAGTTATTTGGAGGCCCATTCAATGGGAGTTTTCTTAAGAAATTATTTTACTAAGGTTGTTGGTAGCCTAAGCCCATCGTAAATACCAGTGCGTTTCATAATAAGACTCCATAGCCCAATGATAAGGCACTGAAACTGCAAAAGATTCTTAGAGCCTCGCAGAGAGAGCTCTATCTCCTGTGGAGCCAATGTTAGCACAGTTCTCTGCTAAGTCACCAGTTCCTCTTTTATTTACTTTTTGTTTTTCATCAGATCATTAGTCGCAATTTTACTTTTTCAACTAGTTTTCAGCAACAGTTTTGGTCACTAAAAAATCTTAATCTGGTATATTGCTCCTTCACTTCATTTCATCATCAGAAGTTTCAAGTTCATCATTTCGTCATCATCATTTAGAGGTCTAAAGTCAGGTTATTCCATCTCATATAGGTCAAGTTTAGGTTCAAACTGTCCATGGGAAAATCTTCAGATTTCCAGTAAATAAGTCAGTTAACCATCCATTTCATTCATAAAAGTTTGGTGAAGGAAGCAAGCATGTTTTTGCAGTCCAAATAAAAACCATCTTTGTTGTTTCATATAGCTCAAGTCTCAGAAATCTCAATGTTGTCTTACTGTGGGATAGATAACCTACCTTGGACCAACGCTCTTGTCATGGCTTGCAACAACGATCCTTTGATCTTTGTCACGTCGCAATCTTTCAATGATAATGTCTGTGTACCTGCACAAAGATCAAGTGAACGATGACAGCATACAAAAACGTATTTTCATTTACAACTATTCGATTGGTCAAGGAGAATCAAACATTTTGCATATGATCGAACGCAAAATTGGAACCAAAAACCAGTCATGTATTAATGATAGAGAAAAGAAGTTTACAGCCTTAATGCCTTGACATTGCAGCCTCCTTCGACAGGTTCAGTTGGGCGCGTCTCATGCATTCATATGGGATCGGACTCAATGAGGCAATAGGCTTAAACTCTCTCAAAACAATGGATTCCTCTGTGCCTTATTCTACACACCATCTATAGTAATGACTGTTCAACTAGCTGCAACAATGTGAGAAGGAAGTATTTATAGGAGTGGAGGAGGTGGTTTGGGATCCCTCATAAGGTGGAGGAGAGGTCTATCCCTTTGGGGAGTTTCACAATCGTAGGAAACAAGAAGCGTGTCACTCAAATGGTCCTCCAATGTTCGAGATGGGGAATGCAGGGCCGGTGACAAAATATTGTGTAACAGCAGTATACATTGAGAGGCAGAGATGTCCTACTAACTCCTATTCAAAAGCGGACATCTCAACAGAAAGATACTCAACCAAAATAGAATTCTCAAGGTAATCGGAGTAAAGAAAAAGAACCTGCAGCTGCAAATCATAACAAAGAGAATCAACCATCTACAAGCTCATCGAGTAAAGAAAAGGACAGCCAAACGAAAGAAGTTGCATCAAAATATCATGCCGACAAAAGAGACATCATTAAAGAGGTAGACAAATTGTAAATTTTCATAGATGTTCTATGCTTGATGCAACTTTACTTTTATTCCCAATATCAAACAACAATCACATAAATAAGAAAGTAAAATGTTGATAGAACATACCAATAAATTGACAGAAGACAAGCCAAAAATACACCTAACTTGATCAACAAAATATATGTGTTGTGGTGCATTACGACGGTCAACAGGATGCTTCAACCAGCAAAGTCTCTACATGGTCAGCCAACCAGAATGTATCACACAACCATCTCGGACAGCTCTATAACAGTCAACCCAAAGTCAACAAAAGTCAATGATTTCCAGTCAACGGTCAACACAAAAACAACATTAGCAAAAGTCAACGCAGCCTGGTCAAAGTCAACATCCAGCCTCGATTTCTATGCCAAAAAATGCGGACTGCAGAAATCGGAATTTTGGGAGAGCATGGGGTCAGTTTGACCATGCGTTGACCAAAGTCAATGCTGGTCAAATTTGCGCTAATAACCCTAGGTCAAAACCAAAAAACCCTTTGCTGCAATTTCCCACATGTGAGAGAAGAAGAGGCCCCAAGATGATGATCGAACCAATCAGATGATGAGAGAGAATGTGTGATGAGTGATGGTGAAAATGACCTCCAACGTTGACCTATATATATCCATCTGTGAGGGTGTGTGACACATCTATTGGTGCTTCAAGCCTACATTACAATTCTGGCCAACCTTGCACATAAGTGGAATCAATTCAAAATAAATGTTATGCTCATCGGATCAAGATGATCTTTAGATCGATCTTGCACCTCGTTGAAAGAGGAGTCCAATAAAAATATTAGCATCTTCATCTGAGCATCACAACATGGTGTTTGGACCAAGTTGTCCAAAATTAACACTCCCTTTCAACTAGGGAGAACTCCATCCACCTATGTCATCCAAACATCGTGCGTCATCCCGCTGTAACTTGCTTTGCTGGCTTCTTTATTTCAGAACAAAAGGTGAGTCACAAAGGCATCACTCCTGGTTGACAAATTCAACTCAGAGGTCTGAAACCTCTATAGGACTCAAAGGAGTCACATACTAACCCGAAGTTGGTCTACTTGACCCGAAGTTAGTTGAAGGTCCGAAACCTCACTAGAGTTGATCCCAGATCAAGTGGTTGGACACGTGCCATCCTATACATAGAGAGTACAACAATCTCTGATGCGTTCACCGGTCTTTGCTACTAGTCTCTAGCTTTTCCCACCTCACTGGCCAAATGAGAGGTACTTCCCATGAGTCCGGGACTCAATGGGTAGGATACATACGGGGCATAGATCATGAGAGGTGAACCAACTCAATATCATAATGGTGGGGCAGAAGCACACCAACAAGGTTTGGAAAGGCTAGCCATGTGGTTTCTTATAGCTCCGAGAAGCTATCGCCAAAGCCACCTGGAGCTCCCAGAGCTCATCGTCCAACAAGACCCTCAACATAGGGTCGTTCCACGATACCAAGATTCTCACGAAAGGTTAGGAACTTGACCTTCCCCAAGGGCTTTGTGAGAATATCCACGACCTGCTCATCAATTCCTATATGATTGAGCCTTACGGCGCCTCGTTGTACCATATCTCGGATAAAGTGGTACCTGATATCAATATGCTTGGATCGATCGTGGAACACATGATTCTCGGACAACCGAATCCCACTCTGGTTATCACAAAGGATAACAGTGGTATCTAGCACATGCCCGAACAATTCACTGAAGAGCTTTCGCAACCAAATTGCTTCACAACAAGCCATACTCGCTGCAATGTATTCGGCCTCAGCGGTGCTCAAAGCCACCGACTTCTGCTTCCTGGTCATCCAAGATATCGAAGCAAACCCAAGTGTGAAGCAACATCCAGATGTGCTCTTGCGATCCACCACACTGTCAACCCAATCGGCATCAGTATATCCATGGAGTGTCACGCTCCCTGCAGTGTATCTCAACCCATGGTTTATCGTGCCCCGAATATATCTCAATAGATTCTTGACACCAACCCAGTGACTGTGATGAGGATCAACCATGTGTTGACTCAAAGTGTTCACTACAAAACATTCATCCAGACGGGTGTTCACTAAGAACATCAAGGACCCTCCGAGATGACGATACTGAGTAGGATTTGCTAGCATGGACCCAGCAGCGCTGCCACTCAACTTCTTAAAGTTGAGCTCCATCGGTGTCGACACAGACTTACAGTCCACCATTCCAAATCTTTCCAGAAGCTTCATAATATATTTTCCTTGAGAAAGGAAAATCTCACTAGATCTCTGCCAGACCTCCAAGCCTAGGAAGTAATGCATCAGTACTAGGTCCTTCATCTCAAACTCAGAAGCTAGCTCCCTCTTCCATTGATGAATGAGAGGGTCAGCACTTGTCAGGAACAGGTTGTCCACATACAACACCAGAATTAGAGGCTTTTCTCTATCAACCTTGAAGTAAAGGTTTGGACCAACATTACTATGAGTGAAGCCCAGCTTCATCAGGTAGCTATCTCTCCTCTCGTACCATGCTTCAACCCATAGACGACTTTCTTCAACCTGCAAACATGGGTGTCTCGATCCTGGACTTCGAACCCCAGAGTTTGCTCCACATACACCTCTTCCTTTATCGCACCATGCAAAAATGCGGTCTTCACATCCATCTGATGAAGATTCCATCCTTGCGTAGCAGCAAGGGCTATGATAGATCGGATGGTGGTATATCGAGCCACAGGTGCAAATATGTCATCATAGTTTACGCCTTCCTTTTGAGAGAAGCCTCGGGCAACGAATCTGTTGAGAATGCAACAAGATGATGAGCTTAGTGAAATGAAGTCGCCTTCACTAAGTGGGCCCGCAGGCTATTTTTGGCGCAAAGTCTATTTTTAGACTATGTCTATTTTTAGACATATGGATCATGTTCTATGAGTTGCAAGATGTTATTTGTGGATGGTTGGTCAAGTCAGAAAAAATAGATGGACTTCTATTTTTAGACATATTGGGCGGAATCTATTTTTAGATTGCCAGTCTAAAAATAGATATGTCGAATATTATTAGCTCTTAATAATATTTGGACTCTAAACATTATCTTATCCTCATGGAGCACTTCAGTTAAGTGCACAGATGTGGCACAGGAGCTGAAAAAAGGAATTACGCTATTCCTGAGGGTTATGTGGAGCTATTGCATGGATACTTCAATTAGAACTCATGTGACAGAGTTTGGTGGAGTTATTGAGGTAGTCGATGGAGTTGTGTTAAGTTTAACTCAGTTAAACATAGTTGAGCTAGTTGTATCTAGTCTAACCGATTGATACACTAGTGAGAATGGTGTGAATTAATTATTAATTAATTGACTAATTAATAACTCAGTAATAAACTAAAGAATACATCAGTTAACTACAGTGCATGGACAGTTTCAGTGGAGACCAGTGGAGAGGTAGGTGAAAGAGTAGGTTAACTATCAGTTGTGACTATACCGTGCACAGAGACGTGTACACACATTGATTGGGATATGCAAATGAGGACAGCAAGGCATGTACTGTGCGGATTCGAACTTTGATCTAGCCATTCTTCGTGGATTGCGCAAAGAGAGGCAAAGGAAGGTGTGGAGCAACATTTTTGGATACGTGTTTGCCAGATTCGAGTTTGTATAGTGTGTAACAATCTGAGATTGTACTAAGAGCTTGTGAGGAGATTGTACAATGATTGTTACATGAACTCTATCATTATACATGTTTATTAAAGCCTGGGGGTTTTCGCCTTTGGCCCATAAATACCGTGTTTATATGTGTGATTGTTTGTGGTTTTAATGTGCGCATGCGATTGTTTATATTTCCGCAATTAATGATCAATGGTAGAAGAGGTTATGTATTATGCATGAAGCTCAAATAGTGTGTGATCAGGATAATCTCGGTGAATAATTTAACAGTTATTCAAATTTCTACAGAATCTTGCCTTGAACTTTTCAGCACTACCATCAAATTCATGCTTAATCTTATAGAGCCATTTCGAGGTGACAACTGCTTTGTCCTCCAGTCTCGGAACCACATCCCAAACATCATTCTTCATAATGCACTCATATTCTTCGTGCATAGTATCCTTCCAGATTTGATGCTTCGCGACTTCTTCAAAGGATCCAGGCTCAAATTGTACAATTATACTCATCGCTGCTAGATACCCTTGGTATCTATTCGGCTTCTTGCTTTCACGGAATGTCCCCCTTGGGGCCATATGTATCTCGGCATCCTCGAGAGTGTCCCTGAGGCATGAGGGTCTTCTCTTCATTGAAGGAGGTGGATCAATAGGGTTCATCGGTCCTTCAACATCGGGGCATCATCTCATCCTTTGGTTCTTCTTGATTTCCAGACCTTACTTCATGATCTTCCTCAGAGCTCGAAAGATTGATTACTTTCTTGAGGGAAGCATCTTCATCAAAGGTAACATTGTGGCATATCTCCACTTCTCTTTGACCAGGCACATAGACTCTATAAGCCTTTGAAGTTTCACTGTAGCCCACAAACATTCCCCTTTTCCCAAAAGCATCCAGCTTGCTCCTCTTCTCTTTCAGTACATGAAAATAAACGGGACAGCCAAAAACTCTAAAATGAGAGACGTCAGGTTTCTTACCAGAGAAAACCTCTTCGGGAGTTTTGGAGTCCAGAGCGGAATGTGGGCATCGATTTTGTATGTACACAACAGTGTTCGCAGCTTCTCCCCATAAAAACTTCAGAAGACCTTGGTCACATAGCATGGCACGGGCAGCTTCCACAATGGTCATGTTCTTTCTTTCAGCAACGCCATTTTTCTCAGGAGTATATACGGTTTTGGTCTCCCTCTTGATGCCAGCTTCTCTGCAAAAGTTATTCAAATCATTCGTCTCATATTCAGTGCCATTATCGATCCTCAAAATATTGATCTTCTTCCCTGTTTGATTTTCCACCAAGGCTTTGAAAGTATGAAACCACATGAAAGCCTCATCCTTCTTCTTCAAGAAGTATATCCAGGTTTTGCGAGAGAAGTCATCTATGAACATCATATAATAAGAACATCCTCCCAAGGATGTCACGGGCAACATACCAAATAGATCAGAATGTATCAATTGCAAGACATCGGATGTCTTTGTGACACTTGAGGGGAAAGGTCCCCTTGTATGCTTTCTTTCGGCACAACCCTGACAAACACCTTCAAGATCATTATTGAACTCAGGCATCCCTGTCACCACCTTCCTTGCTTCGAGAAGGGCTTTGTAATGAAGGTGTCCAAACCTTCGGTGCCATAGTTCAATCTGTCGGATAATATCACATGTCATCACTCCCAGTGGACTTCCTCCAACCTGGTAGAGTGTATCAACTCTAAACCCAATCGTGATAGCTTCCTTGAAACTCTTCTTCTAGATGCGCACCTTCCCATCAACGAATGCCACATTGAAACCTTTGTCTTCCATGGTTAAAATAGACACAAGGTTCTTCTTCAAATCAGGTACATATAGTACATCTTGCAAACAGAGGACTTGACCTTGAGACAAGTGGAGGATCACAGTCCCAGTCCCTTTCACGAGGTATGTGGCATTATCTCCAAGGATAATTTTCAGATTAACATCCTTTTCCACCAAATCAGAAAGTGCTTCCTTAAACCCAGTGAGATGCCTTGAGGCACCACTATCAATTAACCAGACATCCATAGTGTCGGGTGGAGATGCAGTAGAGAGGGCAGATACAAGAATGAATTCATTTATTTTATCATCAACAACATTAGGATATTATCACATAAAAATTTTAAAATTAGTAGTTATTATTATTGATCTAAAAATAAAATTATTAAATTAGAAATAAAATTATTAAAATCAATAAAAGTAAAACTAAAAATTATTAAACTTTGGTCGGCTATTTTCATATCCTTCTTCACTATTAATGGCCTAAAACCCTTCTCTCAATTCTTCATTCAAATGTCCTGATGATGGATCCCCGTTGGGATTTGAAACGCTGACAAATGTTCCTTAATATCGTGGATAATCTGGGAAGCTCTTTAATAAACATTAGATTCCTCATACCTGGAATTTCTTGACCTTTTGAAAGGTTGCCCATTTCCATTGCGACTAGAGGGAGCCTTCCTCTTTCCTTTGAACCTATTGTTCCTTTGATTGCCATTCCTCCAGTTGTTATTGTTGTTGTCATCATCCCCAGGAGAATCCTTCTTATTAGGGCATTCTCTAACATAGTGGCTGGTCTTGTTACATGTGTAACATCTTCCTTTCTTTCCTTGGGCCCTTGCTCTTCCTTGGTTCCTCGAACCACCATTGTTCTTCTTCTTAGCACGAGCGGTGAAGGCGGCATTACCTTCATTTTCATATTCATTCATTCTTGTTTCCTCTTGTACGAATCTCAATAATACTTCGTCAAAATCAGGTATCACATTATTATTGAGAATGGTAGTATTAAACACATGCCATTCAGAGGAGAGACCTCCAAGTGTGGTGAGAACCATTTCTCAGTCAGCTATTGTCTCCCTAATGGCCAGAAGATTATTTCTGATTTTGATTAACTTAAGAAAATAAAATTGAACGGATTCATCCCTGCCTTTCTTTAGATTCTTCAGTTAGTTCTTAAAGAAAAGGACTTGATTTACATTGTTGGCCTGGAACATGTTGACCAACTTATCATACATCTCCTTGGATGTGCCCAACTCAGAGATGTAGGCAACCAGACTCTTATGAATTGAATCTCGGATCATCAACTTTGCTTTGATTTCCCCCTTCTTATATTTTGACTTGGTGGCAGCAGGTGCAGATGATGGAGGCTCTTGGATTTTACCCTACACATAGTCCATGACATCTTGGTCTTCCAACATTAGATCCAAAGTCAACTTCCAAGCATGGAAGTCTTCCTTCCCAGTGAACTTTTCATCATCTTTGAAGCCATTATAGTTTGAGGTACCTATGGGTCCTTGACAAATGTTCCTTCTTTGGTGATTTCTCTTAATTCAAACTTGGGCTTTGTCTTCACCTTAGCTCTGATCCCATGTAAATTTTCGTAGATGTTCTATGCTTGATGCAACTTTACTTTTATTCCCAATATCAAACAGCAATAACATAAACAAGAAAGTAAAATGCTGATAGAACATACCAATAAATCGACAGAAGACAAGCCAAAAATACACTTAACTTGATTAGAAAAATATATGTGTTGTGGTGCGTTATGGCGGTCAACAAAATGCTTCAACCAACAAAGTCTCTACATGGTCAGCCAACTAGAATGTGTCACACAACCCTCTCGGACAACTCTATAACAGTCAACCCAAAGTCAACAAATGTCAACGATGTCCAATCAATGGTCAACGCAAAAACAACAGCATCAAAAATCAACGCAATGCGGTCAAAGTCAACATCCAGCCTCGATTTCTGTGCCAAAAAAATGCGGACTATAGAAATCAAAATTTTGGGAGAGCTTGGGGTCAATTTGACCATGCGTTGACCAAAGTCAACACTGGTCAAATCTGCGCTGAAAACCCTAAGTCAAAACCAGAAAACCCTTTGCTGCAATTTCCCACGTGTGAGAGAAGAAGAGGCTCCAAAATTATGATTGAACCAATCAGATGATGAGAGAGAATGTGTGATGAGTGATGGTGAAAATGACCTCCAACGTTGACCTATATATATCCATCTGTGAGGGTGTGTGACAAATTTGTTAGGGCTTCAAGCCTACATTACAATTTTGGCTGACCTTGCACATAAGTGGAGTTGTAAATTTTTGTAGATGTTCTATGCTTGATGCAACTTTACTTTTTATCCCAAAATCAGTCACCAATCACATAAACAAGAAAGTAAAATGTTGATAGAACGTACTAGTAGATCAATAGAATACAAGCCAACATATATAAGTGTGTTGGTGCATTACGGCAGTCAGCAGGATGCTTCAACCAGCAAAGTGTCAATACGGTCAGCCAACCAGAAGTGTCACAGAACCCTTTAGGACAACCAGAACAGTCAACCCCAAAAGTCAATGAAAGTCAACTTTGTCAGTCAACGGTCAACGTAAACAGCAGCAGTAGCAAGGTCAACGCAGCCAAGTCAGAGTCAACGTCTAGCCTCGGTAATTGTGCCAAAAAATGCGGATTGAGGAAATCGAAATATTGGGAGAGTTTCAGGTCATTTTGACCATGCGTTGACTAAAGTCAACGCTGGTCAATGCTGCAGTAGAAACCCTAGGCTGGAAACAAATTTTCTCCTTGCTGCAATTTCCCACATGTGAAGAGAAGAGCTTCCAAGGTGATTGAACCAATCAGATGAGGAGAGAGAAATGTGTGAGGATGTGATGAGTGAAAATGTCCTCCAACGTTGACCAATTTATATCCATAAATGAGGGTGTGTGACACAACTATTGGGGCTCCAAACCTTCAGACCGACCTGTACATATTTTGAATAAATTCAAAATAAATATTCTACTCATCGGATCAAGATGATCTTTAGATCGATCTTGCACCTCTCCAAAAGAGGAGTCCAATAAAAATATTGGCATCTTCATCTGAGCATCACAACATGGATTTTGGACCTAGTTGTCCGAAATTAACACTCCCTCTCAACTAGGGAGAACTCCATCCACCTGTGCAATCCAAACATCGTGCATCATCTCGCCGTAACTTGCTTTGTTGGCTTCTTTAGTTCAGAAAAAAAGTGGGTCAGCCACAAAGACATCATTCCCGGCTGACAGATTCAACCCAGAGGTCTGAAACCTCCATAAGACTCAAAAAGAGTCTCATACCAACCAGAAGTTCGTTTACCTGACCCGAAGTCAATTGGAGGTCCAGATCAAGTGGTTGGACCATGCCATCCTAGATATAGAGTACGGAAATCTCTGATGCGTCCATCAGTCTTTGCTACTATTCTCTAGCTTTTCCCACCTCACTAGCCAAATGAGAGGTACTTCCCATGAGCTCGGGACTCAATGGGTAGGATGCACATGGGGCACAGATCATGAGAGGTGAACCAACTCAATCATCATAACGGTGGGGCAGAAACACACCAACAAGATTCGGAAAGCCTAGCCCTGTGGTTGCTTATAGTTCCGAGAAGCTATCCCCAAAGCCCCCAAGAGCTCCCATAGCTCATCGTCCAACAGGACCCTCAGCGTAGGGTCGTTCCACGATACCAAGATTCTCACAGAAGGTTAGGAACTTGACCTTCCCTAGGGACTTTGTGAGAATATCTGCGACCTGCTCATCAGTTCCTATATGATCGAGCCTTACGGCGCCTCGCTGTACCATATCCTGGATAAAGTGGTACCTGATATCAATATGATTGGATCAATCGTGGAACACGGGATTCTTGGACAACCGAATCCCACTCTGGTTATCACAAATTATCGCGGTGGTATCTAGCACATGCCTGAACAACTCACTTAAGAGCTTTCAAACCACGCTGCTTCACAACAGGCCATACTCGCTGCAATGTATTTGGCCTCCGCAGTGCTCAAAGCCACCGACTTATGTTTCCTGCTCATCCATGATATCGAAGCAGAACCAAGTGTGAAGCAGCATCCCGATGTGCTCTTACGATCCACCACACTGCCAGCCCAATCGGCATCAATATATCCATGGAGTGTAACGCTCCCAGCAGTGTATCTCATCCCATGGTTTATCGTGCCATGAAGATATCTCCATAGATTCTTGGCACCAACCTAGTGAATGTGATGAGGCTCAACTGTATACTAACTCAAAGTGTTGATTGCAAAACATACATCTGGACGGGTGTTCACTAAGAACATCGGGGCCCCTACGAGTTGACGATACTCAGTAGGATTTGCTAGCACGGGCCCAACAGTGCTGCCACTCAACTTCTTAAAGTTGAGCTCCATCAGTTTCGACACGGACTTACAATCCACCATTCCAAATCTTTCCAGAAGCTTCACTATATTTTCCTTGAGAAAGGAAAATCTCGCCAGGTCTCTGCCAGACCTCTAGGCCTAGGAAGTAGTGCATCAGTCCTAGGTCCTTCATCTCAAACTCAACACGAGCTCCCTCTTTCACTGATGAATGAGAGGGTCAGCACCTGTCAGGAAGAGGTCGTCCACATACAGCACCAGAATGAGAGGCTTTTCTCTATCAACCTTGAAGTAAAGGTTTGGATCAACATTACTACGAGTGAAGCCCAACTTCATCAAGTAACTATCTATCCTCTCGTACCAAGCTATGGGTGCTTGCTTCAACCCATAAAGGGCTTTCTTCAACCTGGAAACATGGGTGTCCTAATCTTGGAATTTGAACCCTAGAGGTTGCTCCGCATACACCTCTTCCTTTATTGCACCATGGAGAAATGCAATCTTCACATCCATCTGATGAAGACTCCATCCTTGCGTAGCAACAAGGGCTCTGATAGACCGGATGGTGGTATATCGGGCCATAGGTGCAAATATATTATCAGTCTATGCCTTCTTTTTCAGAGAAGCCACGAGCAACGAATCTTGCCTTGAACTTTTTAGCACTTCCATCAAATCCATGCTTGATCTTGTAGAGCCATTTCGAGGTGACAACTGCTTTGTCCTCCGGTCTTGGAACCACATCCTAGACATCATTCTTCATTATGGACTCATATTCTTCGTGAATAGCATCCTTGCAGACTTGATGCTTTACGGCATCCTCAAAAGATCCAGGCTCAGATTGTACAATATTACTCATGGTTGCTAGATACCCTTGGTATCTATTCGTCTTCTTGCTTTCACAGAATGTCCCCCTTGCGGCCATATGTCCTTCGGCAACCTCGAGAGTGTCCCTGAGCCATGATGGTCTCTTCCTCATCGAAGGAGGTGGATCAATCGAGTCTATCGGTCCTTCAGCATCGGGCATCGTCTCATCCTTTGGTTCTTCTTGATTTCCAGGCCTTGCTTCATGATCTTCCTCAGATCTCGGAAGATTGACTACTTTCCTCAGAGAAACATCTTCGTCAAAGGTAACATCGTGGCATATCTCCACTTCCCTTTGACCAGGCACATAGAATCTATAGGCCTTCAAAGTTTCGTTATAGCCCATAAACATTCCCTTCTTCCCAGAAGCATCCAACTTGCTCCTCTTCTCCTTCGACACATGAAAATAAAAAGGACATCCAAAAACTCTAAAATGAGAGACATCAGGTTTCTTACCAGAGAAAACCTCTTCAAGAGTTTTGGAGTTCAGAGCAGAATGCGGGCATTGGTTTTGTATGTACATAGCAATGTTCACAGCTTCCCCCCACAGAAACTTCGGTAGACCCTGGTCACATAGCATGGCACGGGCAGCTTCCACAATGGTCCTATTCTTTCGTTCAACAACGCCATTTTGCTCAGGAGTATAGAAAGTTGTGGTCTCCCTCTCGTTCGTCTCATATTCAGTGCCATTATCAGTCCTCAATATCTTGATCTTCTTCCCTGTCAGATTTTCCACCAAGGCTTTGAAAGTACGAAACCACATGAAAGCCTCATCCTTCCTCTTCAAGAAGTATATCCAAGTTTTGTGAGAGAAGTCATCTATGAATGTCATATAATAAGAACATCCTCCCAAGGATGTCACGGGCAGCATACCAGACAAATCAGAATGAATCAATTTCAAGACATCAGATGTCTTTGTGACACTTGAGGGGAAAGGTCCCCTTGTATACTTTCCTTCGGCACAACCCTGACATACACCTTCATGATTATTTGAGAACTCGGGCATCCCCGTCACCACCTTCCTTGCTTCGGGAAGGGCCTTGTAGTGAAGGTGTCCAAACCTCTGGTGCCATAGTTCAGTAGTATCACACGTCATGGCTCCCAGTGGACTTCCTCCAACCTAGTAGAGTGTATCAACTCTAAACCCAATTGTGATAGCTTCCTTGAAACTATTCTTCCAGATACGCTCCTTCCCATCAACGAATGCCACATTGAAACCTTTGTCTTCCATGGCCGATATAGACACAAGGTTCTTCTTCAAATCAGGTACGTATAGTACATCTTGCAAACAAAGGACTTGACCTTGATACAAGTGGAGGGTCACAGTCCCTGTCCCTTTCAAGGGATATGTGGCATTATCTCCAAGGATAATTTCCAGATTAGTATCCTTCTCAACCATATCAGAAATGGCTTCCTTGAACCCAGTGATGCGCCTTGAGGCACCACTCTCTATCAACCAGACATCCATAGTGTCTGGTGGAGATGCAGCAGAGAGGGTAGATACAAGAATGAATTCGTTTCTTTTATCAACAACATTTGATTCCTCATACCTAGAATTTCTCGACTTTTTGAAAGGTTGCCCATTTCTGTCGGAGGGAGCCTTCCTCTTCCCCTTGAACCTGTTGTTCTTTTGATTGCCATTCCTCTGGTTGTTATCATTGTCATCATCATCAGGAGAATCCTTCTTGAAAGGGCATTCTCTAGCATAGTGACCTGGCTTGTGACAAGTGTAACACTTTCCTTTCTTTCCTTGCACCCCTGCTTTTCCTTTGTTCCTTGGACCACCAAAGTTCTTCTTCTTAGTATGAACAGCGAAGGCAACATTTCCTTCATTTTCATATTCCTTCATTCTTGTCTCTACTTGTACGCATCTCGATAATACTTCGTCAAAATCAGGTATAACATTGTTATTGAGAATGGTAGTGTTGAATACGTACCATTCGGATGAGAGACCTCAAAGTGCGGTGAGAACCATCTCTCGATCAGCTATTGTCTCCCCAATAGCCAAAAGATTATTCCTAATGTAGGTTAGCTTCAGAAAATATGATTGAACAGACTCATCCCTGCCTTTCTTCAGATTCTTCAATTAGTTCTTGAAGAATAGGAATTGATTCGCATTATTGGCCTTGAACATCTTGACCAACTTATCATACATCTCCTTGGATGTGCTCAGCTCAGAGATGTAGGCAACTAGACCCTTATGAATTGAGTCCCTTGTCATCAGTTTTGCTTTGATATCTCCCTTCTTGTACTTTGTTTTGGCAGCAGCAGTTGCAGTGGATGGAGGCTCTTGAATTTTACCCTGCACATAGTCCATGACATCTTGGTCTTCCAACATAAGATCCAATGTCATCTTCCAATCATGGAAGTCATCCTTCCAAGTCAATTTGTCATCGGCCTTAAAGCCATTGTAGTTAGAGGAACGCATGCTCTTCTTCGGTGATTGCTACAAACTAGGGCTTTGTCTTCACCTCAGCTCTGATACCATGTAAATTTTTGTAGATGTTCTATGCTTGATGCAACTTTACTTTTTATCCCAAAATCAGTCAGCAATCACATAAACAAGAAAGTAAAATGCTAATAGAACATACCAGCAGATCGACAGAAGACAAGCCAAAATATATAAGTGTGTTGGTGCATTACGACGGTCAGTGGGATGCTTCAACCAGGGAAGTCTCAATACGATCAACCAACCAGAAGTGTCACAGAACCCTCTACGACAGCCAGAATAGACAACCCCAAAAGTCAACGAAATTCAATGTTGTCAGTCAACGGTCAATGCAAACAGCAGCAGCAGCAAGGTCAATGCAACCAAGTCAAAGTCAACATACAACCTCGAGAATTGTGCCAAAAAATGTGGATTGAGGAAATCAAAAGATTGGGAGAGTTTCAGGTCAATTTAACCATGCATTGACCAAAGTCAACGTTAGTCAACGCTACGGTAGAAACCCTAGGCCAAAAACAGAATTTTCTCCTTGCTGAAATTTCCCATGTGTGAAGAGAAGAGCTTCTAAGGTGATCGAACCAATCAGATGAGGAGAGAGAAATGTGTGAGGATGTGATGAGTGAAAATGTCCTCCAACGTTGACCAATTTATATCCATCAATGAGGGTGTGTGACACAACTGCCGAGGCTCCAAACCTTTAGGCCGACCTGCACATATTTTGAATAAATTCAAAATAAATGTTCTGCTCATCCAATCAAGATGATCTTTAGATCGATCTTGCACCTCTCCAAAAGAGGAGTCCAATAAAAATATTGGCATCTTCATCTGAGCATCACAACATGGAGTTTGGACCTAGTTGTCCAAAATTAACACAAATCCACTCCTTTCAGCTTAGAAACTAAAATTTCCAAATTGAAAGTGTTAATACCTTTAACTAAACTTGTCAAGAATAATCAGTATAAGTCTCATGTAGCCAAAATGTTAAAGGTAGATCCTTCATCAGATATACTCAATGTCGAAGATGACCAACTTGAGCTTATCTTTGGTCCAGTGATAGACGGTCAGTTACAGGATAGTGAAGCTCCCCCATTCTATTTGAGTCTGAGAATCCACCAAATTATCCTTCGCAAGGCCATGCTCGACTCTAGAGCTTCCCACAATTTGATGCCAAAATCCATTATGGAGAAATTGGGCCTAGATATCACTCATCCTTACCATGACTTGTATTCCTTCGATTTAGGAAGAGTCTGTTGTTTGGGTCTTATTAAGGATTTAGTAGTTTCCCTTGAGCAAGTTCCAGCAAAGAATGTCTTGATGGATGTGGTGGTGGCTGATATACCACCACGGTTTGGTATCTTGTTGTCTAGATCTTGGGGAGCGAAGTTGAGAGGCACTTTGCAACTAGACTTCTCTTATGCCACCATCCTAGTTTTCGGACAATTGAGAAAGTTGTACCGGCAAACGAAGATGAAGTACATGATAACTAGCAAAGAGAGGCCTAATAATCATCCAATAAATGATGTACATACAGATTTAGAATATTTTAATTTGTTCAATGATAGTGGCTTGAATGATGTAGATAGTCATCTTATAGAAGTAGAAGATGTTCCAGAGATTTATAATTGCATCAGAACAGTTTTAGAGAAGGGAAAAGAGAATCTGCCAAGTGATTCAGAGCAGTCATCTGATAAGGCAGAGGAAAGTTCAAATCAGAATCAAGAAGTAGCCCAGAAAGTTGAGACAAAACAACAATCAAAAGTCCAGCACTTGGATGATGAAAATGGTCTATGGACCATGGATTTTGATGGTGCCTTGGGGAAAGACGGGTAGGCATTGGAATTTGGATCCACAACCCTCTTCATTAACCTGGTAAGGTTCCTAAAAATGTTAGATTATGTTCATACAAATTGGCTTTTGATTGTTCTAACAATGAGGCGGAATGTGAAGCATTGATCACCAGTCTCAAGATCTTGAAAAGGCTAGGTGAAAGAATAATTTCAGTATATGGTGACTCCGACCTTGTGATAAAATAGGTGAAAGGGGAATACCAATCCAAGCATCCACAAATGAGAGCGTACAAGAATGTTGTATTGGATATCATGAAGATGTTTCCCAAATACGATTTGTCAGTAGTGACAAGAAGTCATAATCTCATGGCAGATTCGCTTGCTACAGCAGCAAGCAATTTCAAAATCCCAATATTTTCTAACAGGAAATTTGAAATTCATGTAAAACATCGGCCTACAATTCCTGATAACTTGCGATATTGGCAAGTATTTTGGGATGATCAGCAAGTTAATAATTTTCTGCAAAATGAAGGTGAATTCGAGAATTCTACAATTGACAAAGTTTATGACAAGGATGATCAAGTCATCAAAGCAACTCAGGTTGATATACTAGAGCTTAAGGATAACAATATTCCAAAAGGTCTCATACCTTTGGAAGAATTGTTTGATCAGGATGATGTAGCGAGGAAGGCAACATTGGTTCCTACAGAAAAAGGTGTGGATGTAAACATCGGGACAACGGACAAGCCTAAGATGGTCAAACTATCCAAGTCTTTGTCTCCTAAGGTAAAGGACAAGTACATTGATTTACTTTCTGAATTTTTTGATGTTTTCGTGTGGGATTATGCAGACTTGAAAGTCTATAATAAAGATATCATACAGTACACCATTCCAATTAAGCTCGATAAAAAACCCTTTCGGCAAAAGTTGAGAAGGATCAACCCAAGGTTGCTGCCATCCATAGAAAAAGAAGTGAACAGGCTTTACAAGTCAGATATCATTGTTCCTGTAAGGTTTTCTGATTGGATATCTAATCTAGTCCCTGTAAGAAAGAAGACTGGTGAGATAAGGCTTTGCATAGATTTCAGAAATTTAAGCAAGGTGTCACTAAAGGATAATTACCCCCTTCCCAAAATGGATCACATCTTACAAAGAGTGATTGGGGCTTCCTGAATGTCTTTGCTTGATGGATATTTGAGATACAATAAGATTTAGTACATGAGAAAGATCAAGACAAAACTGTCTTCACTACACCTTGGGGTATGTTCAAATATGAAAAGATACCATTTGGACTAAAGAATGCAGGGGCTACCCTTCAGCATGCAATGGATATAGCATTTGCAGATGAGAAAGATGTTTTTCTAGTGGTATATTTAGATGATTTAACGGTTTTCTCCCATTTTGATGATGAACACTTGTATTACTTAAGGATTGTTTTTCAGAAATGCAGGAAATTCATAATCTCTCTTAATCCAAAAAATAGTCGTTTTCCATGGAGGAGGGCAAACTTCTCGTTAACATCATCTCTAAGAATGGAATCCGGATTGACCCTTCTCGTGTTGAGGAAATTCAGCAAATTGACTTTCCACGGAGCAAGAAAGAAATTCAGGCTTTTAATGGCAAGATGAATTTCTTACACAGATTTATTCCAAATTTGGTTGAGCACCTTCAGGAAATGACCAACATGTTGAAAAAGGACAATGAGGTAAAGTGGTCTAACGATGCCAAGAAGTCTTTTAACGCAGTGAAATTTTCTTTGACTACTGCCCCTATTTTAATAAGCCTGGAAGACACTTGATTTTATTATATTCTCATTCGCCTCTGAGTACACCATAGTTGCAGTCTTAATACAAAAGAAGGACAAGACTAAGCAACCTATTGCATTTTTCAGTCGAACCATCAGGGATGTAGCTCTTCGGTGCAATATCACAGAGAAGCAGGCTTTGGCTTTGATAAAACCATTGAAGGATTTCTGTGTCTATAATTTACATTCTCATAATTTGGCTTTGATAAAACCATTGAAGGATTTCCATGTCTATAATTTACATTCTCATACTTTGGCTTATGTTCCTAATGCAGCAGTAAAGGATGTTCTTATGCAGATAGATCCGAAAGATAGAAGAGGGAAATGGGTAGTAGCGATGTTGGAATATGACCTCGAGATCAAGCCCGCAAAACTTATCAAGGTCAAGCTTTAGCAAAGCTTATGGCTGAGTCAAAATTGCATGTTTTAGATATCAATCTTATTACAGCATTGTCCGATGAAGAACAAGATGTCACTTTGATATAGGTATCTGATATGTTTCTTTCGTCACCTTGGAATTGTGATAATAATATATGTTCTTTAACATTTGAACCCTCCTCCAGGCATGACTAAGAGTAAGGGTAGGTCTTTAAAGTTGAAAGCTTCCAAATATTGCATTTTGGACAATGCCCGTTATTGGAAAGACCCAGGAGGTATGTTGCTGAATTGTTTAGTTGAGAGTGAAGCCCAGGAAGTTATCAATGATTTTCATAAAGGAGTGTAAATTTATGTAGATGTTCTAGGCTTGATGCAACTTTAATTTCCTTTCAATATCAGATAGCAATGACATAAACAATAAAGTAAAACGCTGATAGAACATACAAGTAGATCGACAAAAGACAAGCCAGAAATATATAATTGTGTTGGTGCGTTACGGCAGTCAACAAGATGCTTCAACCAGCAAAGTCTCAATATGGTCAACCAACCATCAATGTCACACAACCCTCTAGGACAGCCAAATAGTCAACTCAAAAAGTCAACCCAAAAAGTCAACATTGTTAGTCGACGGTCAACGCAAATAGCAGCAACAGCTAGGTCAACGCTGAAAAGTCAAAGTCAACGTTTTGCCTTAGAAATAGTGCCAGAAAATGCGGATTAGGGAAATCGAGATTTTGGGAAAGTTTTAGGTTTGTTTGACCTTGCGTTGACCAAAGTCAACGCTGGTCAAAGTTGCTGCAGAAACTCTAGCCGAAAACAGAAATCCAAAAAAAGTTTTCTTCCTTGCTACACTTTCCCACTTGTGAAGAGAAGAGACTCCAAGTGATTGAACCAATCAGATGAGGAGAGAGAATGTGTGAGGATGAGATGAGTGAAATGTCCTCCAACGTTGACCTTATTTATATCCATCATTGAGTGTGTCTGACACATCTGCTGAGGCACAAAACCTTAAGGCCAATCTGCACATATTTTGAATAGATTAAAAGTAAAATCAAAATAAATGTTTTGCTCATTGGATCAAGATGATCTTTAGATCGATCTTGCACCTCTCCGAAAGAGGAACCAAATAAAAATATTGGTATCTTCATCTGAGCATCACAACATGGAGTTTGGACCTAGTTGTCCAAAATTAACACTCCCTCTCAACTAGTGAGAACTTCATCCACCTGTGCAATCCAAACATCATGCATCATCCCACCGTAACTTGCTTTGCTGGCTTCTTTATTTCAGAACAGAAGTGGGTCAGTCACAAAGACATCATTCTCGACTGACAGATTCAGCCCAAATGTCTGAAACCTCTATAGGACTCACAAAGAGTCTCACACCAACCCGAAGTTGGTTTATCTGACCCGAAGTCAGCAGGAGGTCTGAAACCTCACTAGACTTGATCCCAGATCAAGTGGTTGGACTGTGCCATCCTAATAGAGAGTATGGCAATCTCTGATGCGTCCATCAGTCTTTGCTACTAGTCTCTATCTTTTCCCACCTCACTAGCCAAATGAAAGGTACTTCCCATGAGCCCTGAACTCAATGGGTAGGATGCATACGGGGCACAGATAATGAGAGGTGAACCAACTCAATCATCACAACGGTGGGGCAAAATCACACCAACAAGGTACGGAAAGCCTAGCCCTGTGGTTACTTATAGCTCCGAGAAGCTATCCCCAAAGCCCCCCAGAGCTCCCAAAGCTCATCGTCTAACAGGACCCTCAGAATAGGATCGTTCCATGATACCAAGATTCTCACAGAAGGTTAGGAACTTGACCTTCCCCAGGGGCTTTGTGAGAATATCCACGACCTTCTCATCATTTCCTATATGATCAAGCCTTACGGTGCCTCGTTGTACCATATCCCAGATAAAGTGGTACCTGATATCAATATGCTTGGATCGATCGTGGAACACGAGATTCTTCGACAACCGAATCCCACTCTGGTTATCATATAGTACCACGGTGGTATCTAGCACATGCCCGAACAACTCACTGAAGAGCTTTCGCAACCAGACTACTTCACAACAGGTCATACTTGTTGCAATGTATTCGGCCTCCGCGGTGCTCAAAGCCACCAAATTATGCTTCCTGCTCATCCATGATATCGAAGCAAAACCAAGTGTGAAGCAGCATCCCGATGTGCTCTTACGATCCACCACACTGCCAGCCCAATCGGCATCAATATATCCATGGAGTGTCATGCTCCCAGTAGTGTATCTCAGCCCATGGTTTATCGTGCCCTGAAGATATCTCAGAAGATTCTTGGCACCAACCCAGTGAGTGCGATGAGGCTCAACCATCTATTGACTCAAAGTGTTCACTACAAAACATATGTCCGAACGGGTGTTCACTAAGAACATCAGGGCCCCTACGAGTTGACGATACTCAGTAGGATTTGCTAACACGAGCCCAGCAGTGCTGCCACTCAACTTCTTGAAGTTGAGCTCCATCGGTGTCGACACGAACTTACAGTCCACCATACCAAATATTTCTAGAAGCTTCACAATGTATTTTCCTTGAGAAAGGAAAATCTTGCTAGGTCTCTGCCAGACCTCCAAGCCTAGGAAGTAATGCATCAGTTCTAGATCCTTCATCTCGAACTCAGCAGCGAGCTCCTTCTTGCTCTGATGAATGAGAGTGTCAGCACCTGTCAGGAATAGGTCGTCCACATACAGCACCAGAATGCGAGGCTTCTCTCTATCAACCTTGAAGTAAAGGTTCGGATCAGCATTACTACAAGTGAAGACCAACTTCATCAGGTAGCTATCTATCCTCTCGTACCAAGCTCTAGGTGCTTGCTTCAGCCCATAGAGGGCTTTCTTCAACCTATAGACATGGGTGTCCTGATCCTGGACTTCAAACCTCAGAGGTTGCTCTACATACACCTCTTCCTTTATCGCACCATGCAGAAATGCGGTCTTCACATCCATCCGATGAAGACTCCATCCTTGCGTAGCAGCAAGGGCTATGATAGATCGAATGGTGGTATATCGGGCCACAGGTGCAAATATGTCATCATAGTCTATGCCTTCCTTTGAGAGAAGCCACGGGCAATGAATCTTGCCTTGAAATTTTCAGCACTTCCATAAGATCCATGCTTGATCTTGTAGAGCCATTTCGAGGTGACAACTGCTTTATCCTCTGGTCTTGGAACCACATCCCAGACACCATTCTTCATTACGGACTCATATTCTTCATGCATAGCATCCTTCCAGACTTGATCCTTTACAGCTTCCTCAAAAGATCCAGGCTTAGATTATACAATAGTACTCATGACTGCTAGATACCCTTGGTATCTACTCGACTTCTTGCTTTCATAGCTTGTCCCCCTTGGGGCCTAATGTCCCTCGACATCCTCGAGAGTGTCCCTGAGCCATGATGGTCTCTTCCCCAGTGAAGGAGGTGGATCAATCAGGTCCATTGGTCCTTTAGCATCGGGCATCATCTCATCCTTCGGTTCTTCTTGATTTCCAAGCCTTGCTTCATGATCTTCTTCAGATCTTGGAATATTGACTACTTTACTCAGGGAAGTATCTTCGTCAAAGGTGACATCGTGGCATATCTCCACTTCCCTTTGACCAGGCACATAGACTCTATAGGCCTTCGAAGTTTCATTGTAGCCCACAAACATTCCCTTCTTCCCAGAAGCATCTAGCTTGCTCCTCTTCTCTTTCAACACATCAAAATAAACAAGACATCCAAAAACTCTAAAATGTGAGACGTCCGGTGTCTTACCAGAGAAAACCTCTTCGCGAGTTTTGGAGTCTAGTGTGGAATGAGGGCATCGGTTTTGTATGTACACAACAACGTTTGCAGCTTCTCCCCATAGAAACTTCAGTGACACTGGTCACATAGCATGGCATGGGTAGCTTCCACAATGGTCATGTTCTTTCGTACAACAACGCCATTTTGCTTAGGAGTAGAGACAGTTGTGGTCTCCCTCTCAATACCAGCTTCTCTACAAAAGTTCTTGAACTCATTCGTCTCATATTCAGTGCCATTATTGGTCCTCAATATCTTGATCTTCTTCCCTGTTTGATTTTCCACCAAGGCTTTGAAGGTACAGAACCACATGAAAGCCTCATCCTTCTTCCTCAAGAAGTATATCCAGGTTTTGCGAGAGAATTCATCTATGAACGTCATATAATAAGAACATCCTCCCAAGGATGTCACGTGCAGCATACCAGACAGATCGGAATGTATTAATTGCAAGACATCAGATGTCTTTGTGACGCTTGAGGTGAAAGGTCCCCTTGTATGCTTTCCTTTGGCACAACCCTGACATACACCTTCATGATTATTTGAGAACTCGGGCATCCCCGTCACCACCTTCCTTGCTTCGAGAAGGGCCTTGTAGTGAAGGTGTCCAAACCTCCGGTGCCATAGTTTAGTCTGTCGGATTGTATCACATGTCATCGCTCCCAGTGGACTTCGTCCAACCTGGTAGAGTGTATCAACTCTAAACCCAATCGTGATAGCTTCCTTGAAGCTCTTCTTCCACATGCGCACCTTTCCATCAATGAATGCCACATTGAAACCTTTGTCTTCCATGGATGATATAGACAAAAGGTTCTTCTTCAAATTAGGTACATAGAGTACATCCTATAAGAGGAGGACTTGACCTTGAGACAAGTGGAGGGTCACAGTCCCTATCCCTTTCACGAGATATGTGGCATTATCTCAAAGGATAATTTCCAGATTAGTATCCTTCTCAACAATCAGAGAGTGCTTCCTTGAACCCAGTGATGTGCCTTGAGGCACCACTATCAATCAACCAGACATCCATAGTGTCGGGTGGAGATGCAATAGAGAGGGCAGATACAAGAATGAATTCATTTCTTTTATCGACAACATTTGATTCCTCAGACCTGGAGTTTATGGACCTTTTGAAAGTTTGACCATTTACGCTGGAGGGAGCCTTCCTCTTTCACTTGAACCTGTTGTTACATTGATTGCCATTCCTCTGGTTGTTGTTGTTGTCATCACCATCAGGAGAATCCTTCTTGAAAGGGCATTCTCTAGCATAGTGACCTAGCCTATGACAAGTGTAACACTTGCCCTTCTTTCCTTGGGCCCCTGCTCTTCCTTTGTTCTTTGGACCACCAAAGTTCTTCTTTCTAGAATGAGCAGCATAGGAAGAATTTCCTTCATTTTCATACTCCTTCATTCTTGTCTCTTCTTGAACGCATCTCGATAGTACTTCGTCAAAGTCAGGTATCACATTATTATTGAGAATGGTAGTGTTGAACACATGCCATTCGGATGAGAGCCCTCCAAGTGCAGTTATTACCATCGCTCGATCAACGATTGTCTCCCCAATAGCCAACAGATTGTTCCTGATCTCGGTCAGCTTCAGAAAATATGATTGAATAGACTCATCCTTGCCTTTCTTCAGATTCTTCAATTGATTCTTGAAGGATAGGACTTGATTCGCATTATTGGCCTTGAACATGTGGACCAACTTATCATACATCTCTTTGGATGTGCTCAGCTCAGAGATGTAGGCAACCAGACTCTTGTGAATTGAGTCCCTGATCATTAGCTTTGCTTTGATCTCCCCCTTCTTGTACTTTGTTTTGGCAACAACAGTAGCAGTGGATGGAGGATCTTGGATTTTACCCTGCACATAGTCCATGACATCTTGGTCTTCCATGTTAAGATCCAATGTCATCTTCCAAGCATGGAAGTCATCCTTCCCAGTCAATTTGTCATCAGCCTTGAAGCCATTGTAGTTTGAGGAACCCATCCTCTTATTTGGTGATTGCTACAAATTAGGGCTTTGTCTTCACCTCAGCTCTGATACCATGTAAATTTATGTAGATGTTCTATGCTTGATGCAACTTTACTTTCCTTTCAATATCAGATGGCAATCACATAAACAATAAAGTAAAATGTTCATAGAACATACTAGTAGATCGACAGAAGACAAGCCAAAAATATATAATTGCGTTGGTGTGTTACGGCAATCAACAAGATGCTTCAACCAGCAAAGTATCAATATGGTCAGCTAACCAACAATGTCACACAACCCTCTAGGACAGCCAAACAGTCAACTCAAAAATTCAACCCAAAAGTCAACGTTGTCAGTCAACGGTCAATGCAAACAGCAGTAGCATCTAGGTCAACGCTGAAAATTCAAAGTCAACATTTTGCCTCGGAAATAGTGCCAAAAAATGTGGATTAGGGAAATCAAGATTTTGGGAAAGTTTTATGTCTGTTTGACCTTGCGTTGACCAAAGTCAACACTGATCAAAGTTGCTGCAAAAACCTAGCTGAAAACAGAAATTTGAAAATAGTTTTCTTCCTTGATGCACTTTCCCACGTGTGAAGAGAAGAGACTCCAAGTGATTGAACCAATCAGATGAGGAGAGAGAATGTGTGAGGATGAGATGAGTGAAATGTCCTCCAACGTTGACCTTATTTATATCCATCATTAAGGGTGTGTTACACATCTGCTGGGGCACAAAACCTTAAGGCCGACCTGCACATATGTTGAATAGATTAAAAGTAAATTCAAAATAAATGTTCTGATCATCGGATCAAGATGATCTTTAGATCAATCTTGCACCTCTCCGAAAAAGGAACCCAATAAAAATATTGGTATCTTCATCTGAGCATCACAACATGGAGTTTGGACCCAGTTGTCCAAAATTAACAAGGAGACTGTGGGGGCCACCTTCTCTAGAAGACCACGGCTAATAAAGTATTGAGAGTGGGATACTATTGGCCAACTCTCTTTGCATATTTGTACAAAACAGTGATGCGTTTCCATGAGTGTCAAGTGTTTTAGGGTAAAAGAAAACTTCTTCCATTACCTTTGCAACCTATTTCAATTCATGCACCATTTCAGCATTGGGGACTTGACTTCATCAGAGAGATTCACCCTACATCATCTGCACACACAAATGGATATTGACAGCCACCGACTACTTCACCAAACGGATCGAACTGATCCCAACAAGGCAAGCAACAAACCTAGTAATTATTCAGTTTTTGGAGACTAACATATTGTCTCGTTTTGGTTGTCCTCATAAGATTATTACCGACAATGCGGCAGCATTCAAATCAAAAAGGATAGTTGAGTTTTGTGACAAATATAACATCAAGTTGGGGCACTCAACCGCCTACTATCCGCAAGGTAATAGCTTAGCAGAGTCCTCTAATAAATCCCTGATTAATATCATAAAGAAGATGTTGGAGGCCAACAAGAAGAACTGGCACAAAAAGCTGGTGAATGCCTTGTGGGCAGACAGGATGAGTAGTAAGAAATCTATCGGAATATCCCCTTTTCAGTTAGTTTATGGAATAGACATTGTTTTTCCTACATCACTTGCAGTCCCGATCATGAAATTGTTGCAAGAAGCAGGAAGTGAGGAGAATGATGTACAGCGTTGGATCAATCAGATGATCCATCTTTAGCAGATGAGAGATGAGAAGATAACTTCATGAGAAGATATAAAAGCTTCATGAGAAGATAAAGAAGGTGTATGACCATAAGACCAAGGCAGATAACTTTAAGCTTGAAGATGTAGTCCTCCGGTGGGATGCAAGGAATGAGGAAAAAGGGAATCATGGAAAGTTTGAGAACCTATGGAAAGGGCCCTACAAGATTTCAGCTATTCGAGGAAAAATGCTTTTCTACTACAAGATATGAATGGAGAAGAATGTTTAGGAGGACCAGTCTACGGTAGGCTCCTTAAGCATTATTATTATTAATGAAGTTTTCAGATTTCTCACTATCATTGCAAATATCAATTTAACTTTCTTGCAAAGTGTGAAGCGGAGAATCACCGAAGCTTGGGGCTCGAGGTGAAGGCTATAAAGTTTCATTGGTTTTTTGTTGTTTTCAAAATTAAGTCAATCAAAGTCAAGTTAGTTTTGAGTCAATTTCAGTCAGTTTGAGTTTGTTACATATCAATTTAAGTTTTCAGTTTTTAGTTAGTCTTTAGCTTTTGACTCCATTCCCAATGGATAGGTACTTGGTCTACGGTGTTCTTGGCACCTCCAAGGAGCTACCATCTCCAACTGGAGCCAATTTTAGTGTCAGTATTTGCATCCTTCCACCAGTGATCAAACTTAACTCTTTCATGTCATGTTCGGTGTCCCATTCTGAAATTTTTGTCATTCCACTAGGTCATGCAAAAATTTGGTCACTTGGTGCAAACTTAAATCAAGTTTCACTCCTTTCAAAAAAAATTATCACTTGTTGGTTCATTTCATCACTATGTTGAGTGTCCATCATTCATAAGTCTTTATCACCTTTTCAGTCATGTCATCATGAAGTCCATTCAGTCAAAGTGTCCATTAGATCTTATGGTTTTCAAGGTCCATTAAAACATCATTTCCATTGCATAAAAGACCAGCAAGTAAAAGGGTGACCAATAAATTCACTTTACCATGTACAGTTGAAATATAATATGTAATTTTTATTTCATTATGTAATTTTATGTTTTCTCAATACATAATAAGTTCATGGTTCTAAGATAACTGCCAAATCAAAGTTTCATATGCCAAGAAAGCTCAGAAGTTTCAAAGTCTAAGTGCTCTCAATCTATCAAATGATCAAACTCCAAAGATCAAAAGCAAAAGTGAAAGGTAAAGGTTCCAAGGTTTAAAGTGAATGTGAAGAAGAAAAGTAGGTCCCAAAAGCAAATTCATTCAAATCACCAAGTATAAAGCCCATCAAAAGACAAAGGCACTCATTTTCTCTCCAAACCATCGAGCTCCCACTCCCTCAGCTCGAAAATCAAGTTTGCAGTGTCAAAAACCAAGATTTTGGGTGGCGCTGCGCTCCTAACTAGTGACTGATATTTCTGATTTTTTCTGAGTTTGACCATGGAAAATCATGATTTTACTGATGTAAATGATGGATGTAAATGTAATTAAGTTGCTTTTGAGTTACTTAAGGGTAAATACATTAGGTAAAAGTCTTTTTGAGGATGAATGAATCAGTTTCACCAAAGTTAGGGATGAGTCAGTTTGACCTCCCTACACTTTAGGTTTGTAGTTCGAACTTTTGTGGATCAGCTCCACAACTCAGGGATTCGACCTCTGAGGTTGGGAGAAGTTGTTTCATGTCTATAACTTTCACTTCTTTACTCATTTCACAGGTTGGATGTTGTTGTATTGATCAGAGACACTAGTGTATTCAGATTTTGGCAGGAATATATTGAATGAGTTGCAGCTATTTTGGTGGAATTCATGTGGTACTGTATTTTGACATAGTTTCTTCTTTTGTTGCATATGTATGAATGTTTTGTACCTTCCATGTTCATTCCAGTTCTATGATATGTTTGATTCTCAAGTTTGATAAGCATAATACATCTTTTATGCTCTGTTTTGGGAGAATCACCATAATTTATTTCATTTCTTCAATTTAAAAAGAATTCATGTATTGTCATGCTCTTCTTAGCACCTCACCAGTCTGATCTATCTCACCTAAGAACCCTAAAGTGTTAGAATACCTACCTACCTTGCCACATCAAATGCCTACAATTATGACCTTATTTGCCCTGACCTAATTACCTCTTTGACCTGATTCACTCATCCAGCACCCAAATCAACCAATCAAAACCCTTATGCTACTATACCTAGCCTAAAACCTAATTGATCCAACCCTCTTGGCTGTGATCCCTTGGAGAGAGCCCTCTCCTACCTAGTAGGGCTAGCTACTTGGCGAGAGCTTGGTTTGTAGTTAACTTTGTTGGTCTCTTCTTAGCCTTGGAGATCCGGTGGAGTGATAACAGGTAGTATCAATAGGAGATTTTTTTCCATTATATGGTCCTCAACCGGTAGCCACCAACCACCAAATAGCTCGATGTGCCACTATCTCTGCCACCTGAGCCAGCCATATGATCCCTCGCCCATCTGTTATGATCGTATGCATGAAGGTGGACCTTCCAACCCCGAAGATATGGCTTTTCATTGTGTAGTTGGCTATTTTTGTTTACTTATCATTCACACTTTTGTGCATGGATTAGTGAGGGGATTTGACGAAATGAGCGGGCTTGGTTTGTACTCTTGTCTCCTTTGTCCAATTTGATGGTTAACCTTGAACCCTGATCCCATGGGATCTCCATTATTGGGTACTAATTTTAGGGGTGGCACTACATGGGAAACCTCAATTTTGGTTGTGTGGTCCTGCTTCCCGACACCATATGCTTCACTCCCCTTTGCTCATTATAACCCCATTCACCATATTTCCCACGTGGGTCCACATTTGCCCATTGGGTCCACAAGGATTTAGCCTCCCCTTCCCCGTGTCTACACTTTGGGTCGGGCCTAAAACGATGCCCTAGAGGTTGATGCAGGTAAAAGAAAAGAAAAAGAATAATTTGGCCACTCTCAACAGAAAATGTACCATAAAATGCAAAATATGGTTGGGACATACAAATTTATCACATGGGAAAAATCCAAACATGAGCTCTATGACTATCATCATGGTCATCGCCTTGGTTCCTAGGGAACCTCATATTGACCCCTTACGTCATTAAGGAACCCATAATTGTCCAAACCCCTGGTGGGCGATGAACTGTCCCACCTTAAGGGGGTATTCACTACTATATCTTACATATCATGCTCTCATCCCTTGGAGCCCCAAGCAGTTACAAAAGAAAAAATTAATAAAAGGCAAAAGGAATATGAAGAAGGGTGGAAAAACAATGGATGTGGTAACTCATGTACCAATATTTCTCCCTCCTACATCAATATATCCAAGTGTGGGCTTCTCTAATTTTAACTACCCTTGTACTGTGGCATGTGGCTTACAACCCTCCCCTAATGCCCCACTTCATTTCACCATTATTTCACATACCCCCTGCCATTTGATGGACGTACCATGAATATGTCACACTCTTAGAGGCCGAAACCACCTAATAGAGTCCTTGGTTAACCTCCTCCTTTAAATTGGAAACACTTGTATGTTCTAAAGCCCATTATGGAATGGCATGCCACTATAAAATTTCCACTTGGTTCCATGATTTGTAAGCTCATTTACTCAATTGCACTAATGTTGTTGTACTGGAAGGTAAGGCGACACATTGGATCTTATATAGGATTGCAGGTGGGTCTTCATTTGGTGTTTAGTCTCCCTATATAGGGTCCAAGCCCTCTAGAAGGTCATATTAGCATTTGTAGGGTGAGCATTGAGAGCCACAAGTCTCCACCATAGTAGAGAGCAGATCGACACTCCATGGGATCCTTTAGCTTCACTCATGACTTTATGGTGTTTCACCTATTGGACAATGATGATGTACCTGGATCAACTTTCCCATCCGGCTCCCCTACTACACCACATACTTCACAGCTGATCCAAGGCCTAGATGAGGATGTATCTTGTCACAGGAAACAATGGGTGGGCTTGCATCATTATTTCGACCCTTGCAAATGGGATACAGTCTTGTTCGATCCATTTGGAGACCCATGAGGATGTTTTGTGCCCCCATAGCCACTTGGGGACACCATAGGTTGTTTTCTTGGATATTAAGGGGCCAATCACTTTATCATTATGTTTGGACATATTCATTTAGCTTGGTACACATTGGGCTCCACTAGGCATTGTCAATGGTCGTTTGACCTATTGTATCTACTACTTTTCCCTCTTGGGGTGCTTATTTTTGTATTATGGAGCTATCTTAGTGGGCTTGTCACTAAGGAATGTTATTTTGGCACATTATTTTATTAGTTGGGGCATCATTAGGCCTTAACAGGAAAATCGAACCCCTTAGATAGGATATATATTGATGTGATGATCACTTCATTTGATCATCACTTGGTTTTGGACTTGAATCTCTTCTTGAGAATTTCGCTAGCCTTATTGATGGACAAATTGGAAGTTTAATGTTGGAAGTTTAATGCATTTCGATGCTTGGAAAGACTTGTGTTTTATCTTGGAGCTTCAATTTTTGTCTCTATTGGTGATTGGAAAACTTTGCCATACTTGTAAGTGTCCTTGACATGGTTTCTTTCTCATGTTTTGCACTTGTATAAGGTATGGAAAATCTTCGCTCATGAAGCTAGTGTAGCTTTCTTAATAAAATGCAAAAATTGATTAAATCTCGTCTTTGTGAGGGATTTTTCATATGATTATGCAAATTATAGTGAACGAATATCATAGGGGTATATTATTATTCATAATTACCTTGATAAATCATCAATTGCAGCATCAAAGAAGTATAAATTTCCCTAGTAACCTAGTAGCTGCTTCTAGGGCCATGCGAAGTTGTTGGGGAACTCTTTGATTGGGTATAAGCATCTCTAAACATTGAAATCTCATTGAATCCATTCTCCCAATAGGCTAGGCACTGGTCTAGTCTTAGGTGATCACAAAACAAAATTTATTCTCACCTCCTTTTTCTCTTTTCTAAGCTCTAACCCTAGTACACTTCTAGGGCATCAGGAAAATTTTTATTGTAGTTGTCCAAAGTTGATGAAAGTTGGTCAAGGACTGCGCTGGTGTGTCCTTGAGAGGCCCTCCAAATTTGAAGAGAATACAACAGTGGAATCTCAAGATATTCCAAGCCCTAGCTCGAGAACCATTCTCATTAGCTTGCCTTTTGTTAGAGGCTTCATTAAGGATCATTGCATTGAACATTAAAGTCAAATCATTAGAGGAAATTTCATCCTAAAAGTGGCCTCCTAAGGAAAAATAATAAAATAAGAGTTATGAATTTTGGAGGGGAAAAAAAAAACTACTTTTTTTAATTGTATTTTTGGTTTATTTCCTTATAGGCTTACTCAAATTTCAAGTGTAGACATTCGTTGGAGGAAGAATTAAATTTCACATCCAACGAGTACCCATTATGCATACTTTTGAGAAGACCCACATTGATAAAAATTCAAGATACATTAAAAAAGCATAAATTTTTATCAATGTGTGTCTTCTCAAAAGTATGCTTAATGGGTACTCGTTGGATGCGAAAATTAATTCTGCATCCAATGAGTGTCTTAAAATAATAAAAAACCAGGTGCTTTTTTAATGTATCTTGAATTTTTATCAATGTGGGTCTTCTCAAAAGTATGCATAATGGGTTCTCGTTGGATGCAAAATTTAATTCCGCATTCAACAAGTGTCTTAAAATAATAAAATACCAGTTATGAATTTTGGAGGGAAAAAAACCACTTTTTTTTAATTGTATTTCTGGCTTATCTCCTTATGAACACGTTTTTTTAATGTATCTTGATTTTTTATCAATGTGGATCTTTTCAAAAATATGCATAATGGGTACTCGTTGGATGCAAAATTTAATTATGCATCCAATGGGTGTCTACACTTGAAATTTTGAGTAAGCCTATAAGGAGATAAGCCAAAAATATAATTAAAAAAAGTAGGTTTTCTTCTTTTCCCTCCAAAATATTTACATGTACCTCGTTTTAAATTTTAAAGGGTTTTGATTGGTTTACTTATTATGACATGGAAATTAATTGAAAATTTCATGGGTACTTTTAGGCTAAAATTTCCTCTAATGTTCATCACTTCAATTCTTTTCTTCTCCCTCACTTGGTCAAGTCCTTTTGCTTAAAGTTCACTCCAAACCCTTGACCTTGTTTGGGTTCACTAGGGCTTCTTTGTGGTCTTACAACCTTGTCACTCCAATTTTACAAGGATTTCTTAGAAACCCTAATCTTCTAGGATCCTTTGTTCTAGGGTGCTTCACATCAAGACATACTCCTTAACCGTAGGTCCAAGTTTCCTTCTAGCCCTTCTTGGAGAGTCATTCATCTTGCTTCTAAAGCAAGCAATGCCTATCATTACAGACTCTCCTTTGAATAGGCTCTTGGAATCACTACCTTTACACTCTCGATATATTCTCCTAGTGATTTCCTTAATACCAAGACTCCTCCCATCGGTGAAAGTGTGTAAAGAGCAAGGAGTTTTATCTAAGGTGACAGTGCGCTATTTCTCCATTGTTGTCACTTGACCTAGTAGTCTCCCTATAGGAATCCCTGCTAGTTTGAGCGGTAACATTTTGGCGCCGCTGCCGAAGAGGAAGCAAGTCTACCTGCCTAGTGAATCATTTAGGAATTGACTCATAAACGACATCTCAATTATTCCTTTAGCAACTCCATGCATTGTCCAATCCCCTAGTTTGCTTGAAGGCGACAACATTCCTCCTTTGACTAGGATTGTTGCAAGAAGGGGAGAACGAACTCCATCACCTGTTAGAACTAGTCTTCTTCCTGAATTTGAATAGGTTGGTGATCCCACCCCCAAGATGGCAACAAATTCTAGCACCAACCAAAATCAAGACCAATCCAATATCCCATGAAGTAAAAGGCATTTGGCTAGTGTCTTGGGCCATTGAATTTGAGTAACAATCCTGAGCTTTTACCCAAAAAATACAATGATTGGTTACCCAAATTGAAGGGTGATGCCACCAAGAGTGCTCATGATCATGTTGAATACTTTTATTTGGTAATCTCTCATAGGTCAGTATTCGACGAAGATAGGATCATGATGTTATTTGCCTTATCTTTTGAAGGACAAGCTAAGGAATGGTACCTTAGTCTCCCTCCATGATGCATAAACAACTCTGGCCAATTTGAAGATGTTTTCATGAAAAGATGGTCATTTGATGCCTAAGGGACTTTCAACATTAAAAAGTTTTACGAAATATTCATCCAAACATTTGATAGCATAGTTAGGGATATCCCTGACCATTTGAGACCCCTTGATGCCAACATACTTGATAAATTCATTAAGGTTGCGGGTGGTCATCTGACATATGCATTGATAGATAAAAAACCTAAGAACCTGGTTGAGGATAAAGAAATAGTTATAGAAGTTGAACAAAACCTGAGAATTTCCAAAACGGATGTAGTTGAACATCGTAAGGCTAAGGTTGAGGTCAAGAAAGGTAAATCCAAAGACCAAAATGAGGAAACCCTTTTAGTTCTCCTCGCGAAGGTTGATAAGGTATCTGAAGAAATGAACTTGAGGGACAAACTTTACATGAATAAGTTCACCACCTTAGAAAAGGCTCAAAAACCAAGCTTCATTCCTAAAAACAAGCCTTTTCCTAGGAAAGAAAATGATGAAGGCAAGCAAAGCTCATCTCAAGTTCCTAACACATTGGCCCCAACTAATGTTGTGGAACAAGAGTCATCCTCTGAAAGTGAACAAAGTGATGAAGAAGAAAGTGACGATGAAGAGGGTGAGGAGCAAGCTAATATTGTAGATTCCCACACCTTCAACATTTTGTGAGGTGGCAGATAAACTCATCCTCCCATTAGTGAAGTAACCATCAAGGAAGAGAAGAATGAGCCAATCCTCAATGTTGATGATAGTGTGATATTTAAAGGGATTCAATATACAAGAAAGAATGACAAAGACCCTTCCACAACCTCAAAGGAGCCCAACAAGAAAGAGTCTCCTCCTAAGCAGTCCCTTCCTAAAGAACCTCCTCCTAAAGAACATCCTAGGAAATATCCCCCTAAGAAAATTCTAAAGGTATCCTCCAAAGGGAGAGCCCAAAGACAAGCCCAAGTGATCGAACTTGATGTTGACCTAGATGCTGTTATAAGAAAAATGATTGTGCAAGTTCCCTTCAAAGAGATTGTGAAACTCCCAAGACAACAATGGCAAGCCAAGAAAGCCTTTGGGTTCGAAGAAGAAAAGGACACACCAATAACATTGCAAAACCTTCACCTTTCCAATTCAAACTCGAGACATGAGCCATTCTTGATCAGCTTAGCTATCAATGACCTCCTCTTACATAATTGTATGCTGGATTTAGGGGCTTCCACAAATATCATGCCATGAGAATTCATGAAGTAACTAAATCTTATCATTACCCGAAAATATAAGGTTGTCTCTGGTTTCAACTCCCAATCTATTGAAGTAGAGGGCCTCATAAAAGATCTAAAGGTTTCCTTAGCTACAGACCCTGGTATATCACTAATGGATGTTGTGGCCATAGATATTCTCGATGTATGGGGAATGCTATTGTCTAGAAAATGGGGTGCTAATGTGGTTGGTCAACTCCAAATGGACTTATCTTATGTCACCATTCCGCAATCTAATGGAACTCCCTTTACCCTTTATAGAGAACCCATGTACCCTACTCACGTGATAAAACGAGGGCCCATCCCTTATTACAAGATCCCCGAGACCGAGGAACCATCCCTTATTCTTCCTTCTCAAGAGGCCCATATCTTTAGCAGGCCCAATCACAAGAAAAACAAGAAATGGAAGCCCAAAAAAGAATACAGGGTTGGGGATGTGGTGTTGGTATATAAAAACCCTATACCTATCAAGATTCACGGGAAGGTTGGTGGGGATTACTATTACATTTCCAAACTTGATGACGAACTTTGGCCACAACTGATTAAATTGAGTCGTATCACCCCATTCCTTGATACTTGACCTTGTATCACATGCATATTAGGGTAGGATACATTGCATGCTGATTTTTCTAATTAGAACTAACATCATATGATATTATCAATCTAGAATAACCACATTTAGATTAAATTGAATTTAAAGTAGAAGTTTATTTCTTGTTGATTTTATGGCCTAATATTAAGCATGGGTAATCATAAGACACCATAAAAACATGTTGCCCTGTGTGCTTGGTCTTTGATATGTGTAAGTAACAGGTATGTGGTCCCAAGAGATTGTTGGTGTTCTCATGACCTCCTTGTTCAAGTACATTCGTTCACTCTTCTAAGAGATCATGTCCCAGTTGAAGCCAAATGTTACCCACCACCCGTGGGTAGTATCAATATGAGAAAAGTTTTCTCCTAGATGGTCCTCAGCCAACAGCCAACAGCCACAAGATAGATTGATGTTGCACTATCTCTGCCACTTGAGCCAGTCGTATGCTCCCTCACCCATCTATTATGATTGTATATTTGAAGGTGGGCGTTCCAACCCCGTGTGAAAATTTCTAAATATTACTTATGCAGAAACCCTACTGTTAAATCTGGTTATACTTCTCCTACTTAATCAAGTTATTAATCTGAAATATTCAACATTAACATCGAAGTAAACACATTAACAGTCTATACAGATACAGATCTAAACTGAATACATGCACCATGACAAAGTGACATAGGATTTTCTGGACAACTATCCCCGAAAAAGCCTAATGCGGGAAAACCGATCTTTTGGATGTAGGAGGGTTTATATTATTAAGTCAACTCTAAGTACAACAAATCTGGGCACCTTACTGGTTAACCCGACAAAGAAATACAAAATCTGCAGCAATACTTCTGTTCAGGAGACAAAAAAATCTGACTAATTCACAACCTCAAACGAGATTTACAAAACTCAGCCTTTTTCAGTCTTCAGAAACCCCAACACTGCTTTGAAGCCCTCTGCATCATCTCTGCTAGCCTACGTCAGCCCTTGCGCTGCTCAGGAAGGGCATGCGTCACCCCAGACTGGGTTACGTTGCCCCTACACTGCCCCTACATTGCCCTGGCTAGGCCTGCATCAGCCCTACTGGCCTCCTGCTGCCTCTGCACTGCCCTTTTTGGGCTTGTGTAGCACCTGAAGCCCTCTGCGTTGCACAGCTACTGCGTAGTTGTTGCTCCCTCTGCGCTGCTCTGACTATTGCTTCTCTGCCTCTTGTTGCACTCTTGGCCTGAGATCATATCATCCCTCTCGCTAATACTACCCCTCGCTGCAACTGAAACACTTCTGAAATTCTTGGCAAACCACGCCCTAGAATTCCAGCTTAGTCTCAGTGCTCTGCCACTGTGTGTGTTTTCCAACTGACCCAAAGACTTTCCTTTATACTTTTCTCATTGGGAAACCAACGGTCGTCATCTAATCTTGAATCGATGGCTAAGATTAAAAGAAAGCTTGATCCATGTGACTTAAGTCATTTCCATCACATGTTTAAATTAATTACCTTTAATCTTTTAATTTTCATCAGTTAGACTTAGGGTCATTAATTAAAAAGATTAATTAATTAATTTTCTCTTAAACTGGATGGAATTTCTCAAATCCCTTTCTGGGTCTTGGAGATCTCATGTACTCTAGTCCCTCCACAAAGTTTGGGAGCTAGAGCACATCCAATGCTACCCCAATACTCAAAAATCTCAACACTCCCTCTTAGCGAGGAATGTGCTCTAACACAACACTTCACCCTGAAGTTATGCACTGATCTCTGGTGTGGGTCTCTGCGTTGATGCTTGGCCTGCTGCCCTTCATCACTGCGTTGCTGCTGCTCTTCCATACTGCTTCCCATGACGTGCCACCGCCACTGCCACATATGTACTACAGCTCCCTCTCAATCTGTTGAATCGTGCAGCCAACTGCTGCACTGCAACTCAGTTGTTGAGAGTAAGAAACTAAAGTACTCCTGCCCAATCTTTGACAGACAAGTCAGTTGGGCTACATCTTCATCATTGAAGCTCCATAGGCTGCTCCTCTGTGTTGTCATCTGGAGGTTGCTACAGCTCTGCTCTGCGTAAGCAGATCTCCTTTGCACTACCTCTACATTGAAGTCTCCTACGTTGTTGCTATGCTGCGCTGTCCTTTTGAAGCCTCTGTGTTGTTGCAACTCTGCGTCGCTGAAGTCACATCAGCCCCTCTACGTTTTTGCTGCCACACTACTACTGCATCTGCACAGCGCTGCTCGCCCTTAGCGTCCAACTCCGCCTTTGCTCCATCTGTGATTCTCTGCACCCACTAATCCACTTGTCCCACTACTGTCTTAAGGCTCTCGTAGCACGAATGTGATCCAAGAGTTGGGCTACTCAAGGATCTTGCCACCACTCTGTAGATACTCTACAGCTCCATGTCGCCCCACTTTCGTGGTTCATGAGCACTCATGGCTATGTCATCTTCAGAGCCATCGTTCGCCACAACAACCTTGGAGCTAGAAGCTTCCTTGTCCTTCTTCTTCTAAGGACAACTGCTGGCAAAATGTCCTAGTTCGCCGCACTGGAAACACTTGATCTTTGATAGATCCCGCTTCTTTCTCCCTTGCTACCTCTTTGATGCCAAGGCCGCATCTTCCTCTTCTTCCTTCTTTACTCTGCTCGAACTAGTGTTGAACTGTCTCTTGGTGTTCCGACGGATTTCTTCTTGTCAGAGGATCACCCACATAGTGTCTCAGTTGGGAAGGTTTGCTCTGCCCAAGAGACTTTGGACAAAATTTTCCCAGCCCTCAGTGACAACATTTAGAGCCGTCCTCATCATAACATCGTCCTCCACCTTCACCCATATGCCAGTTAGTTGATCCCGGATCGCTTGAAGTCTGGATAGAAAATGCTCGATCTCCTCCCCATTGGCCATCATGAATAACCTCAACTGATTCTCCAGAAGCATCTTCCTCTAGAGGGATCTCCCTTCATTTAGTGTGGTTGGAGCTACCCACATCTCATGAGTCGTTTTCTTATCCATTATGTGTGGAACCACATGATCTTTGACCACGTCCATTATGAAGCGCTTGGCATGTGCCATTGCTTCTTCATGATTCGCCAGGAGATCTGCATCGGTCAGTGTGGCAAGGACTTTCTCTGCATGCTCCCTCAGACTATATGCCTTCGTGACTACCAGGATTCTGGCCTTCCAGATTGCAAAGTTGGACAAGCCATCCAACCTATCCTGATCACGTAGTCCGTGAGGTGCAATCTGCTTAGAAAAAGTGTCGGAACAAATCCTCCTCTCTATGCTAGAGACTTGGATCTAGGGTCCTTGGTGAAACAGGCACCCTCTGCTCCCTCTGACAGCTGACTTCCTCTCTTGGAAGTCTGCCAAATCAACAATGAATCAACTCTCTTCGATCCTCTGATCGATTTGCAGATTTATTTGGCTGGAAATCCTCTGAGAAGTTGTTCTCCTCTCACTCTTTGTCAATTTGCTCAGGCTATATTCTGAACCGACAGAATTTTTACCCCGCCAGTAACTATTGAAGCTCTGCAGCACTGCTTCCATTACTCTGAATCAACAAACAACTTCAGGACTACATCACCCTAGCTGGCCTCTGCGTGAGCAGACAGTCCCAACACAGCCTCTGCGCTGCCTCTGCACAGTAATTACGTGGGCCTGAGTGGAGACTGCGTCACTCTGGCCTCTGCATGGCTCTGCTCCCTTCTGCTACTACCCTGCCCTTTTTGGTTTGGCTTTCTGCAGCTGTTGTTGTTTTCTTTGCTGCTTTCTGCAACAAGGATTCTCCAGTCTTCTTGTAGGTGATTCAGGTAGATCTGCAATCGCTCTGATACCATGTGAAAATTTCTTAATATTACTTATGCAGAAACCCTACTGTTAAATCTAGTTATCCTTCTCCTACTTAATCAAGTTATTAATCTGAAATATTCAGCATTAACATCGAAGTAAACACATTAACAGTCTACACATATACAGATCTAAACTGAATACATGCACCATGACAAAGTGACACACAGAATTTTCTAGACAACTGTCCCTGGAAAAACCCAATGCGGGAAAACCGGTCTTCTGGTTGCTGGAGGGTTTATATTATTAAGTAGATTCTAAGTACAGCAAATCTGGGCACCTTACTGGTTAACCCAACAGAGAAATACAAAATCAGCAGCAATACTTTTGTTCCGAAGATAGAAAATCTGACTGATTCACACCCTCAAACAGGATTTACGGAACTCAACCTTTTTCAGTCTTTAGAAACCCCGGTGTTGCTCTTAAGCCCTCTGCGCCATCTCTGCTAGCCTGCGTCAGCCCTTGCGCTGCTCAAGAAGGGCATGTGTCACCCTAGACTGGGTTACGTTGCCCCTACGCTACCTTGGCTGGGCCTGCGTCAGCCCTACTGCCTCTAAGCTGCCCTTTATGGGCCTGTGTAGCACCTGAAGCACTCTACGCTGCGCAGCTACTGCGTAGCTGCTGCTCCCTCTCTCCTGCTCCGATTTCTGCTTCTATGCCTCTTGCTGCACTCTTGGCCTGGGATCAGATCATCCCTCTCACCAATACCACCCCTCGTTGTAGCTGAAACACTTCTGAAATTCGTAGCAAACCATGCCCTAGAATTCTAGCTTAGTTAAACTGGAATTAATTAATTTTCTATTAAACTGAATGGAATTTCTCAAATCCCTTTCTGGGTCTTGAAGATCTCATGTACTCTAGTCCCTCCACAAAGTTTGGGAGCTAGAGCACATTCGATGCTACCCTAACACTCAAAAATCTCAACACCACAAAGGTATGGCTTTTCATTGTGTAGTTGGGTATTTTTCTTTACTTGTCATGGACACTTTTGTGCATGGATTAGTGGGGGGATTCGGCGAAAAGAGTGGACTTGGTTTGTACTCTTGTCTGCTTTGTCCAATTTGATTGTTAACTTTGTATCATGATCCCGTGGGATCTCCTTCATTGGCTACTAGCTTTAGGGGTGGCACTACATGGGAAATCCCGAATTTGGTTGCGTGGTCCCGCTTCTCAACACCATATACATCACTCCCCTCCACTCATTATAATCCCATTCACCATATTTCCCATCCGAGTCCACATTTGTCCACTGGAAAAACAATGGTTGGGGTAACTCATGTACCACAAATGCTCCCTCCTACATTCATATACCCAAGTGTGGGTTTCCCTTATTTTAATTACCCTTGTACTGTGGCATGTGGCTTGGAGCCTTCCCCTAATGCCCGACTCCATTTTACTATTATTTCACATACCCCCTACCATTCGATGGATGTACCATGGACATGTCACCCACTTAGAAGTTGAAACCACCTAATAGGGTCCTTGGTTAACCACCTTCTTTAACTTGGAAACACTTGCACGTTTTGAAGCCCAGTATGGAAGGGCATGCCACTATGAAATGTCCACTTGGTTCCATGATTTGTAACCTCATTTACTCAATTGCTCTAATATTTTGTTGTACTAGAAGGCAAGGGGACGAATTGGATCTTATACAGGATCGCAGGTGGGTTTTTGTTTGGGGTTTGGTCTCCCTATACGGGGTCCAAGCCCTTCAAAGAGTCATATTAGCATTTGTAGGGTGAGCATTGAGAGCCACATGTCTGCACCATAGTAGAGTGCAGATTTCCACTCCATGGGATCCTTCAACTTCACTCATGACTTGCTAGAGTTCCACCTATTGACGATGATGATACACCTGAATCACCTTTCCCAACCGGCTCCACTCCTGCACCACACACTTGGGGGCTGATCCATGACCTAGATGAGGATGTCTTGTCATGGGAGACAATGGAAGGGCTTGCATCATTCTTTCGGCCCTTACAGATGGGATACATGGTTGTTCAATCCATTCGGAGACCCATGAGGATGTTTTCTACCCCCATACCCACTTGGAGACACCACAGGTTGTTTGCTTGGATATCAAGGGGCCAACCCCTTTATCACTATGTTTGGAGCTCATTTATTCAACTTGGCACATATTGTACTCCACTAGGCCTCCTCAAAGGCCGTTTGACCTATTGTATCTAATATTTTTCCCTCTTGGAAGGCTTATTTTTGTATTATGGAGCTATCTTGGTGGGCTTGTCACCAAGGAATGTTATTTTGGCACATTATTTTATTAGTTGGGGCATTATTAGGCCTTATTAGGCAAATTGAATCCCTTAAGGAGGATATATATTGATGTGATGATCAATTCATTTGATCATCACTTGGTTTTGGACTTATATCACTTCTTGAGAATTTCACTAGCCTTATTGATGGATGAATTGGAAGTTTAATGCATTTCAATGTTTGGAAATACTTGTCTTTTATCTTGGAGCTTTGATTTTTGTCTCTATTGGTGATTGGAAAACTTCGCTATACTTGTAAGTGACTTTTACATGGTTTCTTTCTCGTGTTTTTCACTTGTACAAGGTATGGAAAATTTTCGCTCATGAAGCTAGTTTAGTTACCTTAATGAAATGCAAAATTTATTTTATCTTGTCTTTGTGAGGGTTTTTTCATATGTTTATGCAAAGTATAGCGAACGAATGTCCTAGGGGTATACGATTAATCATAATTTCCTTGATAACTCATCAATTGCAGCATCAAAGAAGTATAAATTTCCATAGTAACCTAGTAGCTGCTTCTAGGGCCATGCAAAGTTTTTGGGGAGTTCCTTGATTGGGTATAAGCATTTCTAAACATTGAAATCACAAAACGAAAATTATTCTCACCTCCTTTGTCTCTTTTCTAAGCTCTAACCCTAGTACGCTTCTAGGGTATCGTACAAATTTTATTTTAGCCATCCAAAGTTGATGAAAGTTGGTCAAGAACTGTGTTGGTGTGTCCTTGAGAGGTCCTCCAAATTTGAAGATAATCTGACAATGGAATCTCAAGATATACCAAGCCCTAACTCGAGAACCATTCTCCCTAGGTTGCCTTTGGTTAGTGTTTTCATTAAGGATCATTTCATTGAACATTAAAGTCAAATTTCAACACCTTGACCCTTTTCTTCTCCCTCACTTGGTCAAGTCCTTTTGTTTAAAGTTTCACTCCAAACCCTTGACCTCATTTGGGTTCACCAGGGCTTCTTTGTGGTCCCACAACCTTGTCACTCCAATTTCACAAGGATTACTTAGAAACTCTATTCTTCTAGGATTATTTGGTCTAGGGTGCTTCACATCAAGACATACTCCTCAACCTTATGTCCAAGTTTCCTTCTAGCCCTTCTTGGAGAGACATTGATCTTGCTTCTAAAGCAAGAAATCCCTATCATTAGAGACTCTCCTTTGAATAGGCTCTTGGAATCACTACCTTTACATCATCGATATATTTCTCCTAGTGATTTCCTTAATACCAAGACTCCTCCCATCAGTGAATTTCCGTAAATAACATGGAGCTTTAGTTGAGGTGATAGTGTAATGTCCCCAATTTCGATTTTTTTTTCATCTAAGGAGGTCAACGGAGATTCTGCATAACACAATTTTGAAATTCAGGCATTGGATGCAATTTTGATATGGGAGGCATGAGGACTTCAAAGAATAGAAAAAATTTCAGCCTTGGTGGAATGTGGGGACCACAAAAAGGAGGCAATTCGACCCTTGGAGATAAATGGGGTCCACCAAGAGAGAGGACCAACCTATATAGATAAGGCAAGGAGGCCTCCATTTGGTATCTTTTGACATTCTAACTTTTGAACACAAGTTTTCCTGAGTTGTTTAGCCAAGTAAACCAATGTTGTTTAGCACAAGGGATTCCCAAGCAAGAATTCCACCTCTACCTTCGATGAACTTCGAGTGTCACCCTAGGAGAGTATTTGGGAGTTTGTTCCGGGAAATTAAGGTGCCAAATTTGTAGGTAATTCTTCAATTGGTTCATGCTTCTCCTAGGGCGCTGAGGAAAATTCATGTGGGTAAGAAGAGCCAAAAAACAAAGGATCTGGGGCTAGAGATTTTGCAGGGATTTCCCCTCAAGGAAGACAACTTTTCCCTTGGAGATTTGCAGGGTTGAAAGTGCTGAAAATTGGAGGGCTGAATTTGTCTATTCAGGGTTTGCATAGGGGTTTATTGGCAGCTTCTACGTACTTGTTGAGAGTAGTTGTTTTGGAGGCTTGGGGAGTTGGGAATCACTTGGAAATTGGAGAGAAATTTCATAGGGCTTGGGGAGAATTTCTTGAGGAAGCTTTGGCCCATTTTGCGTCAACTTGATTTTTGTAGCTTCAGCGACAGACTTGTGGGAGCAACACGCATATTTGGGGTCACCGGTGACTTGTGGATCTAGCCCAAACCCTTTATGGCTTTTTGTGGGTTTTATGAGAGGAGCCTAAGATTATTTTTGCAGAATTTTCTAAGCTCTCTTGAGGGCAGAATTCCTAGTTCCACTCAGCAGATAACAACATAAATTGTTGGAGGACACAATTTATTTTGGGACCATTTCCACCACTTGGGTTCGCGAGATACTTCTGGGTTTTGTTGAACTAGTGGGTTAGTGCATGTGGCTAATTTCTCAGAATTTTTGGAGCAGTTTGGAGGGCTAAATCAGTAGTTCCTTTCCAGCAGCAGCAACAATTTTTCTAGGTGGACCTAGATTTGGTAGTAGAGCCATTCCCAGCATTTGGGTACCATCATATTCACCTGGGATCTTGCCTTGCTTGTTATAGCAAGCCCAAGTTCTATCTTTCTTATTATTTGATGCACTCGTTCTCCACATTAATGAAATGGCTCAACTATTCGCCCTATTTCTTATGTTTTATTGATTGGTGCCTGTGTAGAAAACATTATTTGCTATATCTTAGTTCGTGCGTCTATTATCTACTGTAAATTTCAATTTGGAACATTATAGATAGTGGGTTATTGCTCCATTGCTATCACTTGATCTAGTAGTCTCCCTATAGGAACCCCTCCTAGGACCCCTGCTAGTTTGAGCGGTAACAAGGATACAATACCCTCTTCTTTAATTAATTAATCATATGGATTGTTCATGCCACATGTACAATGAAATCAACTCCCAAAGAAGGGTCTCTCCACAAATGATGGCATGTAAGAGCTCTAAGATACAATCACCAACCTCCAATTCATCTTCAGGGTAGACACTCTAGCCTTCCAAAGCGAGCTAACCCCACATAAATGAGTAGAAGATCCCCAAAAATGGAACAACCCCTCCAAAACAACCCTCAATGTGCAACAACCAACCCTCAAAGGCCTCCTAAGGGTTGTTTTGTTCTATAAAATATGCAAGTTAGACCCAAGTCTTCATTCAAGATTGTCAATATGGATTCCAAGATGAAGTGTGTAAACTTTCAAAACCCCCCAAAAGGTGCACAATTCTAATCTTCCATCATTCCCTCCATATTTTGACAAGTCAAGTTTTATACCATTAAGTGATATCATCTCACATGACATGCAATATTTCTAGAGTCTCCTCAAGCAAAGTGCTTGGGGCTCCAAAGTAAAGTACCCTAATATTAAAAACAAAAACCCCTTTCTAAAGGGTTCCCCTTCAAAACCAGTGCCATAGGTCACCTATAAACCCTTCAAAACAAACCAATTTGTGATTTTTAACCCCAGCTGAAAAAAATCACCAGTTAAAATTGCCGATTTTTTCCTTTCTGAATAAATCTTGATTTTATCATAAAGAGTGCAATAAAATTGCACCTCAACTGAAAAATTGTTGGGCCATGGATGGGAGCAATTTAAGTTTTTTTTTTACCTTTTTTCCCACTCATTTTGCAAACAAGAAGAAGGGTTTGACTAGCACAAGAGGAGACCATTTTGCTTGAGCCAAGAAGGAGGACATCATTTTCATTTGCCATCGTCATGTTCTTTTGGAGAGGGGATTGATTTCCCTCAACCATGGATGCATTTGCAGGTATGGGCATCAATTTTCACCACTTTTATTGTTTTTTTTCTATATTTTTCATGGGGTTTCCTTTACCCATTAGTTTTTATTCATCTTGCAAAGGAATGAGTGTGTTTTGTTTCCCGTCATCAATTTATTATAGTGCAAGGAGGATTTCCCGAATTCCCACAATTGGTGGTGTATTTGCAAGTATATCCACCTTTGTTCTTTTTTTATTTTACAAAATTTTGATAGGTTTTGGATGCTTATCATTTTTCCCTCTTTCTCCTTGAATATTTATTGGAATGTAGGAAATCTACTATGTAAATTTTACACTTGTATTCTTTTATGCAATTTTTTGAATGTTGATTTTACCGTTGTTCAAATGTTTTTGGTGCCCTAGGTTTAATCATTACATTGAAGACTAAATATGTTGAGAAATTTGTGCCATATGTGGGAATATGGTGAACCCACGGGGGTTCAAAGCCTACATCGTAATTCTTTTTCTAGAGGACACCAAAATCCAATGCCAGCCCAGGGTCTTCTTCTTGAAATGAAAAAGTTTATGTATCTAATTTCATTGTAGATGACTCTTGATGATAAGATACATCTATTATATTTCTGGTTGATATTTTAAGGTTGAGTCAAGACTCAAGATTCAAGACATGATTCATTGTTGATGTGTGATGTATCACTAGACATCTTATATGTTATTTTTGTTTTTATATTTATGTGGAGATGTATTTATTTGATGTCGTGGTTGCCTTAGATGTTAAAAGAACTGAACAAATGTAATATTTGTATTTTTTTAAATCTGGCAAATATTTGCCAATTTCTACCATTTTCTCAATTTTTACGATTTATTTTCTTTCCAAACCATTGCCAATTTTATCCTGATGCTGATGCCAGCAACACTGGTAGATGTTCCCACAAGCTGGAATGAGTCATCTTATTAAATAAAGTAGCCAAATCTTCCAGCAAAATGGAACAGCCTCTGTTTTGGATCATGAAAGCACTCTTCTTCACATCTGCCTATCACAGGGCTGGAATAAATGTGAATTCAGCACTTCTAATAACCATTTAATTCTGAATTTCAACAAATCAACGACCCTGCTGTCATATATACAACCAGAACCATATTCACTCCTGCACGTTATATCTCAGATCAAACTCAGTCATAATATCTACTGCTAAAGGCATGATAAATCTGCCGTACATATCCCTATGCCAAGTTGATGGGTAACAGTTCTAACAGTTCCATCAATTTGTATCTGAATCTTTGTTTTCTTGTTTTCTTTGAAGTCATAGCTCAGCACCTTACAAGAGGACAACGCTAGAGAGGTGACAATGTTTACCTTCTAGTTGCATACTACTGTGGCCGCATTAGTACTCAAATGAAATAAATCATTGTTGACACTTCTGCTAACCCTACTAATATGATAAAGGATGTTTAGACGTTAACCACAAGGGTTTTGTCAACATCCATAGGAACGGCAGATAAATTCATTTTTAACATGAGAAACATGAGAATATATAATAATCAACATTAAGTAAAGAGCCGTATGTCATAAAGAAAGGCTACAGAGATCCAAAATTTTGTATACTAATAAACTATCAAGGCTTGACCTTTAATAGATTGAAAATTTCAGTTTAATAATGTACCTTATTCATTTATATAGAAAACTATTAGCTTTTATTCTTTATATTCTTCTCTTTTATCAACAACATAAGAAAGCAAGCAAGCTATGATTGTACAGGTTAAAGATGACCTTTGCGAGTAAAGGTAGCGGTGTTGACACCAATAACATGGCCAAATGAATCAATTAAAGGACCCCCAGAATTTCCTGTAAAATCAAACACAGAATATTCTTAAATAACATCATTGTCACTGTAGTTTCAATCCATTTTTATGAAAAGCACAAAAAACATTGTCCTTAAAGTCCAAAAATCACGTAACGATTAACACCACTACCTTCAAGTCATAGCATATCATATAACTAAATGACTATAAACAAGAAGCTTTTACTCAAATTTTAGGACTCTTTCCAATCTTGTTTAACACGCTTACATTCTCTCTACCTTGTGTCTCAAAATAAAATGAAATGGATAGAAAGATAAGGGGATACATTAAAAAGCATTAAGAAGATGGAAAGAGGAAATGTATGAACATTCGAAAAAGATTTCACCAGAAGCTTTTACTCAAATTTTAGGACTCTTTCTTGTTTAACACGCTTACATTCACTCTACCTTGTGTCTCAAAACAAAATGAAATGGATAGAAAGATAAGGGGGTACATTAAAAAGCATTAAGAAGATGGAAAGAGGAAATGTATGAACATTCGAAAAAGATTTCACCTATGGCACTAGAGAACAAAAATGATAAACTAATCTCCACATATGACCAAAAATTGGTCATTGAGAAACCAAGTCTTTATTTAGTCTTCATCAAACAATTATACTTTAATTCAACCATTCAAATAGAGATCACAATGAGACGAGACACCAAAATTTTGGTCAATGACCAGGGAAAAACGCACAAAGGGGAACACCCATTAATCCTTTTCTTATAAAATCAGATCAAAATGTGAGATATCTGTTAAAATCTGAAAGTTCTATGCAGAAATTTAATTTTTTTTGCAGAAACTTGAAAGTTCTATGCATAAAACTGAATGTACTTGCAGAAAATTGAATGTACTTTGCAAAAAATTGAATGGAACTTAATGTACTTTGCAGAAAGTTGAATGTACTTTGCCGAAAATCAAATGTTCTATGCTGTTACAATTACTTAAAATGCAAATTTCTTCTTCACGACTTTTCAGATCAACAATTGTAGATAAAACATAAACTTAAGGATCATATAAAGACAACCAAGCACAAATATGAGACACTGAGAGTTAGGTCCAATGACCAAGGCAAAACCCACAAGGGGAAAACCCAAATGATTCTTCTTCTATTAGATTTATTCAATTGTTCAGTAGAGTACATAGAGAGAGAGAAAGCGAATGAAAAAGAAAAAAGTCACCAATGTTTGATCAACTTGCAGCTGAAGTGCTCTTGCTTTTTGCTTGAAGATCTCCTTTTTCTCTTGATCAGATCTTGTCCTTCACACTTGCTTCAGCTTTTCCCTTACTCTTACTCTTCACTTTCTCTCACACTTCTCTTACACACACTCAACTCTAACTCTCCTTCTTCACAATGAATATGCTACTCTCAACTCTCACTTGCTCTTGCTTAAATAGATGAGAAAGGAGAGGAGTTACAAAATGAATTCATTCCTTGAGCCAGTAATAGGAGAATTGAATTCCATGAGGGAGGAGTTATTTGAGAATAAGTGTAACTCATACCAAGAATAGAGAGAGAGGTACACTTGTCTTGAGGAGTTACAATTTGAATTAGGGAGAGAGAGAGTTACACTTAGACATGGGAGAATATTCGGTGAGAGTTACAAATCGAATTGAATGAGAGAGTTACAAGTGCATTTAATGAGGAGTTACACTTTTGTCATACATTGAATTAGTGAGGGAGAGTTACATTCCCTAAGTGTGGAGTTACTATTCTATTCCAAGAGAGAGGTTTGATTTTCCAAGTAAAAGATTCTCAATTTAATTTATTTATTCCATGAGAGAATTTGTTTTATTAATCCATTAAAGGTGAATGACTTTAAGCTATTTTATAAATAATAGTATTATAATAATAATAATACTAGTAAGGATAAAAATATTAATCCTTGACTTGTATAATCACGATTGATTTGATTTTAAAGTGGATTCCATATGTCGAGATTATCCTTGATCATTTAGACATTACTTTCTATTTTCGGAAAGTCACTTCCAAATTGAGATGTAATTTACTATTTTTGGAAAATCGTATTAGAATTGTCGGAAACGAAATTTTATTATAGGTGGTTCAAAAAAAACTGAAAAGTATGATTTCTTCTAGGAGAAATTCATCCCTGAGCTACCAAATTTTAACACTGCCTCTCAGCTAGGGAGGAATTTCTTTCTGCATCAAAGATCCTTGCTTCCTCTGATCTCTTTCATTCATCTCAGTTCAACTCTGCTCTGTAACAACGAAGTCGCAATCTAAAGAAGAATCATCCACTTGACACAAATTTGGAAAGGAAAGGACCATCACATGTCACACAGACAAGGATTACACTCAACCAATTTTCATCTCAAACAAAATTAAGTGATAGAACACAAGCATCACATAGACAAGACTTAAACAATTCACACAGACAAGAATAAAACACAACCAAATGTCAAGTGGTGGAACACCTGCATCCTAGACAAATCATACAGACAAGTTTCACTACACCTATTGGCCAGATAGGTGACTCTTCCCACGTCCCAGACTATGGGTCGGATGCATACTAAGGCCTATTCTTGTGGCACGCACAACACAAGAGGTCCCTAATCCTCAGGAGCTTTCCAGCATCATCCCCTAATCCTGTGAGCTCTGACAGGGGGGGAAGGCAACTCAGTGTTCTCGGTCAACTGTGACCACTTCTCGAAAGGGTCACATCCATAAGTCCAAGCTGCTCTCTTAAAA
>CM076583.1:861963903-862214232 GCA_034641835.2 Pinus albicaulis | reverse complement strand
ACAGGATTTTATGCAAGACAAATCCCACTCTTATTGTCACAATATATAATTGTTGTGTCTGGAACTTGCTCAAATAGTTCCCCAAAAATCTTTCTCAGCCAAATTGCCTCATAGCTAGCCATGATAGCAGCAATGTACTCACCTTCAGTTGTACTCAGTGCAACAAACTTCTGTTTTCTGCTCATCCAAGAGATCATGGCAAATCCCAAGCTAAAAAAGCAACCAGAAGTGCTCTTTCTATCAACAGAGTTACTAGCCCAATCAACATCAATATATCCAAGAAGCATTACATTTTTAGCAGTGTATTTCTATGAAAATTCCAAGTCCTAGATCTGGAATCCTACTATAGCTAACTGAATTAACTTCACCTACTTGAAAATTACATTAAGAAGTTATTTGTAGATTTCTTCTGTAAACATTGAAGTAATTACTGCTACAACCTTCACTTAATTAATTTAGATGCGGAAACAGGAAACTGATCAAAAGAAAAACATCACACTGGACACCATTATTTTTGGACAAATGTCCCTGGAAAAACCCAATGTGTGAAAACTAGTGTATGTTCTAAATACATCTTTGAATGTCACTACGAGCAATTCAGTTATAGAGAATATCACTAACAGAAAGATTAGTGAGGTTACCTCACACTATCACTGGAAATCGCGGCTGATCCGGCCACTGAATGAGATGCCACTAACAGGCTCTGTGTTGCCTCTGCGCAGTCATTGCGTTGTCCCAGCATCAACCCTTCTAGGCATTGCGTCTCTCAGCTTGTGAATTGATCTGCTCCTCAGAAATTTCGATGTCTGCCTCCTAGTCTCACACCCCGACTCCCGGCTTCTGAAATCGATTCTTCAGCAAACGCTTTGGATTTCCTTTTTCCCTCTGCGTAGCCCTGCATGGCTTTGCGTGTCTCTGCATCAGCCTCTCTGGCTCTGCGCTGGAGCTATTGGATCTCTCTCTGCCCTTCTCTGCTGATGATTCTCCGGTTGAAAAAGATTTCTCTCCAGATACTGTCTCTTCCCCTCTCTGCAAAAGATCTCTAGATCAGAGTTTTCTTCTGAGCACTGCTCCTTCAAAAAAATCGATCACTTGATCCTCTCGGTGTATTTTCCAAATGACCCTTAAGCCTTCCTTTATAGGCTTCTCGTTGAGACTACAACGACCGAGATTATATCTCCAATCAATGACTAAGACTACATTTGGACTTGATATACTTTTTCTAGAAGTTACACCCACAGTTTAGATTAATACCCATTAATTATTTTAATTTCCTAAGTTTAGACTTACGGTCCCATTAAAAATAATTAATTTATAAAATAAAACTGTCTCCGTGTGGAATTTCCCAAAACAATTTCTGGGTTATGTGGAATACATGTGTCTAGGCCTCTCCACAAAGTTTGAGACTTAGAGCACATCCGATGTTACCACAAATCAACACTCCCTCTTAGCGAGGAATGTGCTCTAGCAAATATGCCTTGTTGCACACTACTCTAACTCTGAAGCATCTCCCTCTGCGTTGTTGATTTCTGACATGTTGCCCGTCAACCACTGCGTTGTTGTTGCTACTGTACTACTACTAACCTTGCCACGATCAACACTGCATTCGTACTACAACTCCCTCTCAAATGTTGCATCTATATTGCTGCTAACACTGCCACTGCTAACTCTGCACTGCAAATCAGTTGCTGAGAGAAGCAACTGGAAAACATCCAAAAATCTGAACAAGTGTTCAAGATGCATCTCGATGCTGAAACTATGATTGTTGCTAGTCCCACGTTGTCCCTCTGAGGCACTGCGTTGATGTTGCTATTGCACTGCGTCACTCTGCACTGTTGCAACTCTGCACTGCGTTGCTCAGATTCTGCCGCTGCTAACTACTGCATCTGTCGCTCCAACACTCCTCTGCACCGACTGAAAACTCCTCTAGCCTACTACTCTAATCTTGGGCACCCGTAACAAGGTCATGATTCAAGAGGTGGACTCCTCAAGGATCCTGCCCAGCTGAAGTTCATGCGAAGTTATAGCTCAATATCGCCCCATCTCCCTCTTGGAGATGCGTGGGAACTCATGGCATACTCATCCTCCTCAATCTTTGGGGGCACAATCTTCGGATCGTGCTTCTTGTGCTTGTCCTTCTTTTTCAAAGGACACTGGGTAGCGTAGTGACCAAGTTCACCACACCTGGAGCACTTTATCTTCGAGACGTCCTTCTTTCGACTTCGTTGCTCCTGTTGCCCCTTGGATGCAAGGGCTGCGTTTACCTCCTCCTTCGTCTTCAACCCACTGCTACTATTGTCGTCAAGTTTCACTTGACTAGGTCCCTCTTTAGCTCTTCTTGCTGAAGAGCAGCCCACATCTCTTTCCAGCTCGGCAAGGTTGCTCTTCACAGGATGCTTTGGACAAAAACCTGCCATTCTTCTGTGACTGTGTTGAGGGCCAACCTTACCATCCTGGTAGGCTGAGGTGTGGACCCCACGGCTGCTAGTTGATCATAGATTTCCTGAAGTTTCGACAGGAACGGATCAAGATGCTCCCCTTTCTGCATTTGCATCATCCTAAGTTTCTGTTCTAAGTACATCTTCCGCTGCTCGGAAGAGCCTTCATATAGTGTTGTCAAGGCTTCCCACATTTTCCTAGTTGTGTCCTTGCTGCCTATGTGTGACACAATATGATCTATGACTCCATCAAGGAGTAGCCTCTTATCCTTCGCCATATCAGTCATGTACTTCTTCAGTGGATCTAGATCTGCAGGGACAACTACCGTACTCATCACGAAAATCTTGAGATCGTATTCATCTAGAAGGCATGTGATTCTCACCTTCTAGATTACATAGTTGGAGGCTCCCTCCAACTAGTCTTGATCTCTAAGCGCATGAGCTGTCATGGTTGTCTAGAAAATGTCAAATTTGCTCCCTCTCTTCCCCCTCTACGCAACATTGGACTGGCTTACGCACTCCTTGTTGGAGCTTGTAGATCAACCACCTGGATCTGCTGCTCAGATCTCGAAAAAATGAAATTCTCCGACTAGGAACTCCCTGAGGAAGAAAATTCCCTCATTGTGTTTTTTCTTTCGCCTTTGAAGACTTTCTGCCCAACAAGAAAAAAATTTGCCTGCAGAAAAGTGCATCCCACTAGCTCTGTGCTACTCCCTCTGGCTTGGAAAAATCTCGATCTGGAAGCCTTACCTCTTTGTCAACTCAGTGAGAGAGAGACTTTCCACGAAACTTCAGCCCTTCTGGCCTGGACTGCCAAATCCCTCTGGGCATTCGAATTGTAGCTTTCTGCAACTATTCAGCCTCCTACTCAGCGTTGGATCTTCTCTTCCTGTTTCACATGCAACGCTCCATAAGCTCTGATACCATGTGAAAATTCCAAGTCCTAGATCTGGAATCCTATTGCAACTAACTGAATTAACTTCACCTACTTGAAAATTACATTAACAATTTATTTGCAGATTTATTCTGTAAACATTGAAGTAATTACTGCTACAACCTTCACTTAATTAATTTAGATGCGGAAACAAGAAACTGAGCAAAAGAAAAACATCACACATCACACCATTATTTTTGGACAAATGTCCTCGGAAAAACCCAATGCGGGAAAACTGGTGTAGCAGATCTAAGGGTTTTATTATTAAGCAACAGTAAATTTTGAATACATCTCTGAATGTCACTCCGGACAATTCAATTACAGAGAATATCACTCAGAAAAATTAGTGAGGTTACCTCACACTATCACTGGAAATCCTAGTTGATCCGACCACTGAATGAGATACCTTTGAGAGGCTCTGCATTGCCTCTGCGTAGTCCCAGCGTCAACCCTTCAGGCACTGTATCACTCAGCTTGTGAATCGATCTTCTCCTCAAAAATTTCGATCTCTGCCTCTCGCTCCGACACCCAACTCCCGGCTTCTGAAATAGATTCTTCAACAAACCCTTCAGATTTCCTCTTGCCCTCTACGCAGACTCTGCATAGCCCTGCGTGGCTCTGCATCAGCCTCTCTGGCTCTGCGCTGGAGCTGCTAGATCTCTCTCTGCCCTTCTCTGTTGATGATTCTCTGGCTGACAAAGATTTTTCTCCGGATATTGTCTTCGCCCCTCTCTGCAAAATATCTCTAGATCAAAGTTTTCTTCTAAGCATTGCTCCTTTAGAAAATTCAATCATTAAATCCTCTCGGTGTATTTTCCAAATGACCCATAAGCGTTCCTTTATAGTCTTCTCGTTGAGACTTCAATGGCCGAGATTAGATCTCCAATCAACAGCTAAGATTACATTTTGACTTGATCTGCTTTTTCTAGAAGTTACACCCACAATTTAGATTAGTACCCATTAATTATTTTAATATCCTAAGTTTATACTTAGGGTCCCATTAAAAATAATTAATTTATCAAATAAAACTTTCTCTGGGTGGAATTTCCCAAAGCAATTTCTGGGATATGTGGAATACATGTGTTTAAGCCTCTCCACAAAGTTTGAGACTTAGAGCACATTCGATGCTACCACAAATCAACAATTTCAATCCTAGATTGATAGTTCCATGCAGGTATCTGAGTACATGTTTTGCAACAATCTAGTGGGCATGAAAGAGATCAATCATTTATTGACTTAAAGTGTTTACAGCAAATCATATGTGTCAAGCCTAGTGTTTACCAAAAACATCAAAGCACCAATGAGCTGTCTATACTTTGTGGGATTTGCCAAACTAGGTCCTGCAGCTTTGCCACATAATTTCTTAAAGTTCATTTCTATAAGAGTATGCATGGACTTACATTCTACCATAGCAAATCTTTCAAGAAGCTTAACAACATATTTTCCTTGAGAAAGATAAATTTCACCAGGTCTTTCCCAAACCTCTAGACCTAGAAAGTAATGCATCAAACCAAGGTCTTTCATTTCAAATTTAGAAGCTAACTCCCTCTTACACTGGAGGATAAGAGGTTCTCATCCTGTCAAGAATAAATCATGAACATACAATATCAAAACCAAAGGTATACCTTGGACTGTCTTGAAGTAGAGGTTTGGGGCTGCACTACTTCTTGTTGAACCAAGCTTTATTCGGTATCTATCAATGTGAGCATACCAAGCTCTTGGAGCTTGCTTCAGCCCATATAATGCTTTCTTCATTCTGCATACATGAGTTTCCATGTCATGATCTTCAAAGCCTTGTGGTTGTTCCACAAATACCTCTTCCTTGAGGAATCCATGCAAGAAAGCATTTTTCATGTCCATTTGGTGAAGAGTCCATCCCTAGTTAGCAACTAAGGAAAACAACAGATCGAATAGTAGTATATCAAGTTACAAGTGCAAAAATATCATCATAATCTATTCCCTATTTCTAAGAGAAACCTCTAGCTACAAATATAGCCTTATATTTTTCAATACTAACATCTGCATCATGTTTAATCTTAAACAACCATTTGGAAGTGACAACAGATTTACCTTGAGGTATAGGAAGTTAGGAACCACTTCCAGATATCATTTTGGATGATGGGCTCGTATTCTTCAATCATGGCATCTTTCCAGACTTGTTCTTTTGCAGCTTCTTCAAAGGTGCATGGTTTTGTCTGAATGATGTTTCTCATGACAGCAACATACCTTTGAAACCGACTTAGCTTCTTACTTTCTCTAAACGTTCCTCTTGGGGGAGCATGTTGTTCAACATCTTGCAACTTTTTGGTAGGAGGATCTAGAGGATCCATGGAACCAATTGGATTATAAGCAAGCTCATTCTCAGGTTCTGGTTCAGGCTTAGATGCAGGCTCTTTTTCATTAACAACTTGTGTTTTAGCAATGGCAGGAGGAGGAGAGTCTCTTGCTTTTCTAAGAGTTGCAACTTTATAAAATGTTACGTCTCTGCTAAACTCCATATTTCTTAAAACAGGTACATAAATTCTATAAGCTTTTGAATTATCACAATAACCAACAAATGTACCTTTCTTACTTGAAGCTTCCAGTTTGTTCCTTTTCTCTTATGACACATCGAAGAACACAAGACAACCAAAGATTCTCCAATGAGTCACCTCTAAGGCCTGATGAGGAGTTCTGTTTTGCATATAAACAACAGTATTTTCAGCTTTGCCCCAAAGAAACTTTGGTAGCTTTTGATCATGCAACATGGCTCTGACTGCTTCCATTATGGTTATATTCTTCCCCTCAGCCACACCATTTTGTTATGGATTGTATGGCACGGTGGTTTCTTCCTTTATTCTGACATCTTTGCAAATATCATTAAAATCATTTGAGGTGAACTCTCCCCCATTATCAGATCTAAAATAATTGATCAACTTTCGAGTTTGATTTTCAATCAAAGTCTTGAAATCTCTGAATATGTCAAATGCTTCCCCTTTATTTTTCAAAAAAAATATCCAAGTCTTGCAAGAAAAATCACCAACAAAAATCATGAAATACTAGTAGCCACCAAGAGAAGTAACAGGCACAGGTCCACATAAATAAGAATTTATGAGCTGAAATACCTAACTAGTTTGTGTTCTACTTGAAGGGAATGGTCCCTTTACATGCTTTCAACTTATGGTTGGGCCCTTTTCTTAATGATCAGGTAGAAGGGGAAAATTCATCTTCCCTTAAAAAAATCAAAGGAGAGGAAGTTGGACATGCCATAAATGGCCAATTTCTAAAGCATTATCTTACCTACTGAGTATTTATGATAATAATATACAATAAAAAAAAATGTATGTGTGTATATAAATAAATACAAATTAAATAATAAAGTTTATATAATATTATACATAAGGTCATTATATTTAGATAATGAAAATTGAATCATGAGCGATATTTATACAATTACTCTACAGACCTTTAATCATGTATAGGTTCTAACGGTTGTAACTTTTGGTTCTGCAGCTTAGTAGTCAAGATTTATCTTTAACCTCCTATGAACACCACCTATAGTCCCTAGAGATCATCCATACAATTACTTATCTTGAAATCCTATGTGATTTCTTGTGTTGTTGCGACTTTTAATCCTGGAGTTGTAAAATGAATTTTCTTCCTCCTTCACGGATAGTTTCACCACCAGAATGTCTTTCACAATCTATAACCTACCCTTCTTAGAGTGGGGTATGTTGATAACCTATGCCTGGACTATGGACGCTCACTGGCAGAGGAGAAAGGTCAGTGGTACTGGTTATTTACTGTGTAATCTACCCACTCCCTTGTGTCGTGATTTTCGCGAGGTATGCTAGTGACTCTGTCAAGGCGATGGACGCTAGTTGGAAGCAGAGACACAATGTTTACACTTTAAAGCTAGGGCCAAAACCTCTCCCTCTTGGAGAGGAAAACCCAATAATAATTCTTCTTATAGACCTTCAGTTGACGAGTACCATTACCATGACCAAGACCCTTGACACTTGTATATCTTCAAGACCCTTGTCACTATCTCTTGCTCTTCTAGACCTCCTCAATTCTGTCTTCGTTTTCTTTGCACTATACTGCACTGCCACCTAGAGAATCTCGGTCTCTACTCTGCGGCCCTTAATGAGATGCTTCCTCCCTTTAGGCCTCCAACAGTCTCCTTCTTTTGTCTCCTTCCAACACCTCTCTACACTTCTAGATAGCTCTAGCCCGAATTGCGTATGCACTTGAGGCAACCTTTGATCTTCGTTGTAATTACAGCGATAGAGGTGCAGAATTAGTCCAAAAAAGAGAGGGGCTTCTTTGCAGATCCTTGCACACCATATAGCCTTTACTCCTTGTTGTATCACCCTTATCCTTCACGCCGTAGCACCCTTATCCTTCATGTTGTGATCCGCACTGTTATCCGCACTTGTTACTACAGATTGATCTGAAGTGATCTCAAACTTAGACCTAGATGAATAGACCCTTCTTCTTCGCTGAACTGTGATCCTCCTTAGCACATATCTCATACCTTATCTCGCACTTCTTATATTGCAGACCTTGTCCAAATTGGTGGTGCCAAACTGAGACCGCATTCCTCTTATATATATGGGTTGTTCCTCATCTTTAGGTCGACATGATGGAGGGTGTGAGCCAACTTCATTAAGGAGATCTTCCAGCATGTTCTAGGCTGACTCTTGGAGCATAGTGACAAGGGTTTGGAGTATACTTTTACAGCAATAAATTGTCCTTTACACAAGTGTAACAATACTTCATATACATGACTCTAAATTATATCTATGACAAGATGACAAACTCCTAAAGACATCAAGAAGAAGTCTTTGACCTATAATAAAAACTCCTTGCTCATGAAACCCATGAGGCAAGCATTACAATATACATTTTATTATCTTTGTCTCTTCATTACATAAATTCATAATTACAAGACATTATGAAGACTGAACCTAGTTACACTTTTTCAACACTCCTGAATTCAGAATCTCCCTCCCAAGGAAGCCACTAGCATTTGTAAGAAGAGGCTTTAGCCCTCTCACTCTCTTCATCAAGGTTGTTTCCTTTAAATTTTCCCAAGGTGACTCCATTCACCATTTAGATCTAGTTTTGATGGTGGTGATCAATCTCCCTTCTATAAATATTTCTCTTTCTTCTCTCTAAAATTCTAGATATCTAGGGTCATGGTTAGATTTTCTTTGAAATGTTGTTAAAAGACAATTCTACTTGATGTGTTATTGCCCTTGTAGTAGGGATTGCATTAAATAATTATAAAATAACAAAATGTAGCATTTATTGCATTATAAAACTCTAATTCTAGGCTTGACACCATCATTTATATTGCTTTTGTGTGCATGTTTCAGCCATAAAAACTCAATTGCAAACCCTAAACCTCGCATATTTATTTGATAGTCTTGCTCCTTTGTTGATTTATCATTGTTAGACTATTTCTTCTAGCTGTTATATGACATTGCATGCCATATCATTGAAAATCTATCAAATCCAAACTTACAATAGCTATCTAATATACTTAATTGGTCTAAGGATAGAGTTTTTGAACTTTGGTGAAGAATATCTTAGTTTCCTGGCTCCACCAATACCCTATCCCAATTTACTTATAATAGCTACCTAATATACTTAATTGGTCTAAGGATAGAGTTTTTGAACTTTGGTGAAGAATATCTTAGTTTCCTGGCTCCACAAATACCCTATCCCAATCATTACACTTATTCATCACCTTAAACCCTTGTTGTTGAATATCCCTCAGGTGATCTATACATAGGGAAGCCTCCCTTGTGGTTTATTTTCCACTAAATAGCTGGAGAAAGGCTATTGAGGTGATAGTGACAGTCGTTCTCTTGTTGCCACAAGTTTCGGATCCACCTAGTGAAGCTTTGCACTAGCCCTGTTGGATTTTGTGGTAACAGGTCCTTTGTACACTATTTGGCTTCTCCAAATCCTATGTTTGAACATATGTGTCAACGTTGTTCAACTATATTGTTTTCTTCATTAGACATAAAGAGAGCTCAAGTCTAGTATGCCATGAGTCATTCTAGGTTTAATTTGGGAGTTGCCAATGTTAGAAAATCAAAAAGGCAGAAATATTTTCTCCTATTGATAATTACTTGTGATTTCTTTCTGTTCTTATTATGTTCTTCTTTTATCTTATTTCATCAAGCAATTACCAAAACCAAAACATGAAGATCAAGGACACCAGATGTAGGCACTCAGCGAAGGCTAAACCCCTATATAGGGGAAAACCCAATCAAGAATTCTTCCTTCATTAATTCAAATGAGATAGATCAAGACCTACGACCCAAAGACATTTCTCCATCACCAAGTCAGCCTTCCAATATGATTCAACACACTCAGTAGTCTTTTCTTGTCCAGCAGCTTCAACAATCCATAAATTTTGGCTTCCCAGCGACAGAACTTTGACCCCAGCTACAAAATTTCGGCCCAGCTTCAGCACCAGATTTCGACACCTCCAACAACTTCACACCTGTGAGAGAAAGAGAGAGAATTTTGACTTCTTATGCTTGAGAGAGACCTCCTTCTTCACTACCTTTTTCTTCTTCTTTCCTTGAAATTCACACTTTTTCTTGCCCCGGAAGTTGCGGATCGAACTTGTTGTGAGTGAGTGACAAATGAGGTCAAGTTGTTGCCTTTATATAATGATTCTGCTACCTAGTTTAGGCTGACTTGTCCAGATTGAGGTTGAATTGGTTGAGGAAGCCTAACTGACCTATTGTACAATAAAATAAATTTCTCTTTTGACAAATAAATCCCAAGAAGGGTCTTTTACAATATGGCATGGACAAGGACACTTGACATAAACCCTAGACGCCTTCAATGGAGGCTTTGACCTAAAAACAATTGACCCAAGCATGAAACCCATGCTTTAATAAGTCAATTTCTTTAGTAATAAAATATCTCTTTCTTTCTTTTGATAAATACAATAAATTATGACTCAAGTACAATTATGAGGACCGATACTAGTTACATTCTTCAACAGTCTATTATTTCCAATTTGATCAGGTTTTATAGCTTAGTATCCCATTTACATTTTAGGAGGGATTTGACCATGCACCTCCCAGACAACCCAGTTTCAGGTAGGACAATCAGCTACTTTTGTGATACATGTCAAAGCAACCCTGAAAAAGGATTTCTTTCCAAGCATCCAATCCCCATTTCACAAATCAATCATAACCATTCACAAAGACCTGAAATAATGAAATTTAATTTATTATGTGAATAAAGTCAATGGATTCTATCCCCGAGAGTGGAAAAAGGGGTTAAGAGGAGTTGCCATCTTAGTGGACGTCCTTGCTTATATCCCAGGAGGGTATGTTATTCCTATTGTTTGCATATGGATCAGCTGGTAGAATTATGAACATTAAATTTGCATACAATGTTGTTATTTAGATTTATCATTTATGCCTATAAATTCTAGAAATTTATAAACAGTATTTTATTTCAGCTCACTGTTCGAAACTCTCAGAGGTCTATTAAGTAAAATATTTCTAACATCAACACGGATAAAATGTAAACATGCCATTTGGTAATTCAAGTTTTAACAAATAAATCCCATCTTCTGCACTCAGCCATTATTAAACTATATTTCTGCTATACAACCCTTGCATGTAAACAAGGATAACCTGTTTGTTATAACTCTGAAAGGGGAAGAAAAAAAATTAACATATACAATAAAAGCATGACCAACTATTCATTTAGAACTTCCTGGCAGTGTTGCAAAAATTGGCATTGGAAAAAAAAGTAGGCAGGGGCCATCAATTCCGGAAATTGGGGAAAATCAACAAAACCAGGCAACCTAAACTTGGATGTGAAAAACACAGAGAGCTCAGCAACCTGAAAAACTCAGAAAATTCAGGAGAAATTGGAGAATTTTGCAACATTCCTTAGAGACATTAAGGCTCAGATGCGGGCAAATACAATAAACAAGAGGACTGAGTTTCTTTTTAATATGCGAACCTCCATTTATTGCCGCATCTGTCTGAATTGCTCCTTGGATGGGCCTTCCAAGAGGAGATGGTATTTCTCGGCCTAGTCCACTGACCACCTGTTGAAAATATATAGACAGTCAAAAATAGTCATTCTGTCAGAAAGGATTTAAACATTTATTACTATCCATCTACATTTTACTGTTCCCTCTAATTGCTTCAACATTTTGAATTGATGGCCTATGACAACATTGGTATGATGAATAGAAATATCTCATGGTTATTGTAATACCTTATTTTGAAGCCCCCATTTCGTTATGGACCTTATGTAATATTATTGTGTGCATATTTCACCTAGTTTCCCAGTCTCAAAAAGCACCTTATTATGTACATGGTGTAAATATTGAATGTTGTGCTGCTAGAGTATGTGAAAATTGTTGGATGGTGTTGTCATTGATGTCAACCATGGAGTTTGACTTTGACTAAAACACCAGACATTGATGTCAAACAATTAATGAATGCTTCTTATAATTGTCTGGGATTACATCAAGTTGGAAGCTCCATTGTTGGATTGGTTGAAAACCCTAAGTTCTAGGATTGAGTTCCCTGGTCAATGGATATACCCCGAACATGTCGGAGGTTTTTGAAGTGGTAAATCATTGTGTTTTGCTTGGAGAACCATGTCATTGGATTCTCCTCATCAAGATGTTTCTAGTGGTATGTGGCAAGCCCTGAGAGGCCTCCTGATTTGAGAGATATTCACATTTGAAGTCAAAGACTCCAGTTTTCTAGGCTAAAACCCCAAGCGGTGGTGACTTGGCATAATTTAATTGGTTGAAAATCATTAAAATCAAGCATAAAGAGTTATTGAGCATATTTCATGGAACAATCACCCTAGGTAAGGGCATCAAACCATTTTCACTCATAAGAAGTAACCTCTAGCACATTATAGGATCAATTACTCTCATCCACAATGGCAGTAGTTTTCTTACTTAGCACTTAAGGGAATTAAATAAATTGTGTCAACATTTCAAAAGGTGTGTTAAGCTTCTAAAAGATTCCTCCAACGTTCACCTTAGAAACCCCTCATGCATGTTACCCACCACCTGTGGGTAGTGTATGTTACCCACCAGTTTATGGGTGATATCCCTAGGAGAAATTTTTTCTCCAAGATGGTCCTCAGCCTACAGCCAGCAGCCCTTGCAGCCACCAACTAGCTCGTTGTGCCATTTCTCCGCCACCTGAGCCAGCCATGTGGTCCCTCACCCATCTGTCGTGATCGCATGTTTGAAGGTGGGCCTCCCAAACCTAAAGGTATGCCTTGTCATTTGGTAATTGAGTATTGTAGTTTGCTTATCATGGAAAATTTTGGGCATGGATTAATGGGAGGATTCGATAGAAAGAGTGGGTTAGGTCTATGCTCTTGTCTTCTAGACCTCTTTTGGATGTTAACATTGGACCCTAGTCCCGTGGGATCTCATTTATTGACATTTGGGCTTTCGGGGTGGCACTACATGGGAAAACCTGATTTTGGTCGTGTGCTCCCGCTCGCTCATCCACGTATATTACTCCCTTTCCGCTCATTATAACCCCCATTCATCATTCCTCCCACCTGGGTCCACATTCCTCCACTAGGTCTACATAGGGTTAGCCTCCCCTTCCCCTTGTCCACACCTTGGGTCGAGCCTGGAACGATGCCCCGGAGATTGATGCAGCTAAAAAGAAAATAAAAAGCATAATTGGCCACATTCAACAGGTAAAAGTACCACAAAATGCAAAAGACGGCCGGGAAAAAAAAATTAACACGTGGGCAAAAGCCAATACATCAGCTCTACCCCATTTCCATGGCCATCACCCTGGTTCCTATAGGCCCCAGATGAGCCTCTTCTATCATTCAGGAACCCATGATTGTCCCAACCCCTGGTGGGAAATAAACCGCCCCACCTTAAAGGGGGTATACACTACTATATTTAGCACATCATGCTTTCATTCCTTGAGTCCCGAGCAATTAACCAAAGAAAAACCATAAAAGGCAAAAGGCATATGATGAAGGGTGGAAATATCAAGGTCGGGGAAACTCATGTACCATGATTGCTCCCTCCTATACATTATTTACCCAAGTGTGGGCTTCCCTTTATTAGCTACCCATATACCCTAGCATGTGACCAAGGATTACCCCTTTCACCCCATACTCCATTCCATCACTTTATCACATGCCACCACCATTTGAAGGATGTACCATGGACATACTATCCCCTTTAAAAGTAGAAACCACCTAATAGGGTACTTGACTAACCCCCCTTGGAGCTTGGAGACATTAGAACATGTCAAAGCCCACTATGGAAGGGTTGTGAGAATTCCTTGATCTAAACGATCTCTAGAATCCTACTGCAACCAACTGAATTCACTTCTCCTATTTGTAACTTACATTACAGAATTATTTCAAATTTCTTCATGAAATATTAAAGCAAATTACTAAAGTAGCCTACACTTAATTACTTATGATTCTGAAACAAGGAAACTGAGCAAAGAAAAATATACACATAGGACACCATTATTTTTGGACGAAAGTCCCTGGAAAAACCCAATGCGGGAAAACCGGCGCAGTAGATCTGAGGGTTTGATTTTATTAAGCGGTAGCAAATTCTGAATACATCTCTGAATACCACAAAGGTAATTCAGTTATAGAGAGAGAAATACTGGCAGAAAGAATGTGAGTTTTACCTCACTCAATCATTAAAAAAATCTCGATTGATCCGGTCACTGGATGAAGTGCCCCTGGCAGGCCCTGCGCTGCCTCTGCGCAGTGTTGAGATTTTGGGGTAGCATCAAGTGTGCTCTAGCTCCAAAACTTTGTGGATCGGCTAAGACACACGAGATCTCCAAGACCCAGAAAGTGTTTGGAGAAATTTCATCCAGTGTATGAGTTATTCAAATAATTATTTTTTTAAATGAGGACCCTAAGTCTAACTTAGGGAAATAGAAAAATTAAAGTGAATTAATTTACACATGTGATGAAATGTTCTAAGTGATGTGGATCAAGCAATCTTTTAATATGAGCCGTCGATTAGAGATTAGATCACGACCATTGGTTTGCCCACGAGAAAAGTATAAAGGGATTGGGGTCAGTTGGAGAATACACAAACACAATGTAGAGCACTGAAGCTAAGTCAAATTTCTGGGGCGGGGTTTGCTGAGGAATTCAAAGTGAGTTTGCAGTGCAGTGAGGGGCAGAGATCGGCAAGGGATGTTCTGATCTGAGGCCGAGAATACAGCAGCAGAGAGGCAGTATTGTACCAGGGAAGCGTAAAGGCCAACCAAAGGGACGTATTCTAGCCAACACCCAGCAGAAGACTACGCAAAGGCTGCATAAGCCTAGCCAGGGTGACGCAGACCCAACTAGTGCAGCACCAGCTAGGGTGACGCGGGCCCAGCCAGGGCAGCGCAGAGGTAGTGCAGCACCAGTCAGGGTGACGTTGTGGGTACGCTGACTGGTAGGGGCTGACGCAGAGGCTGCAGAAGCAGCCCTGAGGGTTCCAGTGAGCCAGAAAGGGCTCGATTCGTAATTCCCCGAAGAGGGTTGGATCAACCATATTTTCTATCTCCGAAGGGAAGGTATATATGTCGTGTAATTTCTCTGTAAGGAAGACTGTTTCTAGTGCCTATATAACTGTATTCAGGTTCTGCATAATAATAAAACCCTCTAGAGTTGTTGCATCGGTTTTCCCGCAGTGGGTTTTTCCGAGGGTATTTGTCCGAAAAACCTATGTAATTTGTCACATGTGCGTGATGTTCGGTAAATGATATGTAGATGTGTAGACTGCAATTTGTATTTGCTTTAGTGCTTTTCTGAATTTTCAGATTAATAACTTGGTAATTAATCAAACATGTAGGTGAAATAGATGAAGACACTGCAGTAGGGTTTCTGTTTTGAAATTTTCACATGGTATCAAAGCATTGCAGATCAAGTTGATCCACCAGCAAATCGGCTGAAGATAATTGTTGCAGAAAGGGTAGTTGAAGCAGCAAAGATCCAAAAGAGGGCGGCGCAACACCAAGAGGGACACAACCTAGCCAGGCTGACGCAAAGCCATATGAGCGAAGCAGAGGCAACGCAGAGCCTTGACGCAAGAGCAGCCTGTGCTACGTAGTCACTGCACAGAGGCTACGCTGAGCCAGTCTGCTCACGCAGAGGTCAGCTAGAGGGACGCAATCGTTGTGGAAGAATTGTTGTGCAATTTGCCAAAGTCTGGAAGTGCAGCTTCGGATCTTCAGTAGTTGCTAGTGTGGCACAGGTTCTGTCGATGTAGAACAATGCCTAGCAAAGATGACAAAAGCAGGAGGAGAACAGTCGCTCAGCAGATTTGTGCCAAATAGATCTGAGATTCGATCAGGATCGTGATCGTAGAGGACTGATTCAGGTGATTTGTCGAAGGATTTCCGAGAGGGAAATCAATTGTCAGAGGGAGTAGCTATTATAGAGGGTTTCTATCACCAAGAAACCCAAATCCAGTCTCTTGTTGAGTGTTGCAGCAGGAAGAGGGAGAGGAGTACCTGTTTCAACATATTTGAGCTAGATGGCCCCGTACGAACTGCGTGATCAGGATAGGTTGGACGGTGTGTCCAACTTCGCGATCTGCAAGGCCAGAATCCTGTCAGTCATAGAGGAGTACCACATTAGGGAACACACAGAAAATGTCGTAGCTGTGTCGGCCGATGCAAACGCTCTTCAAAAGTTTAATGAGAATCAGGTGCAGGCAAAGCACTTGATCATGGATGGGGTGAAGGATCACGTGGTCCCACACACTGCCGAGAAGAAGACAACAAATAAGGTGTGGACAGCTCTGACCACGCTGTATTAGAGGAGCTCCGTCCAACGTAAGATGCTTTTGGAGAACCAAATGAGGATGTTCTAGATGCATAAAGGGGAAGAGATCGATCCATTCTGTTGTATCTGTTTCTCGTAGGCAGTTCTTGACTGTAGAAACTACACTGAGAAACCAACTCAACCAGTGTTTAGGTTCAAGCTAACCCTTGAACCAGAGGGGGCTCCCTCAATAATTACGAGGCTTTGTTTAACGTTGTTCACCTGTCACTGAACAACAGCCTTTGAAGCACAATGGCTAGATTTATGGTTTTAATTGGGGGTGGTTGGCGATCAATGACAATCCCTATTCATGATTTAAAGACCTCTCTTACAAGGTCCCTTCTAAAAGCGTCAGCTCCCAGCCTGATAGACGACTTGATTTTTAGAAGAATGTAAGGGGATTCCTGATAATTAAGGAGTCAAATAGAGTACTTAATAAATCAGGCAGAATTGGATGTGTGTAGAAAGCTTCTACAACCAAACAAAACATATTCAAGAAAAGATAAAAGGACAAACAATAACCAATTCAAAGAGGAGCTAGCTCAAACAGATAGTCTGATATACTAATCTCTTTAAACAATTATAAATTTGCAGGGGATTTCAGAGAGATTGAAACCCAATCTATTCTTACCCAACTCTTCTATGCAACCCTGAACATGTGCAGAAATAGAATATGAATATATTGGAAAAACATACAAGAAACACAAAATTCTGTCAAAACCGGAGCCATAAAGCTTTCATTAAAAATCTATAATAAAAGCTATTACAAAGTGTAGAGTCTTGGCATCAAAAGCCCACACCACTCTTATTACAAATAAAACAATATATAGACTAAATCTCCCCTAAACTGTTACAATAATCCTGGAATGAAATCCTGAACAGTATACTAAAATAAATAATATTTCTTGATTAGTAGCAGGCAATTTGAAACTATTGCAAGTATCCTGCCTTAAAATCTGGAATTGGACCCTTAGATACTGATTTTGTGCCAAGAATATGGCAATTGGTTGAATGACTGCTGGAAATCTGTTAACCTCCTCATAGTCCTCAAGTGATGATTTTGTTTGTTAAAATAATTTACTCGATGTGTCCTGCTTTTATGGATCTAGAAATAATCCAAATGCTGATGTTTTGCCTTGATTAATCTACTGTAAATGTAGATCTGGTCAACTCGATGTCTAGGATATTTGAGCTGTTGTCAGCTGTTGACCTTTTGACTGCCATCTGTCTTTTTAAAATCTGTAACTGCAAAATATTTTGTCAGTTATCTCCTCAAATTCTATTAACTGCCCTTTGCTAACTGATTTCCCGAGAATAGTCACCATTTCTTTCAAATCGAGATTAATTCCAATCTTTTGATCTTTGGATTGGTTATGCTCATTAAATCCCTGCACTGTAAGAGATATTTCATCTTCAAGTTGTAGGTTGAAATAAACCCAGTATGGCTGCAAAAAAATACTATTTTCCATGAAATACGAAAACGTTCTGCATCCAAATGGCAAAGCTCTGCCTTTCCAACCAATACTCCTCCCTTGAGAACCATCCAACACTATTTGACAAGGACAATGGTTTCAAAAAATAGCAATGGTATAAACCAATCCTTCAAATTCACCATTTGTATGCCTTACCAAAATCAAATTTCATAGTGCTTGTACTCAGAATTTTCTTCAAAGGATAAACACTCTGGCGTATCGGGACAAGAACATTGATCTGTTCTTCATGTATAAATGGCCTTTGAAAATGATGCTTAGTCCAGTCAATCAATAATAACCTATTATCAAATCAGTGAGAAGAAATCTATGCATCTTTACAAGCTCATGGATAAATTTCAAATGGTCACTGATACATTATGAAGACAAATTGATTGTAATGTCCAGTGTTCATGGGTGAAGAACGCCAATTTTCGTTCATAGATGTTTTGCAGAAAACGGCACTGAACATATACCCTACATTAAACTAGCAAAATCTCTCTATTTGCTCACAATTTTCTTAAAAAACTCAGCGCTTAAATAAATTGGGACCACCCTGCAAAAAACCCATGTCTCGGAATTGAGAAATTTAACTTCAATTGCCCAGAAATGGAGCTCGAAATTTACTGTTTAGAAAGCCCAGCAAAATTTTAAAAGAAGCACACAGTAAAAAATATTTCTTGCTTTTTATATGGCAGTCCGTGCAAGATCATTCTCGGCTCCAATTCTAACATATTCCAGTTTCAATGATATTCTGATTTCATATGAAGATTTTGAATTGGAATTTGCACTTCTTCCCCTTATGGAGTTTTGCATTACATGTGCCAAAATAGATCCATACTGCATGTGCTCTAAAATGCAACCCTGTATACTATTGTCGAGAAAAGTTTGCTGGATTTGAATTGTTGAAAGAAGTATTCCCAAACCTGTCTCTGAATTTGCAATACAAGCTGCATCATAAACAAGATCATAGGCTTCCTGAAGATAAAGATCCAGAGCGGCATCTGCAACCCCTGATCTTTCCTCCTCCATGAGATTATAACCTTTAATATTTTCAAGCTTTTTAAAGTCGGAGATTGCATTTGGTCAGGGCGTTAAACATATTAAAACCGAAGAAAATGACATGTCTGGAAGAGAGGAAAACAAAGAACATATTTCAAATCAAAACCCCAGTTCGCATATGGATTCATACTGTCAAGCATTCTGTTGTACGGAAACCATAAACTGATTTCGGAGGGAGTCCTCGCTGGTAAGTGGTTTTCAAGGGAGGGCGGGGAGGGCGTAGAGGGTGCGAACTACTTGAATTTCTACCACGCAGCCAAAAGTTGTTTTGCAAAAACAACTAATTTCGGACCCCCCCCCCCAGCTGTTAAAGTTTGAATGACCCTGGGGGGTCCGAAATAGAATGGAGACCATTGATTTTGTAGAAATTTTGACCCCACTCCGGTTTTTAGTTTCACCTTATCACTCCCATATAGTTAAATGCCCATTCCCATAATCATACATTCAAAATTATGGAAATGAAATAAATTTCTGAAAACACAAATTTGGGAATTTCACAAGTGCTGGAAATGCATAAATAAAAACATAGAAAAATAGTACAGCCACACACAAAAAAATAACACTGTGATTTTTGGTCAATGTGACCCTGGAAAAACCCCTACAATTCTTGGAGAAAACCAGTTTGAGAGCTCTTCTTTATTTATGAAAAATGTTTTTACAGTGAAACAGAAATAAACAAAAAATTACAATGTTAATTTTGGAAAACTAGGTCCAAACTCCATGTTGTGATGCTCAGATGAAGATGCCAATATTTTTATTGGACTCCTCTTTCGAAGAGGTGCAAGATCGAACTAAAGATCATCTTAATCCGATGAGTAGAACATTTATTTTGAATTTATCCAAAATATGTGCAGGTCGGCCTTAAGGTTTTGTGCTCCAGCAATTGTGTCACACACCCTCACTGATGGATATAAATTGGCCAACGTTGGAGGACATTTTCACTCATCTCATCCTCACACATTTCTCTCTCCTCATCTAATTTGTTCGATGACCTTGGAGGCTCTTCTCTCAACACGTGGGAAAATTCAGCAACAACTCTTTTCTGTTTTCAGCCTAGGGTTTCTGTAGCAGCTTTGACCACCGTTGACTTTGGTCAACGCAAGGTCAAACAGACCTGAAACTCTCCCAAAAGTTCGATTTTTCAAATCCACATTTTTTGGCACTATTCCCGAGGCTAGACGTTGACTTTGACTTTGCTGCGTTGACCTAGTTGTTGCTACTATTTGCGTTGACCGTTGACTGACAACATTGACTTTTGAATTGAACGTTTTTCGCTGTCCTAGAGGGTTGTGTGACATTGCTGGTTGGCTGACCATATTAAGACTTTGTTGGTTGAAGCATCCCGCTGATCGCCGTAATGCACCAACACACATATATTTTTGGCTTGTCTTCTGTCGATCTGCTGGTATGTTCTATCAGCATTTTACTTTGTTGTTTATATGATTGTTGACTGATATTGGGATAAAAAGTAAAGTTGCATCAAGCATAGAACATCTACAAAAATTTACATGGTATCAGAGCTGAGGTGAAAACAAAGCCCTAGTTTGTAGCAATCACCGAAGAAGAGGATGGATTCCTCAAACTACAATGGCTTTAAGGCTGATGACAAATTGACTGAGAAGGATGACTTCCATGCTTGGTGTTAGTCATCAGTGTTTTTCACTTTTCGTAGATGACTATAGATTGGTTCTAGATTTCTAAAAACAACATTCTTTGAACATTGTGAGTATTAGAAATCTTGCTGCCTTCATTATCCTTATAGAAAAATTTTCACTATTCTATCAACCTTGCCATTCAATGTTCATCGTACCACTCCTAAAAGACTCCTTATGGGCTTGTGCCACTCACCTCCGTCCTTTTTTCCTACCTATGACCTCATTACTCTTATTTTCCTTTGCCCATAACTCCACTTTACAGCTAGGGTTGCCTATAAGCCTATTCCTTCCCATGTTCACCAAGTTCCTCAAGCATTGATGGTCTCAAAACTATCTCTGTAGGCTTTTTAGATAAATCAAGTACATTGGATTTTGGGTCTTCAATACAGCACTTTGACAAATACTTTGTTTTCACTTGAAGCCTCCGAAGCCAATTTTCAATCAAAGACCAGGTCAAAGAATCCTCCCCTAGGTCAATTAGGGTTTCATATGGTCCAAGGTCATCATTGGTGTTTCAGACACTGTTTTTATTTGTTAGAATCTGGCTCAAATGTAATAAAAGATCAACACATGGTTATCCAAGAAAAACCTAAAGAGTTTCCCAAGAAGACTATCCATTCAGTTTGAGAGTTTACACCGGAGGAAATGGACAAACTTTGACACTTTTTGTAGAAGTGTTAAAAGGTCTATCAGCAGAAAGTTTGGTGAGGTAGGAGGTCTGCTCCTAAATGAAGACATCTTGCAGCAAAGAAGACAGGAAACATTTGTTCTTATAGGGAATTAGGGTTTTGGTCTCTTTTGCACTTAATGGTCCAGCAGAGTGCCAACACAATGATCAATTATAGAAATGGCATAGGGAAGGTAAATGATGAGTTGAACTCCATAATGCCAGCAAAGAAAGGATTGTGAAAGTGTTGCTGTGTGCAAGAATCCCAAAGTTTTCCAAGGTGAATGCCTCGGCCCTCATTACCTCAAAGGGCAAAGGTGTAAAGAATATCAATAGGAAAGGTAAATTCAAGGTTTTCAGTCACCTACTATCTTAAGTGTCAAAAAAGGTAAGATGGTAAGCCGAACTCCATGATGAAAGCAACAGGGTTATGACGATGTCACTGTGCACTAATCACAAAATTGTCAAATTAAACTTTTATGCCTCAAGGAGCAATGGGAAAGGTCAAAATCATCATTTTCGCAAGCCTGCATACAGACAGTATAAAAAGATTAGTCAGAGAAGGTAAGAAGTTGAGTTAGACCTCATGATAGAAATAAGAGAAGATGTTGAAGCTGCTACTGTGTAAAGATCCCAAACTTGTTAAAAATGAGTTGTCATGCCTAAATGATCAAAAGATGAATTGAATTTTATAGTGCAAACAAAAGAGGATTTTGGGGCTCCTGCTGTGTCAAAATAAACATATCAAGCCTCCAGGATCAAAAGAGCGCAGATTTCATAATCCAAGCAAACATGCAGAGCAAAGGTGTAATGAACATTAGTGAAAATGAGCAAAGGGAAGAATGGGCTTCATGATGTAAGGCACCTGCAAGCAAAAAGTTAAAGGAATATCAGTGAAAAGATAAAAAGGTTTAAAACCTTAGAAAGTGGCTTGTAAAGCTAAAATTAAATCATTGAGCTCATATAAGGACTTCTAAACACTTCAAACAAGTTATTATTCACTTGCAAAAAGTTGGAAGGTTATTATTTAGATTGGTGCTGCGCGCCTGGAGTCGAGCGCTGCACCCCTAGCTTTTTCTCCCATGTATTTTCTTAAGGCGCTGCGCACCTGGGAGGTGGCGTTGTGCGCTTGCCCGATCTTACCCGACAGGCCCGACAAGGAAACCTTGGCAATGCGCGCTTGGGAGGTGGCGTTGCGCCCTTGGCCAGGAGGGCCTCCTCAACCCTAAAAACACTCAATTCACTCCCAAACTCTTGTTGAAGGTCCTCCAAGCATATTGAAGGTTAAGTACCATCACATCAACCCATTTCCAAGCATTCTTTCCATCATTTAATGGAAGGAAGTTGAAGTCCAAAGAAGGAACCCTAGGTATTTAAACTTGCAATCCACTGTTTGTCATTACTTCATCTACCTAAAAGGAAAATCAGTGATAAAAGAGGGATTACACTGTTTGGAGGTTGCTCATTCACCTTAGCTATCCATACATCTATCTCATTCATAACACTCATTCATTCACCCCCTCACTTGCAAAAAAGTTGACATTCCATTACCCTCATTCACCTAAATTACACATCAACCTCTAGTATCTCAAAACAAAGTTTGACATATCAGCATAGGGTTATCATTAAGTGGTCAGCTTATCCCTCATTCTCACATACCTACACCCTCACTCACTCATCTCATTCACTTGTAAAGACTACCGTTTCACCATTCCTTCATCTCAAAATGACCCCCCTTCACCACTTTCTCAAAATCCCTCACCTTCATCTCAGGTTACTAGTGCATCTAACAAAGAGGGAGATAACAACGAAGATTCAAGCAAGGAGGAAGAAAGCAGTGAGCCAAATAGTGATGAGGCACCTATCAGTGATGAAAATAGCAGAGAGGGAAAGAGCAGTGAGGATGATGGCACTAGATCAAAGAGCCATGATAGCAGTGGGTCAGAGAGCAGTAAATAGAACGGTGAAGCTCATAGCAGTAAGGCAAACAAGCTATGAAGAAGAAGGAAATGAGGAGGCAGATGTCAATGAGGATGATGGCAAGTCAAAAAGCCATGAAGAAAGCAGTAAGGCTGGTAACAATGAGGCCTATGAAGAATATGGTGGGACCAATGAGGCAAAAGAGAAAGAAGAGCTTAGTAACCTAGCTGATCCATCCCCCACAAGCATCCCAAACCTAATCAGCAAGGCAAATCCAAGTTTTGACACAATTTTGAAGATTTTGGAATTTTGACTGTTTTGGAGGGGCAAAGGGCGCTGCGCTCTTTCTTGGGGCACTCTTTTGAGGAATGACTTACATTTTTGGAATCCTTAGGCCAAGGAAATCATCCACAAAAAAATTCCAGATCATTTGGGGCAGAACTGGTACTCCAAAAGTGCCAAAAACACCCAAAAAATCACCTTTCTGCCCTATTTTCAAAGCTAGCGCTACGCCCTGAGCAGTCTTGGGAGATTGAGTTTTTGGGCAGGCAAATGGACACCAAATGGAAAACCAAAAGCAGTTTTGAAAAGTAGACTTGACAAGCTTTCCAATGAGCTATCATGGAGCTCATTTGGACACCGGGAAGGCCTTCAAAACTTAGCTGCAAGATGACCTATTTTTCTGGTGCAAGCGTTGCACCCTTGCCTGCAAAGTCAACAAAAGACACAAATTTATGGAAAAAAGGTATTTTCGAGGATTTTTTAGGCAAATCACTCCTAGTTAGCTCAGAATTTATGTTTGAAGTTATTTTTCATTTATTACATTAGATATTTTGTGCCTTGGGAAATGCTCCTCAAAACATTACAGGATCTGTCGAGACACATGGAGACGATGGGGCAGAGAGTCGCTGCTATAGAGGTCAGACAGCGTGAAACCCCGAGGGGTTTTCAAATTGGTGAGGGATCAAGCACATCCCACCATTTGCCGGAGCATATGGCATCACATACACCCACACGTTCCACTATGCCCACTTTCCTGGGTGTAGACACGAGAGCGAGGGAGCACGGGCGGGACCCGAGCCCGGCCACATGGGAGATTATTTTGCCGAGTATCGGGCATATGGGTCGGGGAGTTCGGGGATGCCCTTCCATTTAGAGATTTTGTTCGACTCCAGCGAGATAGTAGACCCCGCAACTTTCACGGTGGGAACATGCACTCACATGACGGGGGCTTACGGCACACGATAAGAAGACTCCATTTACCGACATTTGATGGGTCATCCAAGCGTTCGGAAAAAGCTTGGGTGGAGAAGTTGGATACCTCTTTCCAACTTGACCGAGTATCGGAGGGGGAAACCATCAAAATGGTTACCTCGCACTTGGAGGATGAGGACACACGAGATTGCGGGGAGTTCGAGGATACACCTAGTGTGACATAGGGACTCACCATCATTAGAGACCTCCTTGGCCGTGTCGGTTGATATCGTAGTGGAGAAGGTAGAGCCTACCCCCGGTGAGAGCCATCCATTGAGGTGATCACGGAGCCATGTCCGAGTCTTCGGGTGGTAGCGACACATGACGGATGGGTGAGGTATCGAGACATGTATCCACTTTCGATGAGGCACTAGAAGATACGAGAGGTATTGGATGATGGTCGCAGACAGTGGTATCATCGGCTTTCGGGACAGAACCTTCGAGTCTTAAAAGGGAAGGCCACATCGGTACGGGGAGGCCATTTTGTTGCGGGACAAGGAGGCTGGAGGGCATGAGAGTGGCTTGTGCCGAGTCGGCGGCCAAGTTGGCTCGCATTGAGAACGACTGGATTCCCTGATGGTACAATCGGAGGGCACGTGGGAGCGTCGGATCATTCCCCTTCGGGCATGCATGGATGGGACTAGCGGTGTTATTGGGTCATCTCTTCCCATTGGAGAGAGAGAGGCAAAGCCACCTAGTCGGATCTCATATGTTGACTTGGATAGCGGTATGAGACGATCGAGTTGCACGAGGTACAACATCCACATGTTGAGGTTGGATGGCGAGAGATTTTGAGTTGGTACTTGGTGGAGCGGGCTATGGAGATAGTGATGGATCCGAGTGTAGCTCGGCGGGGAGTTTCTATGCATGGGGAATACGGGAACCCCGAAATTGGCATTGGGATCCGGGTGGGATCACCTATCGTTTCCCAGGTAGGTCGGTGACTATGTCTTGGAGAGTACGATTGGCCTAGCGAGTAGAGCATGTGCGGTTTCGGTCGGCTCCGGTGGCCAACCGGTTTATGGGCGGACTCCTAGGTTGTCTTGGCATGACATTCATACACGGGATCACGAGGTGGTTAGCACACCTTGGCGGGAGCTTGTCGGAGGAGGTGGCATTGGCGGGCCACCGGATGGCACCTTGTATGGGGGCCAAGGATTCTTCACCTTTGTGTGGGGGCACGAGAGGACACGGCGGAGCCGAGCGAGTGGTGGTAACACTGCGACACACGGGGAGATTCACTTCTCGGATCCCTTGAGGAGGATTTGGAGTGATGTTCCATTCGTCGGCGAGGTATAGTGATGCGACGGTGGAGACGATGATACCGATTGGTGGTAGTCCGAAACGGGTAGGGGCATAGCTCTAGGTCATCACATCCGAGGGGATGTGTGGGAGCCTCTAGCATTGAGCGGTGGATGCTTTGGGGTGGACATGGAGTTGCATGGTGTACTACGCGTAGTGTGTGGGGCTGCATTGTGGAGTAGGAGTGTCCTACATCACATTGAGAACTCGCGAAGAGTGACCGATGCACAGACGCGATCGGGGCACGAGACGATCTCGGGTGGTACGACGAGTAGCATGGGGGTATCCGGCGGTATACGGGGGTATACCTCGGTGTGCGGTGGCATGGCGAGGAGTACATGGATGATCGGTGGTATGCGAGGGCATACGGTCTTTGCACAGCGAGGATCTTAGAGCATTGCCGCTAGGGAGACTCATGGATAGGGACACGAGCTCACCTTTGGGAGTAGTTCACCCGGGATCGATGGGGGAGATGGATGTGCGATACTTGGCGGTATCTGTGGAGACTCATACACTCGCCTCTCTTCTACATCACTCAACGGCACATCCGATTTTGTTGTTGTCCTTTGGCACTTTGGGCATGAGCGGCGGGGTACGCGAGGCTCACCCAAGATATTTGGATGACACTCGGCACACTAGGGGAAAGACTTCTCGGCGGTGGCACCGGGTTGGAGCACTAGTTGACGGCCACGGGTTAGGGGATGAGATGATCCTCTGCGGTGGTGGCACATCGGTCATTGTTGGGCCTACGCTTGGGGAGCGAGGTCATGAGGGAGACATGCATCATTTTTCCCTCAGGGGCATGTTGAGATCATGCATGAGCGAGAGGATATCTGGGTTCAGCAGAGGTAGCATCCAGGCATACGTGCTGGACTCCGGACATTGTATCTACACTTCATCGATAGGGTGGATGGCATATTCGATGCGAGAGGATGTGGCGGAGGTAAAACAGGGGAGGGCATTCCTTCGTATGCCGGGGGTGAGGACTCTTCTTCATATGAGTCCATAGGATCGGTGGAGGTCGCTTCAGGGAGCGAGAACGGTCGGATGCATTGACATCGAGTACGATGACGGCGGTTGCGGATCCATATCCTCCGGAGGTGTTGGAGGTTGATGGGATTGTTCCGCAGGGAGAGCTAGTAGACGGCGGAGGCTGTTGGATATGGTGGAGCATCCATACGTGGGTCGACACGGGGATGAGGCGCGGATACATGTACTCACGGTTAGCAGAGGCTGTAGTGTTTTTAGTGGGTAGCACTCTCCCGGAGTACATCGATGGAGCTTGCGAGCATACCTTGCCCACTTCGGCCCATTATAGAGAGAGAGGCTTCCTTCTATAGGCGGCTTTCATTGGCCGACGGGGGCAAAGCGGTGGGAGTTGATTACGGGGTCGCGGCAATATCCCCGGGCATGTTCCATATGCCGTTGTTGTTGCTACGGCGGATTCTACTTCCGGGATGGATCGGCGGGAGATCACGAGTTGGTACCCTCTTGATGGTACGGTACTCTTCGTAGGGAGCACGACGGAGCGGGGGCCCTTGGACATAGTAGATGTTACGGATCCCGGTTGCGGGGAGGGCACCGATTCTCATTACTTCGGGACTCCTTCCCAATTTCGGGGAGAGAAGGATCGGCATGGGATTGAGTCGGGACGTGGATTGGAGAGAGGTGATGAGTTGGTATGCGATTGGAGAGGCAACATATGCGATTCTGCAGTACATCACGAGCGAAAGCTCGGGAGCGGTGATGCTTGTTGGTGGTCTTCACCTCTTAGAGCATTAGTTATAGCCGAGAGGCGGTGCACGATCAGAGCCATGGGACTTGGGCGATTATTGGCCATGGAGGCGATGGGATCGGGGAGGATTATTGGTTGGTCGGAAATGCTCACTGTGAGAGGTTAGTTTGGGATCCCGGCATTGAGAGATCCCTCTGTATCGGGGGTGATACGAGAAGTCGAGGAGGGTTCGGTGGGACGCGGGCAAATTTTGCGATAACGGTAGGGAGCATCGGCTAGAGAGGAGGCTTGTTCAAGCGTTGCTTGAGGACAAGCAATTTTTGCCGAATGAGGATGCCACTTGGGAGAGCGAGCAGATTTTGCGACATCCATCACTTCGATTGCTTGAGGGCAAGCAACATTTTGCCGTGAGTGGGATCGTAATATTCCTAATTAGCGACGACTAATTGGAATATTCGACTTTGTATTGTTTTGTCGTATGTGGTTTGTAGATAAATAAAAAAAGTGAGTAAAAGGGGGTCTAACTCACTTTAGTGGAATAAAACACCTTCCTAGTAGCACAACATTGTAACTTAAGGGGGGAGCCAAGGGGGGCCACACACCACGTGGAGGAGAGAGAGACTACGTGGTTTTGGAGGGAAACCAATGCTATAAAAGGTGGAGGAGCCTCCTCATTTGGGGTATTCTTGTTGTTGATGATATTTGAGCTAGACATTTTGTCTTCTTGAGCATGCTGGCTGCTTAGCCTATCTGCAGCACTGTTTAGTGCATTGAGTGTCTCCGATCGGAGATCTCGCCCTTAGCCCTGGTGGACTTCGAGTGCCTGCTCGGGCAAGGTTATTTCTTCAGTTTTTAGCAGGTGGTTTGGTTGGTTGTTTTGCGGAGGAGCTGGGCTCTTTTTGTGACTGCGCAGTCCCTAGGAGAGAGGACGCAGTTCTTGCTGGAGGTGATCCGGTTCGGGGTTTTCTGCAGAAGTTTCAGTGGATATCCGGTGTGGAGGTTCAGTCTTTGCCAGGAGGAGATTTTCAGAGGAGTTTGTGGCTCTGTTTCAGCATTTATCATTTGGCATCTGCGCTGGGCCTAGGAGGGCAGCGTAATTCCTTGAGGAGGGTTTCTGTGGTGATTTTCGGAGGCTGACCAATTTTGATATGGTTTCTGGGTTTTGTCCGGGTTGGTGAGTACAGGTGGTCTGCAGATTTTCAGCTCATTCCGGCAAGGGGATCAGCCCCTAGTTTTCAGTCTATTCCAGCAGCAGCAGTTTACGGCAGATTTCCAGTAGCTGGGACGTTGTCTCTTACTTCAACCATTTCCTGTCTTCCTGAGAGAGTTCTTCACTTGCCTTGAGCAAGAATAAGTGCTATCATTCTGATTATCCATTGTATTCCATTATATTCTCAGATTAATAAAATGGCTTAGCATTCCCAGCATTTTTATGTGTATTTGCTTTATGTTCTATTTCCGGCATTTTCTATATTGTTGTATGCTTGTATTGCTGTCTATTTCCCTCTCGGGATATTACAGGTATGCCCTGTATTTAGTTATTTCTTTATGCTTAGTAATCTTAAAGGCCATTCTTGTTAAAGTATTTGTTGAAATATTCTTAACTGCCCTTTTGCACCTACTATGTTCACAATTTAATGTTCACCTCACTCACATAAGCTTTTAGATCCATTTGGCTTTGTTAGACTTGCCCTGTGATATACCCTTGACCTATTATTGCACTTCTCAAGACTTTTTGGAGACTCCATAGCCCAATGGTTTAAACCTCTCTCACTCTATCTATTTTGCTTGACAACCTACCCAACCAAACAAACAAACAAATAAACCCTAATCCTTATAACTAGCCTAACATTAAAACCCTAAAATCTATCAAGTTACATCCTTTACACAAGTATAGAGAGAGCCCTCTCTTAGTCTAGGAAGGCTAGATCCTAGGACTCCAAAGACTGGTTTGATGTTACCCCTGTACATTTGGTCTTTCCAATCTAACAAATTACGGGGACCTAACACTTGGAAGATGACATTGGATCTTAACTTGGAAGACCAAGATGTCATAGACTATGTACTGGGTAAAATCCAAGAGCCTCCATCCACTGCAACTGCTGCTGCCAAAACTAAGTACAAGAAAGGAGAAATCAAAGCAAAGATGATGATCAGTGACTCAATTCATAAGAGTCTGGTTGCCTACATCTCTGAGCTGGGTACATCCAAGGAGATGTATGATAAGTTGGTCAACATGTTCAAGGCCAACAATGCGAATCAAGTCCTATTCTTCAAGAATCAATTGAATACTCTGAAGAAAGGCAAGGATGAGTCTGTTCAATCATATTTTCTGAAGCTGACTGAGATCAGGAATAATCTGTTGGCTATTGGGGAGACAATAGCTGATTGAGAGATGGTACTCACTGCACTTGGAGGTCTCTCATCCGAATGGCATGTGTTCAACACTACCATTCTCAATAACAATGTGATACCTGACTTTGACGAAGTACTATTGAGATACGTACAAGAAGAGACAAGAATCAAGGAATATGAAAATGAAGGAAATGCTGCCTTCGCTGCTCATTCTAGAAAGAAGAACTTTGGTGGTCCAAGGAACAAGGAAGTGCAGGGGCCCAATGAAAGAAAGGCAAGTGTTACACTTGTCACAAGCCAGGTCACTATGCTAGAGAATGCCCTTTCAAGAAGGATCCTCCCGATGATGATGACAACAACAACAACCAGAGGAATGGCAATCAAAGGAGCAACAGGTTCAAGGGGAAGAGGAAGGCTCCCTCCGGCGGAAATGGTCAACCTTTCAAAAGGTCAAGAAATTCCAAGTATGAGGAATCAAATGTTGTTGATAAAATAAATGAATTCATTCTTGTATCTGCCCTCTCTACTGCATCTCCACCCGACACTATGGATGTCTAGTTGATAGATAGTGGTGCCTCAAGGCACATCACTGGGTTCAAGGAAGCACTTTCTGATATGGTTGAGAAGGATACTAATCTGGAAATTATCCTTGGAGATAATGCCACATATCCCGTGAGAGGGACAGGGACTATGACCCTCCACTTGTCTCAAGGTCAAGTCCTCCACTTGTAGGAGGTACTTTATGTACCTGATTTGAAGAAGAAACTTGTGTCTGTATCGGCCATGGAAGACAAAGGTTTCAATGTGGTATTCATTGATGGGAATGTGCGTATCTGGAAGGAAAGTTTCAAGGAAGCTATCACGATTGGGTTTAGAGTTGATACACTCTACCAGGTTGGAGGAATTCCACTAGGAGCGAAGACGTGTGTAATATCCCGAAAGGGAAGTAGACAGCAATACAAGCATACGACAATATAGAAAATGCTAGAAATATAACATGAAGCAAATACTCATAAAAAAATGCCGGGAATGCTAAGCCATTTTATTAATCTGAGAATATAATGGAATACAATAGATGATCAGAATAATAGCACCTATTCTTGCTCAAGGCAAGTGAATAACTCTCTCAGAAAAACAGGAAATGGCTGCTACAAGGAACTGCGTCCCATTTCTTTGAGAGCTAGCAAGTAAAAGCCTGTTTCTTTCTTGGAGATAATTTGAGAAGCAAAGTGATCCCTTGCGAGATGAGCTGAAAAGTCTGTGAGACCACACACAGACTCACCCACTCACCACCCCGGACAAAACGCAGAAACCATATAAAAAATGGTCAGCCTCCGAAAATCACCACAGAAACCCTCCTCAAGGAATTACGCTGCCCAGGAAGGCTCAGCGTAGATGCCAAAAGATAAAAGATGAAACGGTGCCACAAACTCCTCAAGAAACCTCCTGCCGGCAATACTGATCCTCTCCTCTGAATACCAACTGAAACTCCTGCAGAAAATCCCCGCAACGGAACACCTCCAACTAGAACTGCGTCCTCTCTCCCAAGGACTGTGCAGTCACAAATAGAGCCCAGCTCCTCCGCAAACAACCAACCAAATCTCTTGCTAAAGACTGAAGAAAAAACCTTGCCCGAGCAAGCACTCGAAGTCCCCCGGGGCTAAGGGCGAGATCTCCGACCGGAGACACTCAACGCACTAAAGAGTGCTGCAGACAAGCTAAACAGCGAGCGTGCTCAAGAAGACAAACGTCTAGCTCCAATATCATCAACACAAGAATGCCCAAATGAGGAGGCTCCTCCACCTTTTATAGCATTGGTTTCCCTCCAAAACCAACGTAGTCTCTCTCTCCTCCACGTGGTGTGTGGCCCCCCTTGGCTCCCCCCTTAAGTTACAACGTTGTGCTACTAGGAAGGTGTTTTATTCCACTAAAGTGAGTTAGACCCCCTTTTACTCACTTTTTCATTTATCTACAAACCACATACGGCAAAACAATACAAAGTCGAATATTCCCAATTAGTCTGTCGCTAATTAGGGAATATTACAGATCTCCCGAGCAAAATGTTGCTTGTCCTCAAGCAACTAAAGTGATGGATGCTTTGCAAAATCTCCTCGCTCTCCCAAGTGGCATCCTCATCCCAGGCAAAAAGCGCTTGTCCTCCAACAATGCACAGAACAAGCCTCCTCTCTAGCCGATGCTCCCCCACTAACAACGCAAAATGTGCACGGGTCCCGAGATGTGCCATTGAACCCTCTCGACCTCTCGCATCACCCACGACATGAAGGGTCCTTTCAATGCCGGGATCCCAAACCGATCTCTCAGCGACCAACATTCCTCTCGGCTCACAATGCCACCGGGGCCAATCATCGCCCAAGTCCCACGGCTCGGGCGCGCACTATCTCTAGCTATAGCGATGCTCTCGGGGGTGAAGACCACTAAGCGGCATCAATGCTCCCGGGCTCATGTTGTACTACACTGTGCTCGCATATCTCGCCCCACCAGTCGCATACAAAACTCCTCACCTCTCTCCCAGTCCCAAGTCCCGACTCAATCCCATGCTGATCCTACTCCCCCGAAATCGGGATGGGGTCTTTGAAGAAATGATGACCTGTGTCCCCACCCTTAGCTGGAATCTATAACATGTGCTATGTCCATGGGCCCCCGCTCTGCTGTGCTCCCTCCGAAGAATACCATAACATCAAGAGGGTACCAACTCATGATCTCCCGCGATCCATCATGGAAGAAGAATACGATGTAGCGATAACAGCGCATATGGAACATGCGGGAGTCTTGTCGCCAACTCGTAATCAACTCCCCACTGCTCTGCACACACGTACGCGTGAAAGTTGGGCTGTAGAAGGAAGCCCCTCTCTCTATAATGGGCCAAAGTGGGCAAGATATGCTGCAAGCTCCATCGATGTACTCTGGAGAGTGCTACACACTAAAAACACATGCGGCTCTGCTCGACTGTGTGTGCACCTATCCGCGTCTCATCCCCGTGTCGACCCACGGATGGATGCTCCACCATATCCAACAACTCCTCCCACTCCCGATCGGGAATGTCATGCTCCCGTGTCTACTGGTCCCCTCGAGAACAATCCCATCGACCTCCAAAACCTCTAGAGAATATGGATGCTGCAGGCTGCGTCACCGTACTCGATGTCGGTGCATATGGCTCGTCCCACCTCGATGGGCGACCCCAATGTTAGCCGCATATCCCTCATCGACTCAATGTGGGCACCCATCGGCTCTCTCTCAAAGGAATATCATGCACGATGTAAGTAGTGTCCTCCTCCGTCGACTCGGGCTCCATCACCTGCTTGCTCTAGGTCCCGAATTGTCTAAGTGACTCTTCACCCCGGAGTATCTCCCGCGAGTCCCGTGTTGCTCACCCTGGACACTAGAATGTAGCTCCGGTCTACTGTCACCATCTATGCATGGTCGCTCTCGCTCCCCCGAAGCGTCCTCAAGCGATCATATGGACTCATATGAAAAAGAGTCCTCACCCCGGTATACTGAAGGAATGCCCTCTGTTCTACCTCCGCCATCTCATCTACATCGAACATGCCACCCATCCTCTCGATAAAGTGTCGATACGATGTACGGAGCCCAAACACATGCGGGATGCTACCTCTGCTGTACCCCGTATCCTCTGCCCATGCATGTTCTCGACATGCGTAGTGAGAAAAAAGTGATGCATGTCTCCCTCATGACCTGCTCCCCAAGCGTAGACTCGGTGATGACGATGCACCACCTCTGTAAAGGATCATCTCATCCCCCAACTTTGTGGTACGTCAACTAGCACACCAACCCGGTGCCACTGCTTGAGAAGTCTCTCGCCTAGTGTGTGCTGAGTGTCATCCAAATATCTAGGGTGAACCTCGCATACCCTGCTTTGCTCACGCCCAAAGTGCCAAAGGTCAAAAACATAATCCGTTGTACACTGTGAGTGATGTCGAAGCGAGTCGGGTGTGTGAGTCCCCACGGGATACCGCCAAGTATCGCTCCTTTGTCTCTCCATCGATCCTGGGTGAACTACTCCCAAAGGTAAGCCCGATGTCCCCTGTCCATGAGTCTCTTTGGAAGCAATGCTCTAAGACCTGTCTGTGCAGCACACGTATGCCCTCGCATGCACTTGATCATCCATATACTCCTCAACATGCCACGCACCTGCTGAGGCATACCTCGGTATCTTGCTTTGGATACCATGTGCTGCTGGCATTGTAGCACCTGTCTTGTCTCGTGCCACGTCTGTGTCCGGGCATCGGTCACTTTCCGCATGCTCTCAATGTGATGTAGGATACTCCTACTCCACAATGCAATCCCACACACTACGGTAGTACACCATGCAACTCCATGTCCACTAGTGATCCTTTGCTCAATGCTAGAGGCTCCCACACATCCCCTGGATGTGATGACCTAGAGCTATGCCCCTACAGTCGAACTACCACCAATTAGTATCATCGTCTCCACCGTCGCATCACTATACCTACCGACGAATGGAACATCACTCCAAATCCTCCTCAAGGGGTCCAAGAAGTGAATCTCCCTGTGTGTCGATGAGTGTTACCACCAGCTTGCTCGCTCAGTTTGCGTCCTCTGTGCCCCCACACGAAGGTGAAGGATCCTTGGCCCCATACAAGGTGCCATGCGGTGGCACCGCAATGCCACCTCCTCAGAATGACTCATGCCAGAGTGTCTTGACTCACCCACGTGATCCAGGTGTATGAATGTCATGCCAAGACAACCTAGGGGAGTCTACCCATAAAGCGCAGTTGGCCACTGGAGCGACCGCAGCGCACATGCTCTACTTGCTAGGCCAAGCTTGTACTCTCCAAGACATAGTCGGCCGACTTGCACAGGAAACGATAGGTGATCCCACGGATCCCAATGCCAATCACAGGGGTTCTGTATTCCCCATGCATAGAAACTCTCGTGAGCTACACTCGGATCCATCACATATCTCCATAGCCCCGCTCCACAGTACCAACTCAAAATCTCTCGGCCATCCAACCTCAACATGTGGATGCTGTACCCTGTGCAACTCTGATCGTCTCATACCGCTATCCAAGTCAACATATGAGATCTGACTAGGTGGCTCTGCCTCTCTCTCTCCAATGGGAAGAGATGACCCAACAACACTGCTAGTCCCATCCATGCATGCCTGAAGAGGAATGATTTGACGCTCCAACGTGCCCTCTGATTGTCCCATCAGGGAATCCAGTCGTTCCCCAATGCGGGCCAACTTGGCCGCCGACTTGGCACAAGCCACTCTCATGCCCTCCGTCCCCGGTCTCAACAAAATGTGGCCTCCTCTACCGTACGTGGCTTTCAAACTCGGTCTCATCTTCGGCCGAGACACTCGGGGCCATGTCTCGCTACCATCATGGATAGTCTTCAGACTTTGCTGCCTCAGCGAAGGTGGATATATTCCCAACGTCACCCATCTCTGTCGGGAAGGTTGCGACCACCGAAGACTCCTGACACGACTCCTGGGCCATCACCTCAATGGATGGCTCTACTGGGGTAGGCTTTACCTTCTCCACTACGATATCAACCAACACGGTCAAGGAGGTCTCCAATGAGGGTGAGTCTTGTGTCACACTAGGTGTATCCTTGAATTCCCTGCAATCCTGTGTGCCTTCATCCTCCAAGTGCGAGGTAAACATTTTGATGGTTTCCCTCTCCGATACCCGATCAAGTTGGAAAGAGGTATCCAACTTCTCCACCCAAGCTTTTTCCGAATGCCTCGATGACCCGTCAAATGTCGGTAGATGGAATCTGCCCACTGTGCACTGCAAGCCCTCGTCATGTGAGTGCCTGTTCCCTCTGTAAAAGTTGCGAGGTCTGCAATCCCACTAGAGCTTAACAAAATCTCTGAATGGAAGGGCATCCCTGAACTCCCGTCTACATAGCTCGATATTCGGCAATAATCCCAATGTGGCGGCCCGGCTCGTCAGGTTCGCTCTGTGTCTGCACCCTGCAAAGTGGGCATAGTGGAACGTGTGGGTGCATGTGATGCCATATGCTGCGTGGTATCATGCTCCTGCAATGGTGATGTGCCCGATCCCACCAACTGGAACCCCTCGGGTTTGATGCATTGCTTCCAGCTTCCCAATGGGCGTTAAAATCTCCGCCCCCACCGTCTCCATTTGTCTCGACAGATCCTGTACTGATTTGAGGAGCATCTCCCAAAATTCCTTCGCACCATCATCGCCTGCCATCGGCTCTTTCTGCTATGTGTCTACAGGCTCCTCATGAAACTACACTGCTGTTCCAAGACTATACTGCTGCTTGTCTTCGACCTCCGATTTACCCACTGAAAACTACTCAGAAAATTCTAGGAATTTGGGAAGGTGATCCTTGCCCAAAACCCAGAAAAACTTCAAAAGGGTTTCTTCTAATTCCAAACTTCAAAATTTGACCCTTTGTATTTTGGCCCTTTTTCCAATTTCGTTTTTGGTACTGCAACTGCTATTGCTCTCCAAAATTCCAGCAAATCTCTGTATTATCTCTTTCCCGATGTCATAGACCACAGGCTGAGCCAGAACTATGCTCTGATACCACTGTAATATCCCGAAAGGGAAGTAAACAGCAATACAAGCATACGACAATATAGAAAATGCTAGAAATATAACATGAAGCAAATACTCATAAAAAAATGCCGGGAATGCTAAGCCATTTTATTAATCTGAGAATATAATGGAATACAATAGATGATCAGAATAATAGCACCTATTCTTGCTCAAGGCAAGTGAAGAACTCTCTCAGAAAAACAGGAAATGGCTGCTACAAGGAACTGCGTCCTAGCTGTTGGGAAACTGCCGTAAAACTGCTACTGCTGGAATGGACTGAAGCTAGGAGCTGATCCCCTTGCCGGAATGAGCTAAAAATCTGCAGACCACCTGAACTCACCACCCCGGACAAAACGCAGAAACCATATAAAAAATGGTCAGCCTCCGAAAATCACCACAGAAACCCTCCTCAAGGAATTACGCTGCCCAGGAAGGCTCAGCGTAGATGCCAAAAGATAAAAGATGAAACGGTGCCACAAACTCCTCAAGAAACCTCCTGCCGGCAATACTGATCCTCTCCTCTGAATACCAACTGAAACTCCTGCAGAAAATCCCCGCAACGGAACACCTCCAACTAGAACTGCGTCCTCTCTCCCAAGGACTGTGCAGTCACAAATAGAGCCCAGCTCCTCCGCAAACAACCAACCAAATCTCTTGCTAAAGACTGAAGAAAAAACCTTGCCCGAGCAAGCACTCGAAGTCCCCCGGGGCTAAGGGCGAGATCTCCGACCGGAGACACTCAACGCACTAAAGAGTGCTGCAGACAAGCTAAACAGCGAGCGTGCTCAAGAAGACAAACGTCTAGCTCCAATATCATCAACACAAGAATGCCCAAATGAGGAGGCTCCTCCACCTTTTATAGCATTGGTTTCCCTCCAAAACCAACGTAGTCTCTCTCTCCTCCACGTGGTGTGTGGCCCCCCTTGGCTCCCCCCTTAAGTTACAACGTTGTGCTACTAGGAAGGTGTTTTATTCCACTAAAGTGAGTTAGACCCCCTTTTACTCACTTTTTCATTTATCTACAAACCACATACGGCAAAACAATACAAAGTCGAATATTCCAATTAGCTGTCGCTAATTAGGAATATTACAACGTGTGATGCTATCCAACAAACGAAACTATGGCACCGGAGGTTTGGACACCTTCACTACAAAGCCCTTCCCGAAGCAAGGAAGGTGGTGACGTGGATACCCGAGTTCACAAATGATCATGAAGGTGTATGTCAGGGCTGTGCCGAAGGAAAGCATACAAGGGAACCTCAAGCATCACAAAGACATCTGATGTTTTGCAATTAGTACATTCTGATTTGTCTGGGATGTTACCCGTGACATCCTTGGGAGGATGTTCTTATTATATAACATTCATAGATGAATTCTCTCGCAAAACCTGTATATACTTCTTGAAAAAGAAGGATGAGGCTTTCATGTGGTTTCGTACCTTCAAAGCCCTAGTGGAAAATCTGACAGGGAAGAAGATCAAGATATTGAGGACCGATAATGGCACTGAATATGAGATGAACGAGTTCAAGAACTTTTGCAGAGAAGATGGCATCAAGAGGGAGACCACAACTGTCTATACTCCTGAGCAGAATGGCATTGCTGAACGAAAGAATAGAACTATTGTTGAAGTTGTCCGTGCCATGCTATGTGACCAGGGTCTACCAAAGTTTCGGTGGGGAGAAGTTGTGAACACTGCTTTGTACATACAAAACCTATGCCCGCATTCCGCTTTGGACTCCAACACTCCCAAAGAGGTTTTCTCTGGTCAGAAACCTGACGTCTCACATTTTAGAGTTTTTGGATGTCCTATTTATTTTCATGTGCCAAAAGAGAAAAGGAGCAAGCTGGATGCTTCTGGGAAGAAGGGAATGTTTGTGGGCTACAACAAAACTTCGAAGGCTTATAGAGTCTATGTGTCTGGTCAAAGGGAAGAGGAGATATGCCACGATGTTACCTTTGACGAAGATGCTTCCCTGAGGAAAGTAGTCAATCTTCCGAGATCAGAGGAAGTTCATGAAGGAAGGCCTGGAAATCAGGAAGAACCGAAGGATGAGACGATGCTCAATGCTGGAGGACAGATGGACCCATTGATCCACCTCCTTCAATAGGGAAGAGACCATCATGGCTCAAGGACACTCTCGACGATGTCGAGGGACATATGGCCCCAAGGCGGACATTCCATGAAAGCAAGAAGCCGAATAGATACAAAGGGTATCTAACAACCATGAGTACTATTGTACAATCTGAGCCTGGATCTTTTGAGGATGCCATAAAGCATCAAGTCTGGAAGGATGCTATGCACGAAGAATATGAGTCCATAATGAAGAATGATATCTGGGATGTGGTTCCAAGACCGAAGGAAAAAGTAATTGTCACCTCGAAATGACTCTACAACATCAAGCATGGATCTGATGGGAGTGTTGAAAAGTTCAATGCAAGATTCGTTGCCTGTGGCTTCTCTCAAAAAGAAGGCGTAGACTTGATGATATATTTGCACCTGTGGCCCGATATACCACCATCCGATCTATCATAGCCCTTGCTGCTATGCAAGGATGGAGTCTTCATCAGGTGGATATGAAGACCACATTTCTGCATGATGCGATAAAGGAAGAGGTGTATGTGGAGCAACCTCTGGGGCTTGAAGTCCAGGATTGGGACACCCATGTAAGCAGGTTGAAGAAAGCCCTCTATGGGTTGAAGCAAGCAGTCAGAGCTTGGTACGAGAGGATAGATAGCAACCTAATGAAGCTGGGCTTCACTTGTAGTAACGTTAATCCAAAACTTTACTTCAAGGTTGATAGAGAAAAGCCTCTCCTTCTGGTGTTGTATGTGGACGACCTCTTCCTGACAAGTGTTGACCCTTTCATTCATCAGTGCAAGAGGGAGCTCGCTGCTAAGTTCGAGATGAAGGACCTAGGACTGATGCATTACTTCCTAGGCCTGGAGGTCTGGCAGAGACCTGGCGAGATTTTCCTTTCTTAAGGAAAATACATTGTGAAGCTTCTGGAAAGATTTGGTATGGTGCACTGTAAGTCCGTGTCGACACCAATGGAGCTCAACTTTAAGAAGTTGAGTGGCAGCGCTGTTGGGGCCTTGCTAGCAAATCCTACTGAGTATCGTCAACTCGTAGGGGCCCTGATGTTCTTAGTGAACACCCGTCCGGATGTATGTTTTGCTGTGAACACTTTGAGTCAACATATGGTTGAGCCTCATCACAGTCACTGGGTTGGTGCCAAGAATCTGTTGAGATATCTTCGGGGCACGATAAACCATGGGCTGAAATACACTGTCGGGAGCATGACACTCCATGGATATACTGATGTCGATTGGGTTGGCAGTGTGGTGGATCGTAAGAGCACATCGAGATGCTATTCACACTTGGTTCTGCTTCGATATCATGGATGAGAAGGAAGCAAAAGTCGGTGGCTTTGAGCACCGCAGAGGCCGAATACATTGCAGCGAGTATGGCCTGTTGTGAAGCACTTTGGTTGCGAAAGCTCTTCAGTGAGTTGTTTGGGCATGTGCTAGATACCACTGTGATACTCTGTGATAACCAGAGTGGGATTCGGTTGTCCGAGAATCCCGTGTTCCACGATCGATCCAAGCATATTGATATCAGGTATCACTTTATCCGAGATATGGTACAACGAGGCGTTGTATGGCTCGATCATATAGGAACTGATGAGTAGGTCGCGGATATTCTCACAAAATCCCCTAGGGAAGGTCAAGTTCCTAACCGTCCGTGAGAATCTTGGTATCGTGGAACGACCTTATGCTGAGGGTCCTGTTGGACGATGAGCTCTGGGAGCTCTGGGGGGCTTTGGGGATAGCTTCTCGGCGCTATAAGTAACCATAGGGCTAGGCTTGCCGAACCTTGTTGGTGTGCATCTACCCCACCGTTGTGATGATTGAGTTGGTTCACCTCTCATTATCTGTGCCCCGTATGCATCCTACCCATTGAATTCAAGGCTCATGGGAAGTACCTCTCATTTGGCCAATGAGGTGGGAAGCTAGAGACTAGTTGCAAAGACTGATGGACGCATCAGATATTGTTGTACTTTCTATCTCAGATGGCACGGTCCAACCACTAGATCTAGGATCAAGTATAGTGAGGTTTCGGACCTCCAACTGACTTCGGGTCAGGTAAACCAACTTCGGGTTGGTATGAGACTCTTTGTGAGTCCTATAGAGGTTTCGAACCTCTGGGCTGAATCTGTCAGTCGGGAATGATGTCATTGTGACTAACCCACTTTTGTTCTGAAATAAAGAAGCCAGCAAAGCAAGTTACGGTGGGGTGACGCATGATGTTTGGATTGCACAGGTGGATGGAGTTCCCCTAGTTGAGAGGGAGTGTTAATTTTGGACAACTAGGTCCAAACTCCATGTTGTGATGCTCAGATGAAGATGCCAATATTTTTATTGGACTCCTCTTTCGGAGAGGTGCAAGATCGATCTAAAGATCATCTTAATCCAATGAGCATAACATTTATTTTGAATTTATTCAAAATATGTGCAGGTCGTCCTTAAGGTTTTGTGCCCCAGCAGTTGTGTCACACACCCTCATTGATGGATATAAATTGGTCAACGTTGGAGGACATTTTCACTCATCTCATCCTCACACATTTTTCTCTCCTCATCTAATTGGTTTGATGACCTTGGAGGCTCTTCTCTCCACATGCGGGAAATTTCAGCAGCAGCGCTTTTCTGTTTTCGGCCTAGGGTTTCTGCAGCAACTTTGACCAGCGTTGACTTTGGCCAATGCAAGGTCAACGGACCTGAAACTCTCCCAAAAGTTTGATTTTCAAATCCGCATTTTTTGGCACTATTCCCAAGGCTAGACATTGACTTTGACTTTGCTACGTTGACCTAGCTGCTACTGTTGTTTGCGTTGACCATTGACTGACAACGTTGACTTTTGGGTTGACTTTTGAGTTGACCTTTTTTGGCTGTCCTAGAGGGTTCTGTGACATTGTTGGTTCGCTGACCATATTGAGACTTTGCTGGTTGAAGCATCCTATTGATCGTCATAACGCACCAACACACTTATATATTTTTGGCTTGTCTTCTATCAATCTACTGGTATGATCTATCAGCATTTTACTTTGTTGTTTATATGATTGTTGATTGATATTGGGATAGAAAGAAAAGTTACATCAAACATAGAACATCTACAAAAATTTACATCCAGCAACCACAAAATTTACTTATCTCGAATTTTTTGCTTAGCCACCACCTCGGAAAACATGCCAACAATACAACTAAAAATTTACAGCATTAAATATTGTACGGACAACCTAGAAAACTGTGTCGGGACAACTATACGGACTACCTTGAAATTCGTGCCAAACCCAGTTGTAGGGATTTCTCGAAATTCGTGCCCAAAAAAGTGTTGAACATTGCCTCGATTTCTGTGCCTAAAAAAACAGTTTGATGGTCCTCAAAAATCGTGCCTCAACTACTGTAATAAATGTTTTCTTCTCTCTCCTCGATTTTCATGCCAAGCTACCTCGAAAATCATGCCTCTAAACTGTTGTACAGATTGTTGAAATAAATGCCTTGGGATTCATGCCAAGTTTCTGCTCTCTTTCTTCTCCCTGCTCAGAAATTCTCCTTGCTCTCTCTTGCTCCTCTCAATCTGCTCATGAAAAGAATGAATGACCTTTTCTCTTCTTTTCTCCTTTAACGTAACCCTAAGTGACTTTTGGGAAATCCCTAAATCCAATGGCTGAGATAGCTATAGATCAAGGGCTGAGAATAAGTGTGCATTTAATTCTCACTTTTTAATTTTTAATTCACCCCACTTAAATAAAGACCCACATAGCCTTTTATTTCCATAGTCACTTTTTCACTTTCTAATTTTTCATTTAATTTAATAAAGTCACTTTAAAATTAGATTGTAACTTCACTTATAAAGTCACTTTAAAATTAGATTTGACTTTACCACTTATAAAGTCACTTTAGGGGAAAAGTACAAATACATTTGGACACTTTTCCCTAGGCCAAAGATCAAAGCCTTAGGGAACAACTTATCCTCTGGTACCCAAATTTTAACACTCCTTCTTACCGAGGAAATTTTTCCTCACCACTCCCATTTTGTCTCTGAAGTAGACATGCTTGCCCCGTGGTAAGGCTTTGGTGAATATGTCTTCTACCTGCTCATCCATGGGAATATACTCAAGCTTCACAGCTCCCTTTTGGACATAGTCTCTAATGAAATGATATTTGATCCCGATATGCTTTGACCTGTCGTGGAAAACTGGATTCTCCATGAGTTTGATGCAACTCTAATTATCAGAGTAAATCACTGAAGGTCTCAATGCCTAACCAAATAAGCCAAACAATATTTTGTGAAGCCATATGGCCTCACAACTAGCCAAACTGGCTGCCATGTACTCTGCTTCCGCTAAACTCAATGCAACTGACTGTTGCTTCCGGCTGAACCACGACACAATTGCCGAACCCAACCCAAAACAACACCTTGAAGTGCTCTAGCCTCTTCTTATCAGAAGCACAACCTACCCAATCTGAATCAGTGTACCCTGCTAGTCTCACTCCATCTCCCTGTCTATAATCCAAACCATAATCCACTATCCCCTACAAGTAACAAAGAATGTGTTTTGCAACCACCCAGTGCACCCTCCTGGGCTCACACATGAACTAACTCATCGTGTTAACTGCAAAACATATATCTAGTCGAGTATTGACCAAATACATCAAGGACCCAATCAGCTGTCTATACAAAGTAGGATCCACCAATTCGGAATCTGAAGCGTGAAGCTTCTTCCAGTTAGTGATCATAGGCGTAGACATGGGTTTGCAATCCTCCATGTGAAATCTGCTAAGAATGTCCACAATATACTTCCCTTGTCCCAGGAAGAAATGCCCCTCCTCCTGCCACACCTCCAATCCCAAAAAGTAATGCATCAAACCAATGTCCTTCATCTCAAAATCTGAAGCAAGATCTCTCTTGCAACCCTCAATGAGTCTCTCTGCACCTATAATGACCAAGTCATCCACATACAACACCAGAATGAGAGGCTCCTCACCTACCACAATAAAGTATAGGTTTGGATCTACATCACTCTTTGTGAAACCCAATTCCTGCAAGTAGGTATCAATCCTCGAGTACCAAACTCTAGGAGTTTGCTTCAAGCCATAGAGTGCCTTCTTCAATTTGCATACATGGAACTGCTTCCCATGCACCTCAAAGCCCTACAGCGGCTCAATATAAACCTCCTCCTATATGTAGCCATTGAGAAATGCGGTTTTCACATCCATCTGGTGGATCTTCTAACCCATATCTGCTACTATCCGATATAATGGAGCGAATGGAAGTATATTGAGCCACGGGAGCGAAGGTCTCCTCATAGTCAATTCCCTCTACCTATGAGAACCCTCTCGCCACAAACCGAGCCTTGAACTTCTCGATGCGGCCATCTCCAGCATGCTTTATCTTGTAAAGCCATCTGAAAGTAACCACTAATTTACCTTCAAGCCTCGGCACCACCTCCCAAACATCGTTCTTCATGATAGAAGAATACTCCTCCTGCATGGCCTCTCTCCAGGGCTGCTGGCTAGCTGCCTCCTCATAGCTAGAAGGCTCAGAATCAACGATGCTAGTGATCAATGCCATATAGCTACAAAACCGCTCAAGTATTTTTCTCTCTCCAACCTGTCTCTTTGGCTCGGCAACAGATGTGGCCTCGCGCAAGGTGTCCTAAAGCCACTTGGGCTTCCTCTTCCTTGAGCACACTTCTCCCACCGGAGTGAAAGAATCATCATCCTCATCAGAAGCCTGAACTCCTGAAGGCCTACCAACTGACCTCATGCCTGAACATGTGCCTGTAAATGCTGAAGTACCATGTGAACTGTCCATCAATGGGCTACCTTGTGGACTGCTCTACATGCTGCCCAAAGCACCACCCATCTGACTCTGAGAGCCAATGCTCACTGATGGACCTGACACTGTAATCGATGTACCTCCTGATCCCTGTCCACTAGATCCCTGTGACTGACTTAGCTGCTCCTGAGGGTCTGGTGAATCTAGATACTCTAACTCTCATGACCTCCTGAAAGCTCTCTCCTCCTCGAATTTCACATCCTGCCTGACAACAACTTTCCTCTTCGCAGGAATATAAATCCGAAAGGTTTTCGAGGTATCGTTGTAACCCACAAAGATACCCTTGTCTGCAGTGGGCTCTAGCTTGGTCCTCTTCTCCTTGGGAACATAGGAGTATGTAATGCACCCAAAGATACGAAAGTGACCAACATCAGGGTTCTTCCCAGAAAAAGCCTCCTCCGGAGTCACATTGCCCAAGGCACGATGTGGACTCCTGTTCTGCAAGTACACAGCAGTGTTGCAGGCCTCTGCCCACAAAAACAAAGGTAACCCCTGATCATGAAGCATGGCTTTGGCAGCCCCAACGATGGATATGTTCTTCCTCTCCACAACCCCGTTCTGCTAGGGGTTGTAAGGAACTGTGAACTCCCTCTAGATGTCTGCCTTTGCATAAAAATAAAAAAACTCACCAAGGGTATACTCCCCTCCATTGTCCAACCTGAGGACCTTGATCTTCCGACCTGTCTGAGTCTCCACAAGAGCTTTGAACTCTTGAAACCGTTTGAAGACCTCACTCTTGGTCTTCAAGAAATAAATCCAATTCTTCCTGGAGTGATCATCAATGAATAGAACATAGTACTCATAGCCACTCAAGGATACATGATCCGACCACTCACATCGATATGAATCAAGTCAAGAATCCCTGTCAATCTGTTGTCACTGCTGGGAAAAGGGGATTTGGCAAACTTCCCTATAGCACATCCTCTGCATGTATCAAGGTGATCAGAATTGAAATTTGGCACACCTGTGGTGATCTCCTGCAATGTCCTCAATGCCCCATGATACATGTGCCCCGTCCTGTGGTGCCTAATCTCACACAACTCTGAACTGCTAGATTTGATGTCGATACTGCTACTCAATGCCATCAGGGGCTAGAATGAGAATTTGTACAACTTGGCCTAGCGCACACCAATCACTCTAGCTGAAGAAGCTGGAGTGCCCCTAGGATATATAAGCACCTACCCTCTCTTGAACAACACCTCATACCCTCTGTCCTCCAATGCTGAAACGGATATAAGGTTCTTCTTCATTCCTGGCACATATAGAACATTCGACACTTTCAAGAAAGGTTTGGGTTCCCTATCAAATGTCAATGTCCCCACATCGACTGCGCTAACAATGTTGTCATCTCCGAGTACTACCTCTATATCAGTGCCACTCTCTGAAAGCCCCGAGAAGTACTCCCGGACTCCTGTCATATGACGGGAAGCCACACTGTCAACATACCAAATACTAGAAGATGCTTCGCTAGTGGAGGGAAGTGCACACTCCCTCTGAACCTGTATGGCATGTGATCCTGCACTAGTGGACTCACAAGCTATGAACCCAAACTCTCAATCAAAGCTCTCCGAAAATTCCTCTATCTCTGCAGATGCTGCCATGGTCTTGTCCTTTCCCTTCTTCTTCTTCTCCGGACACACAACTGCATAGTGTCCTAACTTCTGACAAATCCAACATTTGACTTTGGAATAATCCTTCTCCTTATTCACCTGCTTACCTTTACCTTTGTCTTTGCCCCCAACACCACTAATGGAAGCTTGCTTCTTTCCTTTTCCCTTCTTGCCCCTTGCCAACAATGCTACATTGTCATCCTCCTCCACCTGTTTGTCTGCCCCAAGATGGTTTTTTCTGATCTCATTTTGAATGCAATCATCCCACAACCTCTCCCAGCTGGGAAGGTTCTCCCGTGCAACAATGCCATCCACAAAACTCTTCCAAGTCTTGGGAGGACCATTCAATGTAATCCGCACCAACTCAGTGGGTGGAATGGTCTCTCCAATAGCTGCCAACTCATCTCTCACAGAAGTGATCTTTGTGAGGTATGTTGTAGCACTATCAATCTTAGCCATTTTAATGGCCTTCACCTTCTCCCTTAGGACCATTTTTCCGTTTTCATTGGTGGCTCTGGTAAAAATTAGTCAAGCCTATCCACATATCATGTGCATGTCTTTCCTCTCACATGAGGAATGACATGGTCTTTAACACCATCCAGAATCAGTCTTTTTCCCTTAGCATTCTTCTTGTTAAACTCTGCCAACTGTACAGGGTCAGCAGGTACTGCTACTAGGTGTTGTGTAGTATGTACCATTATGCCCCAGACTTCTGCCTCCTCAAAGATGCTCTGGATTATCTCCCTCCATGCACTGTAGTTGCTCTGCCCATCCAACCTATCCTCAACCCTCAAGCCCAAAGACATGCTCGCTGTCCTAACAAACTGAAAATTTTAGATCTATGGTAAAGGTTCAGTTTTTTGTGTGAAAAATCAGCGTGCTGTAATTTTTCACTTGTTGTCCCAAATTGCACTTTTCAGCCACCCAAGCTCTGATACCATGTAGAAATTTTGACCCCACTCCAGTTTTCAGTTTCACCTTATCACTCCCATATAGTTAAATGCCCATTCCCATAATAATACATTCAAAATTCTAGAAATGAAATAAATTTCTGAAAACATAAATTTGGAAATTTCATGAGTGCTGGAAATGCAGAAATAAAAAAACAGAAAAATAGTACAGCCACACAGAAAAATAACACTGTGATTTTTGGTCAATTTGACCTTGGAAAAACCCCCTACAAATCTTGGGGAAAACTAGTTTGAGAGCTCTTCTTTATTTCTGAAAAATGCTTTTACAGTGAAACAGAGATACACAGAAAATTCCAACAACCACAAAATTTACTTATCTCAAATTCTATGCTTAGCCACACCTCGAAAAACGTGCCAACATACAACAGAAATTTTACAGCAAAATTTATAGCATTAAATGATGTGTGGACAACCTATAAAACTATGTTAGAACAACTGTACGTACTGCCTTGAAATTCATGCCAAACCCAACTGTACAGATTTCTTGAAATTCATGCCCAAAAAAGTGTTGAACACTGCCTCGATTTATGTGCCTAAAAAAACAGTTGTACGGTCCTCAAAAATCGTGCCTCAACTACTGTAATAAATGTTGCCTTCTCTCTCCTCGTTTTTCATGCCAAGGTTTCTCGAAAATCATGCCTCTAAACTATTGTACAGATTGATGAAATAAATGCCTTGGGATTCGTGCCAAGGTTCTTCTCTCCTCCTTGCTCTCTCTTGCTCCTTCTCTCAATCTGCTCATGAAAAGAATGAATGACCTTTTCTCTTCTTTTCTCCTTTAACCTAACCCTCAGTGACTTTTGGGGAATCCCTAAATCCAATGGTTGAGATAGCTTTAGATCAAGGGCTAAGAATAAGTGTGGATTTAATTCTCTCTTTCTAATTTTTAATTCACCCCACTTAAATAAAGACTCACTTAGCCTTTTATTTCCATAGTCACTTTTTCACTTTCTAATTTTTCATTGGCTTTAATAAAGTCACTTTAAAATTAGGTTGTAACTTTATCACTTATAAAGTCACTTTAAAATTAGATTTGACTATTGTTTTAAAATGGAATCGGCAAGACCGGACTTGGAGGCCTAATGAACTGGTTCCAACGTTTAACCGGAGCGATGCCAATGAACCTAGTTTTTAAAAATACACTAAATAATTATTTTTTAATAAAAAAAACTATTTTTAAGATTTGCAACCATGATTCCAAGCCAATAGAGACAAAATATGCAAAGTTTGCTCATTTATATACCATGCAAAGGTGAATATATCAAAATGGCACCAAGTGCAATACATATCATCGAAAAATACATAAGCAATGAGACTCCAAATGGCCCATAAAGTCCAAAAACAATGCTACAAGCTATGAGGCCATTGGCCTAATACAAGACTACATATTAGTGATCAACAACATGATCACTCCTCATCATGATCAAAATCATCACCACTACTAGACAAGGGATCATCAACATGAGCTACATAAATAATATGGCTCAAAGTTTGAGAACTCCTAAAACTCCTCTACAACTTTAGTAGTAGTAGTAGTAGCAAAAATAGACATCAAAACTACAAATCACTGAGCAACATGGTCTCTCATGAAACTCATCATTGATTCATCGCTACTAGAAATGGGATCATCAACAAGAGATACATAAACATCATCTAGCTCAAAGCCTTCAGACTTGGATTGCTCAACCTTATAACATGATAGAAATTGAAAAAGTTTAACATGCCTAACCAATGATTTTGGTTTGAGTGAAGGGTTCATTTCCTCAACCTTAAAATGCGATAGAAAAAGATTAGCATGTCTAACTAGTTGTTTAAATGTTTTCCTTTGATTGAAGGGTACATCAAGGTTCTTAAAGGACTTCATGCTCTTGATCAAATGCCAATATCATACCCTTACACATGATAGAATCAAATGGGAACATTGCAAATTCCCAAACCATGAAACCCCGAAAACCATTAAGTCTGCTGAATTTTGAGTGAAACCTAAAATTCTAGTTTCTCCATATGAAATCCAATGAGGTCGAAACCACTCTTAAACATCCTGAGTCATTTCATGGTAATGTTAAAAATTTAAGTAAAAGGATGAAAATGAAGGATGAAAATGAAAAATAAAGGAAATGTCACTTTTACTTTAAGAATTTAACATTACCATGAAATGTCAATGCTTCCCTTACCTCCACATCAGCCCTAAACCTCATTTCTGGCCGTGCGTGGGTCCACATAGGGAAAGAGTAGCTAAATGAACCCTCCCATTAGCTCCAAATCAGCCCTAAAACATAACTGTCGCCGAAAATGTGGGTCCACGGATGAGTTAGCACCTAACCGGCCGGTTCCGTTCCTAACCGGCCGGTTAGGTCCGGTTTTTCTCAAAAATTGGCGAAGGGTAGGCCAGTCGGTTTTTGGCCTAGTTTCAACCGCCGAAATGAACTCGCTTTGGCTTGACTGGCTCAAACCGGCCGGTTTTTAAAATGACCGGATTTGATCACTTATAAAGTCACTTTAAGAGAAAAGTACAAATACATTTGGACACTTTTCCCTAGGCCAAAGATCAAAGCCTTAGGGAACCAGTTGTCCTGTGGTACCCAAATTTTAACAGATTTGTTTTTTACAATCTCCGTCATTTAAAAATGCTCGGACGTTACCCTATTCACTGACTTTGACTTGCCCAAGATATTTCAACTTTGATACGCTAATTTAAATTTGCCTCCACCAATTGCGTTTTTGAGATCTCTTCATAATGCGCAATGCTTCATCTTTGGGAAGTAAATGTGCATATATGTTTATCAAGGTCAATGACTCTGAGATTTGGGCTTCTTATGAATGTTTGGTTTGACTTAGGCTCAAATTTTTTAAAAAATTATAATATAATTTTAATTTAAAATAAATATTTCCATAAAAATATAATAATATTTTTATAAAAATAATATATTTTAAATTAAAATTAATATATATAAAAGAATAAACCATTCAAAAGCATAATAAATATATCTCTCAGCATTTAGCTTAGTGAGAAATTGACTCGGTGTGTCAAAATATGTTACAACACATTCCTCTCCAGGTTGCAGACTATCCAGGACCAGCTGATTGCCATGGGGACAACTCCAAATGAAGGGCTCTTGGTGAGGACTGCCCTAAATGTTGTCGCTGATGATTGGGAGACCTTTGTCCAAAGCATTTTGGACAGAGCACAACTCCCTAATTAGGGTGACATGTGGGCCATTCTTCAATAGGAGGAGATCTGGTGAATGACCAAGAGGGAATTCAACAGCAGACGTAGCAAAGTGAAGAAGGAGGAGGAAGGTGACGCAACCCTTGCATCAAAGGAACGACGACAGCAAAGGAAGAAGAAGAGGGACTTATCAAAGGTCCGGTGCTTTAAATGTGGTGAACTTGGACACTTCGCTAGCACTAGTCCTAAGAGGAAGGACAAGGAATCTTCTGATTCCAAGGCAGCAGCAACTAGAGGCGACAGTGGTAGTGAGGATGATGTGGCCATGAGCGGTCATGCACCTCGAGAGAAGAGGTGGGGCGATATTGATCTGTAGAGCAACTACAGATGGGAGGCAGGACCCTTGAGGTGCCCAGACTCTTGGATCACATACATGCTACAGGAGCCTTAAGACAATAGCAGTGGGCACAGAAGGTCACAGTGAAGTAGAGGCAGAGCTGGGACGATGTAGATTGGAGCAGCGCAGTGCAGACGCAGCAACAGCATGTGAAAATTTCTGAATACAATAATGCAAAAATCCTACTATAGTATCTTGGTTTACTTCTCCTACTTGTGATTAAATTATACAAGTTACTTCCAGAAAATATACAGAAAATACCGAAGTAAACACAACTAACAGCCTACACACATACAGATCATTTACTGAATATTAAGCTCATTCAACAAAGTGACAGATTTTTCGGACAAATGTCCCCGGAAAAACCCAATGCGGGAAAACCGTTGCAACAGATATGAGGGTTTATTATTATTATGTAGAATCTGAGTACAACAAATCTGGGCACCCAACTGGTTAGCCCGACAGAGAAAATAATAGATCTGCAGCAATACCTATTGTTCTGAGACCAAAATCTTAACTGATCCACACCCTCAAACGGGATTTACAAGACTCAGCTAATTTCTGGCCCTATAAACCCCAGTGTTGCCCCTGAAGCACCAATGTCAACCTGCTAGGCTCTGCGTGCCCCTGCGCTGCTCAAAAGGGGACTGCATAACCCCAAAGTGGGTGACACAGTCCTTACGCTGCCCTGGAAGGCCTCTGCGTAACGTTGGTGGCATCCTGAAGCTGCAACGCTGCCCCTCCTAGGCCTGCGTAGCACATGCATAGCAGTTGAAGCCCTCTGCGCTGTGTAGCTGTTGCTCCTGCTCCTGCTCCTCTGCACTGTCCCCGATTGTTGCTCCTCAGCCTCTTGCTGACTCTTGGCTCCGGGATCAAATCATCCCCTCAGCGAATACTACCCCTCGCTGCAGAAAAATCTTCTGGAAATTCGTAGCAAACCCTACCCTAGAATTCCAACTCAGTCTCTCAGCTCTGCCTTCGTGTGTGTGTCTCCAACTGACCCTCAAGCCTTTCTCTTATACTTTTTTGTTGAGACATCAACGACCGTGATTTAATCTCTTATCGACGGCTAAGATTAAAAGATTGCTTGATCCACGTCACTTAAAACATTTCATCACATGTGTTTAATTAATTCACTTTAATTTTTCTAATTTCCTAAGTTTAGACTTAGAGTCGTGATTAAAAAAAATAATTATTTGAATAAATTCAACACCAGATGAAATTTCTCCAAACGCTTTCTGGGTTTTGGAGGTGATGTGCTTCTTAGCCCCTCCACAAAGTTTCAGGGCTAGAGCACATCTGATGCTACCCCAATACACAAAATCTCAACCCAACGTAGAAGCAATAGCACAAAGGTTGATGGGACTTCAGCAGCACAGAGGGGCAGTGCTTATGCAGTGCAGAGCAGCAGCAGCGCAGTGGCTTCAGAGAGACAATGCGGCGCAGCAACCGAGGGAGCTTCAGTGATGAGATGCAGCCCGACTAACTTGTCCGTCAGTGACTGGGTAGTGGTCCTTCAGTTACTTCTCAGCAACTGAGTTGCATTGCAGCAGATGGCAACACGATGCAGCGATTTGAGAGGGAGATGTAGTACGGATGCAGCAGGGTTGGTGGTAGTGACATGGGCAGCAGTACAGTGGCAGCAACGCAATGGATGGAAGGCAGTAGGCCAAGCATCCGCAGCGCAGAGACTGATGCCAAGATCAGGCAGTGCTTCAGTGTGGAAGTATTGCTAGAGCACACTCCTTGCGAAGAGGGAGTGTTGAGATTTTGGGGCAGCATTGAGTGTGCTCTAGCTCTGAAACTTTGTGGAGGGACTAAGACACACGAGATCTCCAAAACCTAGAAAGCGTTTGGAGAAATTGCATCCGGTGTATGAGTCATTCAAATAATTAATTTTTTTAATGAGGACCCTAAGTCTAACTTAGGGAAATAGAAAAATTAAAGTGAAGTAACTTACACATATGATGAAATGCTCTAAGTGACGTGGATCAAGCTGTCTTTTAATCTGAGCCATCGATTAGAAATCAGATCATGGTCGTTGTTTTGCCAACGAGAAAAGTATAAAGGAAGGGCTTGGGGTCAGTTGGAGAATACACACACTCATTGCAGAGCACTGAAGCTAAGTCAAATTTCTGGGGCGGGGTTTGCTGAGGAATTCGAAGTGAGTTTGCAGTGCAGTGAGGGGCAGAGATCGGAAAAGGATGATCTGATTTGAGGCTGAGAATACAGCAGCAAAGAGGCAGTATTGTATCAAGGCAGCGGAGAGGCCAGCCAGAGTGACGCAGTCTAGCTAGCACCCAACAGAAGACTGCGTAAACCTCGCTAGGGTGACACTGACCCAACCAACGCAGTGCAGCATCAGTCAGCGTGACGCAGGCCCAGCCCGGGCAACGCAGCACCAATCGGGATGACACATTGGGTACGCTAGCCAGTAGGAGCTGACGCAGAGGCTACAGAGGTAGTGTTGAGGGTTCTAGTGGGCCAGAAAGAGCTCGAATTCGTAATTCCCTGGAGAGGGTTGGATCATCCATATTTTCAGTCTCCGAAGGGAAGGTACATCTGTCGTGTAATTTCTCTGTAAGGCAGACCATTTCTAGTGCCTATATAACTGTATTCAGATTCTGCATAATAATAAAACCCTTTAAAGTTGTTGCACCGGTTTTCCCGCATTGGGTTTTTCCAGGGACATTTGTCTGAAATATCTGTGTAATTTTGTCACATATGTGTGTTGTTCAATAAATGATATGTAGATGTGTAGACTGTAGTTTGTATTTGCTTTAGTGTTTTTCTGAATATTTAGATTAATAACTTGTTAATTAATCAAACAAGTAGGTGAAGTAGATCAATACATTGCAGTAAGGTTTTCGTTTTGAAACTTTCACACACAGTCCCTACGCAGCCCCTGCATCACCCAGCTAGGTGATCGATCTTTAGCCCAAAATCACTGCTCTCAACCCTCCGGTCTCACGCCCCAGTTCCTGGCTTCTGAAACTGATTCTTCTGCAAAATCTCGAACTCTTTCTCACCCTCTGCGTGGCCCTACGTCAGCCTCTGCGTGAGAGCTGTTGGATCACTCTCTGCTGATGATTCTCTGGCTGAGAAAATCTCTCTCTGGAAGCTATCCCTTCCCCTCACTGCGCTGGAATAACTTAGATCGAATTCTCCTCTGAGCATTGCTCACTTCAGAAAATCGATCACTTAAATTCACTTGCTGTGTCTTTCCAAATGACCCTCAAGCCTTCCTTTATAGCCATCTTGTTGAGACTTCAACGGCCGAGATTATATCTCCAATCAACAACTAAGATTATAACTTGACTTGATCCATGTTCTCTAGAAGATTCACACTCTGTTTTATTAATACCCTTTAATTATTTAATTTTTCTAAGTTTAAATTGTGAAATTTTTTTAATATTACTTATGCAAAAACCATATTGTTAAATCTGGTTATACTTCTCCTACTTAATCAAGTTATTAATCTGACATTTCAGCATTAACATCGAAGTAAACACATTGACAATTCGTCACAGATACAGATCTAAAACTGAATACATGCACACAGACAAAGTGACACAATGGATTTTCTGGACAACTATCCCCGAAAAAACCCAATGCGGGAAAACCGGTCTTCTGGTTGTTGGAGGATTTTATTATTAAGTAGGATCTAAGTACAACAAATCTAGGCACCTTACTGGTTAACCCAATAGAGATATATAAGATCTGCAACAATACCTTTGTTTTGGAGACGGAAAACTAGACTAATTCACATTCTCAAACGGGTTTTACAGAACTCAGCCCCTTTCAGCCTCTAGAAACCATAGCACTACTTTGAAGCCCTCTGCGTCAGCACTGCTAGCCTTCGGATGCCTCTGTGCTGCTTAGGAGAGGGCTGTGTAACCCCAGACTGGGTGACGCAGTCCTTACGCTGCCCTGGCTGGCCCTGCATAAGCCCTGATGGCCTCCTATTGCTTTTGCGTTGTCCTTTCTGGGCCTGCGTAGCACATGTGTAGCGGATGAAACCGTCTACACTACGCAACTGTTGCGTAGCCTCTATTCCCTCTGTGTTGCACTGATTGCTGCTTCTCTTCCTCTTGCTGACTCTTGGCTCTGGGATCAGATCATCCCCTTAGCCAATACTAACCCTTGCTGCAGCTGAAACACTTCTGGAAATTCTTAGCAAACCACACCCTAGAATTCCAGCTTAGTCTCACTGGTCTGCCTCCCTGTGTGTGTTCTCCAACTGACCCCAAGCCTTTCCTTTATACTTTCTCGTTGGGAAACCAACGGTCGTGATCTAATCTTGAATCGACGGTTAAGATTAAAAGAAAGCTTGATCCGTGTGACTTGAGTCATTTCCAACACATGTTTAAATTAATTACCTTTAATATTTTAATTTTCCTAAGTTAGACTTAGGGTCCTTAATTAAAAATATTAATTAATTAATTTTCTCTTAAACCGGATGGAATTTCTCAAATCCCTTTCTGGGTCTTGGAGATTTCATGTACTCTTGTCCCTCCACAAAGTTTGGGAGCTAGAGCACATCAGAAGCTACCCCAACACTGCACAAATCTCAACATTCCCTCTTAGCGAGGAAGGTGCTTTAACACAACACTACTTCACCCTGAAGCTTTGTATTGATCTCTGGTGTGGGTCTCTGCGATGATGCTTGGCCTACTGCCCTTCATCACTGCACTATTGTTGTTCTCCCGTACTGTTGCCTATGACACTGCCACCGCCACTACTACATCTGTACTGCAGCTCCCTCTCAATCTGCTGCATCATGCTGCCAACTGCTGCACTGCAACTTAGTTGTCGAGAGAAACAACTGAAAACTCCAGCCCAATCTTTGACAGACAAATCAGTTGGGCTGCATCCACATCACTTAAGCTCCATAGGTTGCTGCTCTATGTTATCATCTGGAGACTGTTGCACAGCTACAGCTCTTCACTGCGTAAGCAGACCTCCTCTACACTGCTGAAGTTACATCAGCCCCTGCACTAAAATCCCCTACACTGTTGTTGCGCTGTGTTGTCCTCATGAAGCCTCTACGTTGCTGCAGCTTTGCTCTGCGTAAGCCCAGCCTACACTCCACTGCTGAAGTCACGTTAGCTCCCTCTACGTTATGCTACCACCCTACTACTGCATCTGCAAGGCGTTGTTCCCTCTCACCATCCAGCTCTGCCTATGCTCCATCGGTGACTCTCTGCACCCACTTCTCCACTTGTCCTACTACTTTGTTAAGGCTCCCGTAGCACAGATGTGATCCAAAATTTGGGCCACTCAAGGATCCTTCCATCAATCTGTAGCTGCTCTACAGATCCATGTCACCCCACTTTCGTGGTTCATGAGTGCTCATGGCTACGTCATCTTTGGAGCCATCGTCTGCCACAATAGCCTTGGAGCTCGAAGCTTCCTTGTCCTTTTTCTTCCGAGGACAATTGTTGGCGAAATGTCCTAGTTCGTCGCACTGGAAACACTTGATCTTTGATAGATCACACTTCTTCCTCCCATGCTACCTCTTTGATGCCAAGGATGCATCTTCTTCCTCTTCCTTCTTCACCTTATTTGATCTGGTGTTGTACTGTCTCTTGGTGAATCGACGGAGTTCTTAACGGAGGATCACCCATGTACTGTCCCAGTTGGGAAGGTCTGCTCTGCCCAAGATACTTTGGACAAAAGTTTCCTAGTCCTTTGTGACCGCATTGAGCGCAATCCTCACCATCACATCATCCTCCACTTTCACTCCCATGGCAATCAACTGATCCATGATCGCCTGTAATCTAAAAAGGAAGGGCTCGATTTCTTCTCCCTTGGCCATCATGAATAGCCTCATCTGATTCTCCAGAAGCATTCTCCTCTGGACAGATCTTCCTTCATATAAGGCGATTAAGGCTTTCCACATCTCATTAGTTGTCTTCTTATCGAATATATGTGGTACAACATGATCCTTAACCCCATCCATTATGAAGCGCTTGGCATGTGTCGTTGCTTCTTCATGCTTCCTCAGGAGATCTGCATCAGTCAGCGTGGCCAAGATTTTCTCTGCATGCTCCCTCAGACCGTATGCCTCCATGACTACCAGGATTCTGGCCTTCCACACTGCAAAGTTGGACAGGTCGTCCAATCTATCCTGATCACGTAGTCCGTGAGGTGCCATCTACTCAGCAAATCTTTAGGAACTAATCCTCCTCTCTATACTAGAGACTCGGATCTAGGGTCCTTAGCAAGAAAGGAACCCTCTGCTCCCTCTAACAACAGACGTCCTCTCTTGGAAGTCTGCCAAATCTCAACGAATCAGCTCTCTTTGATCCTCTGATCAAACTGCAGATTTCTTTGGCAGGAAATTCTCTAAGAATTTGTCCTCTTCCCGCTCTTTGTCAACTAGTGCTCAGGTTAATTTCTGCACCTTCAGAAATTTAACCCCACCAAGAACTACTGAAGCTCTGCAGCACTGCTTTCGGTACTCTGAATCAGCCACAGCCTCAAGACTGCATCACCCTAGCTGGCCTCTGCGTGATCAGACAATATCAACGTTGTCTCTGCACTGCCTCTGCACAGTAAGTACGTGGACACTGCATGGGGATTGTGTCACTTTGGCCTCTGCATGGCTCTGCTTCTCTCTTCTGCTGCGCTGTCCTCTCTGGTCCGGCTTTCGGCAGCAAAGATCATTCAGTATTCTCGCTGATGATTCAGCTAGATCTGCAATCACTCTGATACCATGTGAAAATTTCTGAATATTACTTATGCGGAAACCCTACTATTAAATCTGGTTATACTTCTCCTACTTAATCAAGTTATTAATCTGAAATTTCAGCATTAACATTGAAGTAAACACATTAACAGTTCTTGACAGACACAGATCTAAAATTGAATGCATGCACACAGACAAAGTGACACACAAGATTTTCTGGACAACTGTCCCCGGAAAAACCCAATGCAGGAAAACCAGTCTTCTGGCAGTGGCTGCTGGAGGGTTTTTATTATTAAGTAGGATCTAAGTACAAAAAATCTAGGCACCCTACTAGTTAACCCAACAGAGAAATATAAGATCCGCAACAATACCTCTGTTCTGGAGACGGAAAACTGGACTGATTCACACCCTCAAACGGGATTTACAGAAGTCAGTCCCTTTCAGCCTCTAGAAACCCTAGCGCTGCTCTAAAGCCCTCTGCGTCAGCACTGCTAGCCTTCAAATACCCCTGCACTACTAAGGAAAGGGTTGTGTAACCCCAAACTAGGTGACGCAGTCCTTACGTTGCCCTGGCTGGCCCTGCGTAAGCCCTGATGGCCTCCTACTACTTCTGTGCTGCCCTTTCTAGGCCTGCGTAACGGCTGAAACCCTTTACGCTACGCAGCTGCTGCGTAGCCTCTGCTCCCTCTACACTGCTCTGATTGTTGCTTCTCTGCCTCTTGCTGACTCTTGGCTCTGGGATCAGATCATCCCCTTAGCCAATACTACCCCTCACTGCAGCTAAAACACTTCTGGAAATTCTTAACAAACCATGCCCTAGAATTCCAGCTTAGTCTCAGTGCTCTGCCTCCCTGTGTGTGTTCTCCAACTGACCCCAAGCCATTCCTTTATACTTTCTCGTTGGGAAACCAATGGTCGTGATCTAATCTTGAATCGACGGCTAAGATTAAAAGAAAGCTTGATCCGTGTGACTTGAGTCATTTCCATCACATGTTTAGATTAATTACCTTTAATATTTTAATTTTCCTAAGTTAGACTTAGGGTCCTTAATTAAAAATATTAATAAATTAATTTTCTCTTAAATCGGATCGAATTTCTCAAATCCCTTTCCAGGCCTTGGAGATCTCATGTACTCTAGTCTCTCCACAAAGTTTGGGAGAGAGAGCACATCTGAAGCTACCCCAACACTCCACAAATATCAACATAAAATTAGGATCACATTAAAATAATTAATTATTTTAATAAAACATTCTAAGTGGAATTTTCACAGATGATTTATGGGTTCTTCCGAATACATGTGCCTAAGCCTCTCCACAAATTTTGAGACTTAGAGCACTTTCGATACTACCAAAAATCAACAAGGGCATGCGATTATGAAATGCCCATCTCTTGCCCATGGTTTGTAAATTCTTTAACTCGATTTCTTTAATGACTTGGTGTATTGGAGGGCAAGGCGATGCATTTGATCTTATGCAGGATTGCAGATAGTCTACATCTTGGGTTTGGTCTCCCTATTGTACTAGGGTCAAATTCCACTTTCGACAACTCATATGGTCGAGATTATAATTGCATAATATTCCTCTTTACGAGAGGACCAAAATCGACCTATAGATCACCCCGATCAGTTAAGCGGAAGTTAAATTATGAATTATTTTATTTATTAAAATGCAATGGAATGAGTTGGCCTAAGCACATGTGGATTTAGTCAAGTTAGCCACAACCCCAAGCGGACCCTTAGAAAAACTAAATAGAAGCAACCTCAAGCTCATTATCATATTCGCTCACGAGATTTTCTTCTTGCACTCGTTGTCTTGGTTCGTCTATTATGTTTTTGGCTTGCACAAGTTCGATGGAAGAAGCTCGCGCAGGGTACGGAATAACAGGCGAGAGCCTCGCTTTGAACTAGGGCTTCTGGGCCATAGTCGCAGGCACAGAACTAACAAAATCTGGCCAAAGCCACAGGCACAACATGGAAAGATAGTGGCCAGGGTGCCATAGTCGCGAGAAGAGCATGGCAAGGTAGCGGCTAGGGTTCTAAGGCCAAATCGAACTGATCCAAGCCAGATCCGCAGGCATAGAGAGTCCTGCCAACAGCCAGGGAGCTATAGTCGCGAGCACAATGTATTGTGGGTGCAGCTAAGGGTTTTTTGAGCAGATTTGAGTTAGATCATCCTTTGTTGCTTGCGCAGAGGCACACAATCAGTCTTCGATAGCATCCTGGATTCAGATCTAGAATTTGACAATTGATATCAGTTGGCTTCGGCGATCTATTGGATCCTCGTCTCTTGTTCTGCAGATCTGTAGATATGATCTATGTATTTCCATTGCATATGTACTGGGGCTCTTTGCACTCTCTACTGAAAACTTTTTATGACAATATATTGAAGAAGAAAATTTGAAAGGGTTTTCCCCTTATGGGATTTTCCCCTGGTCTTGGACCAATTTGTTGTCTCTTATGGTTGTGTTGTTGTCTTCTTTATCTCTACATATATTGTTCTATCTTCAATTACAGTTTATGATTGAATAAACTGCTAATAATTGGATGCATTGTTTATGAAGAAGTAATTTGGGCTAAAGTAATTGACACTGCATAGAACACTCTGAAAATTTAACATGGTATCAGATCTGAGGTGAAGGACAAGCCCAAAAGAAGACAAGCAGTGAAACCCTCATAATCAGAAAGCAGATCTACAATCCAAGGTCAAGATGTCTTCCTCTACCTTCAAGGAGCATGAAAAATTGGGTGATGCATCAATCTTTGTTGCATGGAAAGTCAAATTGGAGATCATAGCTGACAACAATGATGTGTTGGAATACATTCAAGGAAGGATGCCCGAGCCTCTAGAAAATGCTTCCGCTTCTATCAAGAACAGGTACAAGAAAGGTGAGTCCAAAGCAAAGAAAATTACAACTGATGGTTTACAAGATCATTTACTTGCATATGTTGGGAATTTAAGAAAGTCTAAAGACATGTATATGACAAGATAGTAGACATGTATGAAATCAACAATCTAAATGAGATCATCACCTTGAAAGATCAACTCAAGGAGATAAAAATGAACAAAGGTAAAATTGTTCAGTCATACATTACGATGATCTCGTCTTAGAGATTAATTGCAGAGGGTTTGAGAGAATGTGGCTGACAGAGAGCTGGTTGTCGTGACTCTTAGAGGTCTCCCTCCTGTTTGAGAAACCTTTTTCCTACAATCAGCAACAGCAATGTCTTTCCGTCATTTGATGAATCATGAAATTGTTGGGAAGCTTACTCAAGAAGAATCAAGAATGATAACAAGAGGTAGGATTCAGAAGCATGAAGAGGGAGAGCCTGCTACATACATCACTCATGACAAAAGGAAGAGGGCAAAGGGTGGTCCTTCAAGGAAGCCTCCTTCTAAAAATTCAAAAGGAAGAAATGACAGATCACTATCCCTCATTTGAATGCTATAACTGCCACAAGAAAGGTCATTATGCACGTGATTGTCCCGAGAAGAGAAAGAGGCCACGATACAACATCAGAATCAACAATAATAATAAAAGAATAAGAGACAATCAAAGGAACAACCGTGACAGACGATATGAAAGGAGAAGAAGAGATTCTTCAAGCGACCATGAAGAAGAACATCCTCCTCAAAAGAAGTCAAGGGCTCGCAGGTATGAAAGTAATGTTGTGGATAAATCTGAATATATTCTCATTTCTGCTCTTACTAGTTCTGCTCCACCGGATTCATGGGATAGTTGGTTGGTTCATAGTAGGGCCACTCATCACTTCTCTGGTTACAAGGAAGTCCTCTCTAATCTGGTAGAGAGGGAGACTAATTTGAAAATCATTCTTGGAGATAAATCCACTCATCCTATAAAAGGATTTGGATCAGTTAAATTTCAGTGGAATTCTGGGGAATTAGTATTGTTGCATGATGTTATGTATGTTCCAGGTCTAATAAAAATTTTGATATCCATATTCGCATTGTAAGATAACGGAATGAGGGTTGCCTTCAATGGAAAAGTTTTGACTTGGTTTGTTGATGCACCTATGAAAGATGCATTCACACTAGGTTTGAGATCTGAAGGTCTCTATAAAGTCACAGGAAGGCCACTTCTAGGATTGGTTCATAACACCAATCATCTAAACGAATTGTGGCACCACAGGCTAGCTCATCTACACTATCATGCTCTTCCGAAATTAAAGAAACTGATCATAGGTATTCTCGATGTTCAAGCTCATCATGATGGAGTTTGTCTAGGTTGTGCGAGTGGAAGGAAAACAAGGGGACCATTCCTTTCTAGTAAGAACAAGACAACTGACATCCTCCATGTGAAAATTCCTAAAACTGGAATTCTATTGCAGCAACTGGAAAATATTCACCTAATTGTTAATCTTTACTTAACAATTTATTTGCAGTTATCTACGGCAAACACTTAATACATCACACTGCAACCTACAGAAATATAAAAATGTTGCGGAAACAAAATACAACACAGGAAATAAATATACACACAATCGACACCATTATTTTTGGACAAATGTCCTCGGAAAAACCCAATGTGGGAAAATCGATGCAACAGCTGAGGGTTTGTATTATTATGCAGTAGTTTCTGAATACAAATCTTTGGATGCCTTACTGGCTATCTGATACAGAGAATATAATTGGCAGAAATGAAGTGAGAATTAACCTTAGACTATCATTGGCGAATCGACATTAATCCAGCCTCTAAATGGCTAGCCCCAAGCTGCATTTGCGCAGTCACTGCGCTGCCTCTGCGTCACAACTCGTAGGGACTGCGTCACTCCTCTGGCTGATCGATCTATTGGTTGGATGCTCAAATCTATGACCCTTTGGTCTGACACCCCGGCTCCCAACACTAGATTTGGACTGCTCCTCAGCAAATCTGTAGATCTCCTCTCAGGATTTGCGCTACCCCAGCGTGGATCTGTGCTGCCCAGTGTGGATCTACACTGCCTCTCTGGATCTCACTCTGCCTCCTCTACCCTGTATTCACCAGATCAGGAAAACTTCCACCGGCCACTATCCCTCATTGCAAGAAATCAACACAATCACTCCTTCGGCAACTGTTGCACAGCTTTCTTGAGAATTCAATCTCTAGATCTCTCACTCTATGTATTTTCCAAATGCCCATCAAGCTCCTTCTTATAATCTCTCGTTAACATATCAACGACCAAGATTAAAACATAATCAAAAACTAAGATTAATTGGGAGTTGATCTGTACACCCCATAAGTTTAGACTTAGGAATACAAAAAATGATTAATTATTTTAATTAAATCCTTTTTGGGTGGAATTTCCCAAAACGCTTTCTGGGTATTGTGGAATGCATCTGTCTTAGCCTCTTTGGAAAATCTTGAGGCTAGAGGACACCCGATGCTACAAAAATCAACACTCCCTCTTAGCGAGGAATGTGCCCAAGTGTTGCAACCTCCTAAAGCATCACTCTGACCTCTGCACCATCCCAGTTGCGCTGTAGATGTCTGGTTGTTGTTGCCCACCAACTACTGCGTAGATCTCTCTGCGCTGCATCTGTGCTGCTGCTAACACAACATGCTGCTGTCAACTACAGCAACTCTGTTGTTGCTACCACTACAACATCCGCAACTCCCTCTCATATGTTGCTGCTACAACTGAACCAATTGTGTTCGGATTGATGCAACTATCCACCAAGCTCTGACTGCTACTAGCCTTTTCACTGTCACTGAAGCCTCTGCGTTGCTGCTGACTTTGCGTTGTGGCAACTGCACTGTTGCCAACTCTGCTCTGCACTGCTCATTTCCCAATGCTGCTAACCACTGCATCTATCACTCTGGCACCCGACTGCACCATTTGTCACTGGTCCATCCTACTACTGTTGTTATGGGCTCCTATAACAAGGAATTGATCCAAGAGGTGGACTCCTCAAGGATCCTGCCCATACTGTAGCTCTCTAAGGCTACAAAACCATATCACCCCACCTCTCCCCTGGAGGTATATGGGAAATCATGGAAAACTCCTCTAATCTAGAGGACAACCTATCAATTTGTGCAGTATCAGCTTGTTGATCCTATTCCTTCTCCTTGTCCTTCTTCCGAAGAGGACACTGAGAACTAAAGTTGCCCATCTCACCACATCAAAAACACTTGATCTTCGAAATGTCCTTTCGCCTTCGTTGCTCCTGCTAACCCTTCAATGCGAGTGTTGCATTCTCCTCTTCCCTTTCGATCTTCACCCCACTACTGTTGCTGTCACTTATGGTGCTCTTCACCAAATCACACCTCATCTCCTCTTGTCGTAGATCAACCAAAACTCTCTCCCAATCAGGCAACTTCTCTCTACCCAAGATACTCTGGACAGAGACTTGCCACCCCTTGGAAATGTTGTTAAGGGCCAGCCGTAAAAATTCAATACCCTGAGGTGCTACTCCCACAACAGCCAACTAATCTCGGGTATCCTAAAGTTTCTCCAGGAAGGGGTCTATGCACTCCCCCTTCTGCATCCTCGGGCATCTCATCTTCTCCTCCAAGTACATCTTCCGCTGCTTGGAAGATCCCCAATATAATGTGACCAATGCATCCCACATCTCTTTGGTTGTGTCTTTGCCTGCTATGTGAGATACAATGTGATCTCTCACTCTGTCAAGGATTAGCCTCTTGGCCTTCACCATCTCCTTCTTGTAGGCCTTAAGTTGATTTGCATTTGTGGGCTTAGCTACCACACTAGTGATATAAGTTTTGAGATCATGCTCATCTAGAAGGAAGGAAGCTCTTGCCTTCCAGATAACATAGTTGGAAGCATCCTCCAACCGATCTCGATCTCGCAACCCAGCTAATGCCATCACGCCCAAAAAAAATGTCGAAGTCTACCTCTAACCCTCTCCGTAGCTACTGACTAGCTCTACACACTCCCTGCTGGAGTGAGCAAACCTTCTCTCGACTACTACTGCTTCTGCATGGGAAATTAAAATTTATGCGCAAGAAATTCTTTGAGGTCAGAATCCCCTCAGTGTGCTCTTCTTCCCTTCTGGCACTTTTCTGTTCTAGCTAATGCTGCAGAAAATTTGCGTCCCAACTGAAGATCTGCTCTGCATTGAAGCTTATGTGTTTCTCCCTCTGCCACTAACAAATTTCGATCTAGAAAATCTTCTTTTCTGTCAACTCACTTAGGAAGGATTTTTCCACGAAAATCTTGCCCTCCTGGCACTGGACTACGCAACTCTTCTGGGGATTTGATCTGCTGCTTACACAGCTCTTCGAGCCCCCTCTTCATCTCTACTTCTGAGCTCTTCTTTGCTTCACTTGCGCTCTTATACCATGTGAAAATTCCTAAAACTAGAATCCTGTTGCAGCAACTCGAAAATATTCAACTAATTGTTAATATTTACTTAACAATTTATTTGCAGTTATCTACGGCAAACACTGAATACATCACATTGCAACCTACACAAATATAAAAATGTTGTGGAAACAAAATACAGCGCAAGAAAGAAATAAACACACAATCGACACCGTTATTTTTGGACAAATGACCCCAAAAAACCCAATGCGAGAAAACCGGTGCAACAAATGAGGGTTTGTATTATTATTTAGTAGTTTCTGAATACAAATCTTTGGATGTCTTACTGGCTATCCGATACAAAGAATATAATTGGCATGAATGAAGTGAGAATTAATCTCACACTATCACTGGCGATCCAACACTGATCCAACCTTTGAATGGCTAACTCCAAGCTGCCTCTGTGCAATTACTACCCTGCCTCTGCATCACAACTCGTAGGGACTGCGTCACTCCTCTGATTGATCAATCTGTTAGCTAGATGCTCAGATCTCTGACCCTCCGGTCTCACACCCTGGCTCCTGGCACTAGATCTGGACTGCTCCTCAGCAAAACTACAGATCTCCTCTAAGGCTCTGCATTGCCTCAGCATGGCTCTGCGCTTCCCAACGTGGCTCTATGCTGCCTCTCTCGATCTCACTCTGCCTCCTCTGCTCTGTATTCACCGAATCATGAAAACTTCCACCAGCCACTATCCTTGCCCCTCACTGCAAGAAATCAACTTGATCACTCCTCCGTCAACTGTTGCATTGCTCTCTTGAGAATTCAATCTCTAGATTTCTCACTCAATGTATTTTCCAAATGCCCATCAAGCTCCTTATAATCTCTCTTTGACATATCAATGACCAAGATTAAAACATAATCAATGGCTAAGATTAACTAGGAGTTGGTCCGTGTCTTTATCTAGAAGATTTACACCCGATCTAATTAATACACTTTAATTAATCACATTTCCTAAGTTTAGACTTAGGAATCCATTAAAAATGATTAATTATTTTAATTAAATCCTTTCCGGGTGGAATTTCCCAAAACTCTTTCTGGGAATTGTGGAATGCATGTGTCTTAGCCTCTCTGCAAAATCTTGAGGCTAGAGCACATCCCATGCTACAAAAATCAACACTCCATCTCATTCATTCAGATATATGTGGTTTGATGCCTATGCATTTTATTGGTGGTCATCTCTACTACAACACCTTCATTGACGACTACTCAAGAAATACATGCATATACTGCCTTAAGCATAAGGATGAAGCCTTTGAAAAGTTCCGGGAATTGAAAGCCTTGATTGAAAATCAATCAGGGAAAAGAATCAAAGTATTCAAATCTGATAATGGAGGGGAATACATGTCAAAAGAATTCATAGCATTCTGCAAGAAAGAAGGGATCAAGAAGGAAACTATTATTCCATATACGCCTGAGCAAAATGGCTTAACTGAAAGGAAGAATCGGTCTATATTGGAAGTTGCTTGTGCCATGCTTCATGATCAAAAGGTACCAATGTATTTGTGGGCTGAAGCCACATATGTTGTTGTATATGTTCAAAACCGAAGGCCTCATCAGGCATTGAAAAACAAGACCCCTGAAGAAATATTCACAAGTAACAAGCCCGATATCAGCCATATTCGTATATTTGGATGCCCCGTATTCTTTCATGTGCTGAAGGACAAAAGAAACAAGTTGGAAGCTACAAGAAGAAAAGGTATGTTTGTGGGTTATTGTGAAAACTCTAAGGCACATAAAATATATATTCTTGGTCAAAGGAAGGTCAAAATTAGCAGGGACGTAACTTTCGATGAAAATGCAGCTCTTGGTAAAGCAAGAGACCTTCCTCCACCTTCTCCTCCCAAAGAAGAAAATGATGACAGGGATATTCTAGATGGTCCTTCTATACCCGAGTCAGATGATATTGATACTCCCATGGAGCCTATGGATCCTTTAGATCCACCTCCCACTGATCCTCCTACAAGGAAAAGACCACTTTGGCTTCGTGACACTCTACAGGATAATGAAAGAAATGTTCCCATTCGCAGATCATTCAGAGAAAGGAAGCAACCATGCAAGTATCAGGGATATGTAGCAGCCATGAGCACTATGATTCAAGTTGAACCATCCTCATTCGAATAAGTAGCCAAAGAACAAGTTTGGAAGGATGCTATGGCCGAGTAATATGAATCTATTATGAAAAATGATGTATGGGATGTTGTGCCGAGACTGCATGGGAAGTCTGTTGTGGCTTCAAAATGGCTATTCAAGATCAAACATGGAATCGATGGCAGCATTGAGAAATACAAAGCAAGATTCGTAGCTTGAGGTCTCTCTCAGAAAGAGGGAGAAGATTACGATGACATATTTGCTCCTATGGCTCGATACACAGCTATCCGTTCAATAGTTGCCCTTGTTGCAGCTTGCTAGTCAAGGATGGACCCTTCATTAGATGCATGTAAAGAACGCTTTCTTTCATGGCATGTCACAGGAAAAAGTATATGTTGAACAACCACAGGGATTTGAAGTGGAAGATTGCAAAACGCATGTTTACAGGTTGAAGAAAGCATTGTATGGTTTGAAGCAAGCTCCATGAGCTTGGCATGCACGCATTGACAGTTATTTAATGAAGTTGGGCTTCATAAGAAGCAATGCTGATCCCAAACTCTATTTTAAGGCTGTCCAAGGTATGCCACTAATTTTGGTTCTATATGTTGACGGTCTATTCTTGACAGGAAGCGAACCTCTGATGATTGAATGTAAGAGGAAGCTAGCCTTTGAATTCGAAATGAAAGACCTTGGATGTATGTACTACTTTTTGGGCCTTGAGGTGTGGCAAAGGCTTGGCGAGATCTTTCTCTCATAGGGAAATTATGTTGTGAAGCTGCTAGAAAGATTAAGTATGACTAACTACAAATCCATGGCTACTCCGACGGAGATGAACTTCCAGAAGTTGTGTGGTAAATGTTAATTTTTCATAGGACTACATTGTTCTTTGCTTTGATAGTTGCATTTCTTCAATAACATGATAAGTTCACCACATATCATTATATCATTATTCAAATCTGCATTATTAACCATCAGCATATGCAACTATGTAGAAAGAACAATAACATCATCTATGCAGCGGAACATAAAGAAACAAATGGAAGAAAAGCATGCACACAAATAGACACCAAGATTGGTCCAAGACCAAGGCAAAACCCACCATGGGGAAAACCCTTTCAAATTCTTTTTCTTAGATCGTCATCAACTGATTCAGCAAATAAGAGTACAATGATCCATTGATCCATATCTTCGTAATGCAGTAAAACATGGAGAACTGTAGATGCATCTTTGAGGGCCTGATCTGCAGCAGAAATATATTGAACAAATCTACATATTTGCAGATCTACAACATCAAGAAACACAGAACCAATAGATCACCAAATCCAACTAATATCAATTGTCCAATCCTAGATCTGAATCCAGGAAGCTATCAAAGACTAATCGCAAACATTTGTGACTGAGCAGATGAAGTCTGGAAGCACTGCGCAAGCAACTGAAGATGACCTAACTCATATTTGCTCAAAAAAACCCTTAGCCGCAACCTCAAGACCATGTGCCTGTGGCTATAGCTCTCTGGCCACTGGCAAGACACACTGTGTCTGTGGCTCTAGCCTGAATTAGCCCGATCTAGCCTCAAAACCCTAGCCACGACCCTGTCACGCTCTGCCTGTAGCTATTGCAGCTTGGTCACTACCTTGCCATGTTGTGCCCGTGACTCTGGCCTGATTTCAATAGTTCTATGTGTGTGGCTATGGCCCAGAAGCCCTAGTTCAGTGCGAGCCTCTCGCCTGTGATTTCGTACCCTGCGCGAGCTTCTTCCGTCGAACCTATGCGAACCAAGACAAAGAGTGAAAGAAGAAAATCTCATGAGCGAATGTGTGAGAATGAGCTTGAGGTCGCTTCTAATTATAGCTTTTGTGAGGGACCGCTTGGGGTTTTAACTAAATCCACATGTGTTGAGGCCGACCCATTCCATTTCATTAATAAATAAAATAATTCATAATTTAACTTCCTCTTAACCGATTGGGGCGATCTATAGGTCGATATTGGTCTTCTCGAAAAGAGGAATCTAATGCAATTATGATCTTGACCATCTGAGTTGTCCAAAGTGGAATTTGACTGCAGTTGCATAATTTTAACACTCCCTCTCAACCAAGGAGAATTCCACCTGCCAATATCTGTTCATTGAAAAATATGCCATTCTGGTATCTTCATGTATCATCACGTATCGTCACTGATTATATTTGTCATATAGTCATCATGTTGTGAACCTTTCTCATTACAAATCATCAATGTGCTTCACATGCTTATTCCTGCTTATCTCTTGATTGTTCCTGCTCATATGTTTAACATTCTCAAATCTAGAAGAAGAAGAATTTGTCACCTAAGGGGAGTTTAGGCTACCACCCTTCATCTATCATTCAGAATCTCTACCAGCGGGCTACTACCCGGAATATCATCATCAATCATCATCGAAGTGCATATCATCAAGGAGCATGCCTCAACCTGTAACGGCATTGGGGAGCACATCTCAACCCGAAATCTCATGGGGGGGCTATTATTGAAAAGTGTAACTAGGTCAGTCTTCATGTTGACTATGTAATTATGTACTTACGTAAAGAAGAAGACAAAGATAATAAAATGTATTTTGTTGTACTTGCTTCATGGGTTTCATGAGCAAGATTTTATTATGTAGATAGATTTCTTCATGATGTCTATTAGGTCTTTGTCTTCTAGGTATAAAATATAATTAACTGTCATATTCATGAAGGATCTAGTCTAGGAATATATGCTCCAAGACCTTGTGAAAGGAGGGCACCTAACAGCTCTCAAACAACGTTGGAAGACAAGCTCTACAGCCTACATCAACGCTGAAATAAACCTCTCTCAAGTTGGCCTAATTCACAGTGAAGAAGTCGGCTCCAATTACCAAATGACAGGTCGGCTCAATTACAGGTGCCAACAACTATATATAGCCCACTGGACTGCGTAGAAAAACAGAGTACAGGAATTTTGGTCAGCTCTGAAAAAGTGCGGATTATCTCTGGGAAAAAGACGGCATTTGCATGCGGATTCAGGATCAGAAAAAATGCAGATTTTTATATGGAAAAACTGTGATTATATGCCGACTAGTGAACAGACAGGAGTGCGGATTTCTCTGTTGGAAAACAGTGACTATATGCGGACTGTTCTAAATTAAAGTGCAGATTTTACAGAGTATAAAAAGTGTGGGTTTCTGAAGTATAGTACAGGGATACATTGCGGATCTGTCTAAGCTTATGTTTGTCAGACCTTACATCAGGAAGAAGTTGCATATATACCTCAAAAATATTGCCTAATGTTATGTGTCACCTAGTGGAGTAGAGAACCTGAACTATAAGAAAAGTCAAGGGCAATACACCAGTATTACAAGTGCGGATATATTTAAAGAAGGCTTTGAGATTAGATTGCTAATCAATATGCCCCTATAGTACACAAAGTTGAGACAGTGACATAAAGAAAGAAAGCAGTCTTAAAGGTGTGAAAGGTGAGGAAGGTAAATCTGTGATTTACCTTCCTAACCACAGCTCAAGGAATAAAGTCACAAGTGTATGCAAATTGAATATGATTCAGTCTCTAATGGTTGACTAAGCAACAAGAAGTAAAAACTTAGAGACTGAGTTCTCTAGTATCAGTGCAGAGCAATACATATTGGTGAAGAAGAGAAGAATCAAGTTTGAAGAGGTGTTGACAAGGTCTTGGAAACATATCTAGGTCAAGGGTCTGAGTCTTGGTCATGGTACTTGTCATTTGAAGATCTATAAGAAGAATTCCTTATGGTTTTTCCTCTCCAAGACGGAGAGGTTTTTCCCTGGCTCTAGGAGCATAATTTTGTATCTTGTGTATTTTGATAATTGATTTGATGAAAAACTAAATAAGATAACGAAGAAGAGACACAAGTAAGCTCACAAGTAATTATCTAGAAGAGAATTTGAATTAATCACCAGCTCTCTAAATTCTCCACAGCTATACCTCTAAAACCCCATATCTAGCAATAGGATATCCATCAACACAGGGGAGCCCATCTCGACCCTGGAATCACCTCAAGGAGCTCAATCTCAACCCACAACCACATAGGGTTATCTCAACCCATCCTATTTCCTACTGATCTTCCCATCAATGATCCTGAATAGTCATGTGGTAGAACACATACATCATAATCAACTTGGGTTGTACACCCCAAGTACACTCTCAACTCGTTGATCGAACGAGGAGCGGTATTCCCAACAAGCCTTGCTTGAGGGTATGATGCCAACTGGGGTATACTCTGCATAGACCAGATAGGGGAGCAACATCTCCGAACCTATGAAGATAGGGGAGCAACATCTCAACCCTGGGTAACAAATAGGGAAGTACCCTATTGTTCAGATATCCCTCAACCCCAGGAGCCCTCCATCTCAATTCCTCATCCTGGGAGCTCAGACAAGTAGGAAGAGTTTTCTCAGTGTCCTCGATCAGCGTTGCTCTCATCATACTCATATCTGGTATCTGCTTGTCTCAATAGCAATTGATTCCTATTCATACAGGGCATCAAATCAAATGTTATGTTAGAAGATGCATAATCATGTAAATCACAACAAGATACCATAATCATCCTCCCTCTCACGGAGGTGTCAATCACAAATGGATACCATAATCATCCTCCCTCTTACTCGGAGGTGTCAATCACAAATGGATACCATAATCATCCTCCCTCTTACTTAGATTCTCAGAGGTTCATCACCTGTCAAGGCTATACTATCAATATGTAAAACCAAATCCATAATCAAAATCAAGTCCATACCTTGGAACTCATTATCCTGACTTCATCAAATAACTATCAAGTATGGACGAATCTGAATCGGGGAGCTTGTATCACACAACGCTCTCGGTAAGCATAATGTCTTACCAAGCCAACATACTCGGCCTTACATAAATCAATGTTGTGTCAACAAAATCATCTCATTAGAGTTTAGAAGCCAGACAAAAACTATTATCAAAGACATTGATGTCATCGTATCAATTCTTTCAACCAGGTGACAAGTAGAGCTCATATCAAGTCTTGACTTCATTTACTGTCAAGCCATCAAGTCTGTCATTTAACATGCCATTACAAGCCATTTCCGTCACTAGATGCAAGTGCATACATCAAGGTTAAGTCATGCAGGTTCCATCTTCATACTGAATCAAACAACCATTGTGCTAGGAACAAGGAGGCCAATACAGAACCATAATTCTGAATACCCACATAAGACATTGAAGGTCACTATGCCCACATCAAGGCAAATCAACAATCAATAGATCAAGTCATTAGACATCATGTCAAATCCAAATGTGCGATCATGGTAATATTTATAATTCAAAGACATGTCTCAATCATCAATTCAAAGTTCTAAAACAACATGACAAAGTTCCAAACACAGCTCATCAATCAACCAAATCATGTCACACTTTTGTAGCACAAACATAGTGACATATTCTTATGAATGTCCCAAACACCTGCAAACACAAGTTCGGTTCAAACATACACACTAATATCTACAACACATCTGCAAAACAAACATCTTCCAAGTGACCATCTGATTTTTATTGATTTGTGGAAGCATCAGATGTGCTCTAAGTCTCAAAATTTGTGGAGAGGCTTAGACACATATATTGTAGATAACGCAGAAATGGTTTGGGGAAATTCGACCCGGATTATATTTTATTAATAAAATTAATTATTTTAAAGTGACCCTAAGTCTAAACTTAGGAAAATAAAATAATTAAAGTGAATTAATAGAATATGGGTGTGAATGTTCTAGAAAAAGAAAATCAAGTCAAAATGTAATCTTAACCGTTGATTGGAGATCTAATCTCAGTTGTTGAAGTCTCAACAAGAAGACTATAAGAAAGGCTTGAGGGTCATTTGGAAAGACGCAACAAGAGATCAAGAGATCGAATTTCTAAAGGAGCAGTGCTCAGAGGAAAACTTTGATTGAGATATTCTCACGTAGTTGAGGGGCAAAGACAATTTTAGTTGGAAGATCTTTTCCAGGGCCAAGAATACTCAGTAGAGAGGCATAGAAAGATGCAAAGGAAGTGGCGCAGTGCCCAAAGAGGGTGACGCAGGGCCACACAGGCCACACGTAGAGGCAGTGTAGTGTTTCCGACCTATAGTCTGAGATTTTGCTGGGAGATCGAGATTATGAGTCGGGAGGGCTAGAATTGAGTTTTTTTAGGGCATATCGATCCAACGGAGGAGGTGACGCAATCCTTTAGAAGTCTCCATGCAGGCCTACGCAACTATTGCGCAAAGGCAACACAAAGGGTGCTGGGGGCTTGTCATTTCAGCTACCGAATCAGCGAGGGCTTGCCGAGGGAGGTAAACTCACTATTTTTTCTCTGTCAGTGATATTCTCTGTAACTGAATTGTCTGGAGAGACATTCAGAGAATAATTCAAATATAACTGTTGCTTAATAATAAAACTCTCAAATCTGCTACACAGGTTTTCCTGCATTGGGTTTTTCCGGGGACATTTGTCCAAAAACGATGGTGTCCTATGTGATGTTTTTCTCTTGCTCAGTTTCTTGTTTCGCGTATTAATTTAATTAAGTGAAGGTTGTTGAGATTTTGAGGTGTTCGGGTAGCATCGGATGTGCTCTAGCTCCCAAACTTTGTGGAGGGACTAGAATACATGAGATCTCCAAGACCAGAAAGCAATCTAAGAAATTTCATCATGTTTAAGAGATATTTAATTAATTAATATTTTTAATTAAGGACCCTAAGTCTAACTTAGGAAAATTAAAAGATTAAAGTTAATTAAATTAAACATGTGATGAAAATGACTTAAGTCACACAGATCAAGCATCTTCTAATCTTAGTCGTCGATTCAAGATTAGATCACGGTCATTGATGTTTCAATGAGAAAAGTACAAGAAGAGGGCTTGGGGTCAGTTGGAGAAAACACACAGTGGCAGAGCACTGAAACTAAGCTGGAATTCTAGGGTGTGGTTTTCTAAGAATTTTAGAAGTGTTTTAGCTGCAGCGAGGGGTAGTATTGGCGAGGGGGATGGTTTGATCCTAGGCCAAGAGTACAGCAAGGGCAGAGAAGCAGCAAACCGAGGCAACGCAGAAGCAGCAGCTACACAACTCAGCCAAAAGCCCAACAGAGGCAACGCAGAGGCATCAGGAGCTACGCAAGCCTAGAAAGGGCAGCGCAAGGGCAACAGGAGGCCAGCAAGGTTGACGCAGGCCCAGCTAGGGCTGACACAAAGGCAGCGTAACCCAGTCTTGGATGATGCAGGCCCTTCTTGAGCGGCGCAGGGGCTAACGCAAGCCATTAGGGCTAACGCAAAGGGCTTCAGAGCAGCGTTGGGGTTTCTACAGACCGATAATGGGTGAGTTCTGTAAATCCCGTTTGAGGGTGTGAAACAGTCGGTTTCTATCTCCAAAACAGAGGTATAGCTGCAGTTTTTAACTCTCTGTCGAGTTAACCAGTTTGGTGCCCATATCTGTTGTACTTAGATTATGCTTAATAATAAAAACCCTCCAGCAACCAGAAGACCGGTTTTCTCGCATTGGGTTTTTTTGGGGACAGTTGTCCAGAAAATCCTTGTGTGTCACTTTGTCATTGTGCATGTTATTCAGTATTACATCTGCACGAGTAGGTTGTTAATGTATTTACTTTGATGTTAATGTTGAAGGTCAAAACCATGACAAGTGGCACGTCGTACAAGTTCTCTCTATTGAACTAGCCCATAATTAGGTCATTCTGGGAGATCGGGCATAACTTGGTGTTGAAGAATCCAAATTAGGTCTAACCTGTGGCATTGGAAAGAAGACTCAGAGGGCTACTACAGGACTGAAGTTTAGATATTGAAGATCTGAACTCGCAGAGATAATTCAAGTTCAATATCGACCTCCTAAAAAGCAAGAAAAAGGTGTGTATTTGTTTTTTAAAATTGCATGACGCTTGTTTCAAAAAATGGTTTGAAGCAAAGATGATGATCGTTATCGGGATATTATCGCCGAGGGGAAAAAATCGGAAAAAATCGTAATTATCGGGAAAAAATCGTAATTATCGGGAAAAAATCGGCACATACAAAAATATTCATTTTTTTTCAATTTTTTTAATATTTAAAGCATCTACAGCATAAAATAAATGCATTGACACATAAATATGAAAAAAAAACTAATATATAAGATGTGTAATATCATGTCTAGTGCTACATCACACATAAAACTGAATCCTGTCCTGAATACTAAGTCCTAAGTCTCAACTCAACCTAAAAATATCAACAAAAAATATAATAATGTATCTCATATCATGAGTCATAATGTTATATACAAAGGAATGCACCAAATAACCTATACTACTGATTTCCTCTGCCCCTCTTGCGAGAAAATGTAACAGCTTTCCCTTTAGACGAAGAAGTTGGCGGGGCTGGCAATGGACTCTGTTGTGCTCCAGATCCTGAAGCACTAGGAGCTAAAGGAGGTAGACCACGTCCTCTACCGATAGCAGGGGTAGGTGGTGTCACCTCCTCCTCCTATTGTTGCTCCTCCTCCTATTGTTGCTCCTTCTCCTCCTCCTCATGAAACTCATCATTGATTCATCGCTACTAGAAATGGGATCATCAACAAGAGATACATAAACATCATCTAGCTCAAAGTCTTCAGACTTGGATTGCTCAACCTTAAAATGCGGTAGAAAAAGATTAACATGCCTAACCAGTTGTTTTCCTTTGAGTGAAGGGTACATTCTTGTTAAGGCCACAGTAGGGGAGTTCAACAATTAATACCACCAACATCAACAAAGTTCAACAATCAATGCCACCAACATCAAGGTTCTTAAAGGACTTCATACTCTTGATCAAATGCCAATCTCATACCCTTACACATAATAGAATCAAATGGAAACAATGCAAATCCCCAAACCATGAAACCCCGAAAACCATTAAGTCTGCTGAATTTTGAGTGAAATCTAAAATTCTAGTTTCTCCATATGAAATCCAATGAGGTCGAAACCACTCTTAAACATCCTGAGTCATTTCATGGTAATGTTAAAAATTTAAGTAAAAGGATGAAAATGAAAAATAAAGGAAATATCACTTTTACTTTAAGAATTTAACATTACCATGAACTACCAACAGGGTGTGTCAGGAAAATGAGAGGGCTGCAAAAATGACAAAAAAAAAAATTGATTTTTGAACTTATAGGGTTGCTATTTGATGGGCCCACGATTTTTACTGAAATAATCGCGATTATTTCGAAATTATCGCGATAATATCGCGATAACGATAATTTCAAATTATCGTTTCAAATTATCGCCGATATTATCGTTTGGTTGAAAAAATCGCGATAATTTCAAATTATCGCGATAATATCGCGATTTTTTCATCTTTGGTTTGAAGTGATTCCAAGGGCATATTGAAGCATAAATACAAAGCAGCCACACGGGGACTCGTCCCCCCACCTAAGGGTCTGGAATCCTCGCCCCCTCACGCTCCGGGGTCTTGGGGACATTTAGGGGACATTTCCAGACGCCCGCAAAAATCAGGAAATTAAGGGGGATGTCAAAGGGGACGCTTCCTCAGATTGAGGGGTTGAGCGTGCTTTCGGGAGCGTGAGGGAGCGTGAGGGGACGGGAGGGAGCGTGAGGGGGCATGTGGGGCCCACAATTTAAAAAAAAAAAATTTAAATGAAAAAAATAAAAAATATATTTTAATAATCGATTGTTTAATTAAATTAATTTTTAGGTTTCATTTGTTTTCATTGTATCATTGTATCATCCGCACTTAGCACTTGCTGCCCAACCCTTAGCACTTGCCGCCCATAGCACTTGCCGTAGCCGCCGGAAGAAGCCTGCAGCTTGCTGCCCGCAGTCGGAAGAAGCTATGTTTTCTGTTTTCTGTTTCACTGTTTCAGACATAACTTTAAACTTATTTACTTTTAAGTTTTAATATTTATGTTTCAAACTTGAGTTGTAAACTTCAGTTTAAAGTTTATTTTGAATCTTGATATAATATCATATATGTCATGACTTATATGATATCTTAAAATTTATTTTCATTGTACATTGTTAGTAGTTACATTAATGATTATACAGTTACAAAGTTACATATGAATCTATGATGTATGTTTTAACTTTTAACTTTTAAATTTGTTTCAGTTAGATGATTCATCATTCATCGATTTATAATTTTTAAATTTTATCATTTATGATTTATCTTTCATGATGTAAGTGTATGATGACTGTATAGACATTCCTTGCAAAAATGAAAAATACAGTTGCATTATAAATATTTATTATTAAATTTTCAATGATATATCATATATAATATTATAATATTATATATTTTATAATTTTTATGACTCCGACGTCCCCCCACATTTCCTGAAAATTGGTAGGGAGCTTTTGCATAGGCCACTCCCGCGCTCCCTCGCTCCCTTGCTCCCACCTCCAAGGGACTTGGTGGAACATAGCATAAATATAAGTATTTGATTCTATAATGCCTCCCAAAAATAATTCCACACCCATTAAGCCCTCAGAAAGGTCTACTATGACGCATGAAGAGGAAGAAGTGCAACATGATATATCAAAATGACGAGACCAAGTGCAACAAATGTCGCTCTCGCGAAAAGTACCAAAAATGAAATGGAAGCTAAAATGGATGGTTTGAAGAAAGGAATGGAAGCTAATATGAATGGAATGAAATCTAAGATGGATGGCATGGAAGCTAAGATCGATGGTATAGAAGAAAAATTGAAAGGAAACATGGAAGACATGAAGAATGATCTAAAATCAGACATGGAAGATTTGAAGGAAGGTTTGATTAAGTTGCTACAAGAAATGATTCCTAATGGCGAAAAGGTAATAGAAGAAACTCATGATGAGAACAAAACAAATGTTAATCATGATTTCATAAACTCTAACGTTGGATTGAAGACCCACCATATTCCAAAGATCGATATGAGGAAGTTTGATGGCAAGGATCCTGTAACATGGGTACTATAAGTGGAGCAATATTTTGAACTCCATAATGTGCAAAACACACAAAACGTATGTATTGCAACTTTATATTTAGAACAAAATACATTTGTATGGTATCGTTGGCTTTGCTCTCGTAAACAAATTGTCACTTGGTCAATTTTTACGGAGGAAATAATAGCACATTATGAGGAGACAAAGAGCAACACCTTCTTTAGCCAATTGATAAATCTCAAACAAAAGGGTTCAATGGTGGAGCACATTGAGGACTTCCAAAAATTGAATATAAGGGTAACTAATATTCTAAAAGAACACAGGATTGACGCCTTTATAGGGACTTTAAAGGATAACATCCAACATGAGGTTCTCCTTTGGGAACCTGATTCATTGGAGAAGGCATTCAGGTTGGCAAGAAAAATTGAAAGTAAAATTATGGCAACAAGGAAGCCTACCACTCACATCTATAAAGATGGAAGTGTTGCTACTCCTAGACTTCCACAACCTACAAGGTTGACACCACAACAATTGGAAGAAAAAAGAGAAAAAGGGTTTTTCTATAGTTGTGATAGCAAATACACTAAAGGTCATAAGTGTGCTGAGAAGAAATTATTTTACATAGATTGTGAAGAGGAGGAAGAAAACTAACAAGAAACTTCAAAAGAAGAGGATATACACCAGGAACCAACCCTAGAGAAAGAAGGAACAAATCCGACCGTATCCTGTAACCCTCAAGATAGAAGGACATATCAAGAAGAAAAATGTAATAGTATTGATTGATTCGGGTAGTACCCATAATTTTATTCATTGTAAAGTAGCCAAGGAATTGAATTGCTTCCTATACCCAGCACCAGAGTATCAAGTGATGGTTGCAAATGGATGAACTATAAATTGCTCGGGAAAGTGCCATAATATCAAGCTAACCATGGGGGAATATGTATTGAATAGTCCAATGCTTTCTATTCCAATGGGTGGTGCTGATGTTGTACTAAGAGTACAATGGTTACAACTTACAATCTTTGGGGACGGTAGCTTTTAATTTTCAATAACTTTTCTTGAATTTTTTTTTCAGCAGAAAAGGAAGTTGAATTACGGGGTATTGCTGGGAAGCCGAGAAAGATAATAAGCTCTAATGTCATGACAAAGCTTCTGAAGAAAGAACAATGAGGTCTAATTGCACAATTATGCTCACTAGAATTTCCAACATCAAAATCATCTATTTCTCCAAATCTCCAAAAAATCTTGGACAATCATTCCAAGGTGTTTGAAACTCCCAAAGGACTCCCACCTATTCGTGATCATGATCATGCCATTCATTTGATTCCAGGAAGTGTTCCTCTAAACATCAGGCCTTACAAATATCCTGATGTCCAAAAGAGTGAAATGGAACGTATGATTGCAGAAATGCTAGAGGTTGGTATAATTCAACCTAGTCAAAGTTCTTTCTCTGCTCCAGTAGTATTGGTGCACAAGAAGGATGAATCATGGCGCATGTGTCCGGATTATAGGAAGCTCAATAAGCTCACTATTAAAGATAAATTTCCCATTCCTGTGATTGATGAATTATTGGATTACATGGAGCAATTTATTTCACCAAGTTGGATCTTCGTTCAGGATATCATCAAATTAGAATAAAGACTAAAGACATTCTGAAAATAGCATTTCGAACTCATGAGGGTCATTATGAATTTTTGGTCATGCCTTTTGACCTTACCAGTGCACCTTCTGCATTTCAAGGGTTGATGAATTCCATTTTCAAACCCTTCCTTAGAAAATTTGTGTTAGTATTTTTTGATGATATACTAATCTACAGCAGGTCTTGCAAGGATCATGTTCAACATGTTGACAGGGTACTCAAACTATTGGAGAAGAAACAATTATATGCAAAGACCTCCAAATGTTTCTTTGGAGTACAAGAGGTGGAATATCTGGGTCATATTGTATCTCAAGAAGGCGTTAAGGTCCCCACAACCATAAAGCAATTGCGAGGATTTCTTGGGTTAACAGGGTATTATCGCAAGTTTGTTAAAAGTTATGGGAAAATATCAGCACCTCTATCAACATTATTGAAGAAAGATGCATTTTCATGGACTCCTGAAGCAACTAAGGCCTTTGAACATCTTAAAGAGGCAGTGTGCCAAGCACCAGTCTTAGCTACGTCAGACTTCACTAAAACCTTTATTGTAGAATGTGATGCCTCAAGAAATAGAATTGGGGTTGTTTTAATGCAAGAAGGAAAACCCATTACTTTTGAAAGTCGTCCAATCAAAGGAAAGTATTTACAGAAAGCTATTTATGAGAAGGAAATGTCGGCAATACTACATGCACTAAAGAAATGGCGACCTTACCTAATGGGAAGACACTTCAAGGTAAAAACTGATCATGATAGTTTTAAATACATTTTGGAACAAAGACTACCTTCAGAAGAGCAACAAAAATGGGTCACAAAGATGTTGGGTTATGACATTGAAATCATCTACAAAAAAGGGAAGCTAAATGTTGTTGCAGATGCACTCTCAAGAAAGGATGAGGATGTGGAAGCATTGGTTTGTGCCATTTCTATTATCCAACCAAATTGGATAACAGAAGCAAGAGAGGAATGGAAGAATGACGAAGAAGTGTAGACACTTATTCAAAAGTTGCAACAAGATTCAAGTACATCTAATACATTTAGTTGGAAAAATGATTCCTTATGGTACAAAGATCGCTTATATATTTGTAAGAATTCACAACTAAAACAAAAGATTCTTTTGGAATTGCACACCTCTCCCTTAGGAGGACACTCAGGATTTTTAAAAACTTACCACAAGGTGAAGAAAGGATTTTTTTGGAATGGCCCTAAATCTGATATTCAAAAATTTGTGGCGGAATGTTTGGTTTTCCAGCAAAATAAAGTTGAGAAAATTAAGACCCCAAGTCTACTACAACCTTTATCCATTCCAAGTCAATGTTGGGAGGAGGTTTTAATGGATTTTATCACGGGTTTACCTAAGTCCGAAGGAAAGAGTGTCATCATGGTGGTAGTTGATATACTTACCAAGTATGCACATTTTTGTGAATTATCTCATCCATTTAAAGCAAGTATAGTTGCTATTGCATTTATAGAAACAATTCAAAAGCTACATGGAAACCCAAAGATTACTGTAAGGGACATAGATCCCATTTTCACTGGATAGTTTTAGACAGAATTATTTTCTTGTTTGGGTACTCAACTAGCTCATAGCTCATCTTATCATCCTCAATCCAATGGGAAAATTGAGATAGTGAACAAATGTTTGGAAGGATATCTTTGTTGATTTGTATCTAATAAACAAACACAATGGGTCAAGTGGTTACCTTTGGCTGAATGGTGGTATAACACTTCCTTCCACACTGCAGCAAAAATGACCCCATTTATGGCACTTTATGGATATCATCCACCATCCATCACATCATCTTTAAGAGAAAACTCTAAGGTTCAAGCAGTGGAAGATCACATCGAGCATCAACAACAAGTTCTCCAACTCTTAAAGGATAACCTAAATTTGGCACAAAATTAAATGAAACAACAGGCAGATCAACAATGCAGCGAGAGAAGTTTTGATGTAGGTGATTGGGTATTTTTACGGCTACAACCATACAAACAAATGTCCCTCAAGCAAGCTAAGAAGGATAATAAATTATCACCAAAGTACTATGGTCCTTACAAGGTGTTGAAAAATATTGTTCCCATGGCATACAAATTGGAGCTTCCTGCTTCTTCCCGAGTGCACCGAGTTTTCCATGTTTCATGCCCAAAGAAGGTTATAGGTGACAAACTTCCAGTGCAAACAACATTTCCAAAACTTGATGAGGAAGGAAAAATCATATTGGAACCTGAAGCAGTTAAGGAAACAAGAACTCGACAGCTACGAAATCGATCAATTTCAGAGTATCTCATCGAGTGGAAGAACTTACGCACTAAAGATTCCACATGGGAGGATGAGAATTTTATACAAAAGCATCCAGAACTACTCAAGCGTTGAGAACAACACTTTTTTGAAGGATAGGGGCATTTTAGGTGCCTATATTACTAGTGTATTCCCGTATTGTTGTTAGTGTAGCTCCCTTATTGGTATTGTTGTACCCCTATAGTCCCCATATTGTTATTATTGTGCCCCATAAAAGCCCACTATTGTTATTGTTGTGCCCTTACATAATTATTGTTAAGTCGGCTAGGATTATATTGTGACCCCATGGAATCCTATATATAGAAAGGAGGTTTTGTCATTTGTATCATCTAAGAATTGTTCATTTATGTAATGTAAAGGAGGTTTCCCCATCGAAGAGGCTGATTTCTAAGGCATTGATCTCTTGTTTCTTCTATTTTGTGAGTTGGTTTCATAACAGTCTTTGCAGAGTATACCCCAATTGGCATCATACCCTCAAGAAAGGCTTGATGGGAATAGTGCTCCTCGTTTGGCCAACGAGTTGAAAATGTACTTGGGGTTTACAACCCAAGTCGATTATGAAATTGTTCTACCACGTGACTGTTGAGAGTCATTGACGGGAAGATTGGTAGGCAACATGATTGGGTTGAGATTTGCTCCCCTTTTGTGATTTCGGGTTGAGTATGAGCTCCCCGATGAGATTCCAGGGTCGGAGATGTGCTCCCTTGCAAGATGAGTCATCCTATTGCTCGGTATGGGTGGAAGTTATTGCTCCCCGATTCTTCTTCTTCTAGATCCGAGAAAGTTTCAGCAGATGGAGTTCAGCCATGAAAGTCTTAGCATGATGACACCATGATATAAAGATCTACAGGCAGAGGTTATCAAGTGTAATTCTTCCTAGTTGAGAGGGAGTGTTAATTTTTGCAACTGGTGTCAAGTTCCACTTTGGATAGCTCAAATGGTCGAGATTATAATTGCATTAGATTCCTCTCTTCGAGAAGACCAAAATAGACCTATAGATCGCCCCAATCAGTTAAGTAGAAGTTAAATTATGGATTATTTTTTTTATTAAAATGAAATGGAATGGGTCGGTCTAAGCACATGTGGATTTTTTCAAGTCGGCCACAACCCCAAGCGTACCCTCACAAAAGCTATAAATAAAAGCAACCTCAAGCTCATTCTCACATTCGCTCATGAGATTTTCTTCTTGCACTCTTTATCCTAGTTCTTCTATTCTATTTTTGGCTTGCACAGGTTCGACAGAAGAAGCTCGCGCAGGGTACGGAATCATAGGCGAGAGACTCGCTATGAACTAGTGCTTTTGGGCCATAGCCGCAAGAAAAGAACTAGCGAAATCGGGCCAGAGTCGCAGGCACAGCGTGGCAACGTAGCATCCAGGGTGTCATAGCCACGGGCACAGCGTGGCAAGGTAGGGGATAAAGGTTCTGAGGCCAGATCAGACTGATCCGGGCCAGAGCCGCAAGCACAGAGTGTCCTGCCAGCGGCCAAGGAGCTATAGTCGCGAGAACAACATCTTGTGGGTGCGGTTAAGGGTTTTTATGAGCAAATCTGAGTTAGATCATCCTTTGTTGCTTGCACAAAGGCACACAATCAGTCTTTGATAGTATCTTGGATTCAAATCTAGGATTTGACAGTTGATATCAGTGGGCTTCGGTGATCTATTGGATCCTTGTCTCTTGATGTTATAGATCTATAGATCTGTAGATCTAATCTATGTATTTTCGTTGCATATGTATTGGGGCTCATTGTACTCTCTACTGAAAACTTTTTATGATGATCTATTGAAGAAGAAGATTTGAAAGGGTTTCCCCCTTGTTGGGTTTTTCCCTGGTCTTGGACCAATTTGCTGTCTCTTATGGTTGTGTTGTTGTCTTCTTTATCTCTGCATGTATTGGTCTATCTTCAGTTACAGTTTATGATTGATTACACTACTAATAATTAGATGCATTGTTTATGAAGAAGTAATTTGGGCTACAGTAATTGACACAACATAGAGCAATCTGAAAATTTAACACCTATATAGGGTCCTAACCCTCCAGAGGGCTACATTGGCACATGTAGGGTGTGTAAAGAGCCATGGGCCTCCACAACAGTAGACAGCATTCCATGGATCCCCAAAGGCATTCAAAGATTGCTCGAGATTCACCTATTGGATGAGGAAGATGTTAAAATTGGCAACTAGGGCTAAATTCCACCTTGGGACAGCTCATATGATGTAGATGATATTTTTATTCGATTCCTCTTTTCAAGAGGTCCAAGATTTATCTAAAGATCATCTCGTTTGGACAAGCAAAAGTATGATTTTGAATTTATTTTCACACATTTGCAAATTGTCAAGATCAGCCTCAGTCAAATGTAGGCTCATGAAGCCCAATAGATGTGTCTCTTCACCCTCAACAAATTGTATAAATAGTAGTGACCTCTCTCCCCATTTGAACGCCATTCACTCATACATTCTTCTCTCTCTCCACTTCATATTGGTTCATAAAACTTGGATTTCTCTCTCTCTCACACACATGTGGCAATAGGAAGCCGGAAATTTCAGAGATCATCTACAGGCTGAATTTCCAGATTGCAGACCAGCGTTGACCAGGGCTTATTTGACCAAGCTTGACTGCATTTTCTTAGGCATAATTTCGATTTTTGCAAGTTGTAGATGCTGGCACAAAAATCGAGGTGTTTGACTGGGTTTGACTTGCGTTGATTGAAGGCCTAATTTTACCGCAAGCTTGACTGATGTTTGACCAAATTTGACCAAGCGTTTCAGGGACTGTTTTGGGTTGACTTTGACCCTTCTTGGAGGTCGAGTTGATTGACTTTGACGGAGCTGTTTAAGGGATGATTTGTTGCTAATTTGTCCAGCGTTGACTTTATGTTTAGGGCTACAGGTCGACTTATGTTGGTTGTTTTTTTGACAGAGCTGATTTGACTGTGTTTTGGGCAAGTGAAACTGATCTATGTACTCTCTCTCTGCTGAACTATTGAATAATAATAAGAAGAATTGATCATAGGGCTTTACCTGCATTAGGGTTTTTCCCTAGCATCCGCCAATTGTCTTGGCTTGTCTTCTACATTTTGTTTTATGTTCTATCGTTTACACTCAATGTTATTAATGGTTAATGTGATTGCTACTGGAAATAATTGGAAATTGTTATTGGGTTGTTAAATAACATTGACGTAAAATGTGCTAAGCATAGAACATACCATTGTTAACTAAAATTAACAGAAGATGAACTTGGTTCACCATGCCCAACTGGCCCTATAGTTATATCATGCACTTGGTGGATGACCTAGCACATGTATGATGATGTGGCAACACTTATACCATCATCTGAGCCCTTGCAGATGATCTACAAGCATCTTCGATCTGTTTGGAGACCGATGAGGACACTTGTGTGCCCCCACACCCATTCAAAGCACCACAGGTTTACTATTTGGAGAACAAGGGGCCAACCCCTTGTCCACTACTTTTGGGAGTCCTATTTCACATCATGGCACCTATGGACTTCATCAGGCCTCATCTAAGGCCCAACGACGTGTTATTGATCATTAAACCTCTTGAGAGGCTTATTCTTTTGATTATGAGCTAGTTTGGTGGGCTTGTCACCAAAAGTTAGTTCTTATACATTATTTTATTTTAGTGGCTCAATTAGGCCTCATTAGGCAAATCAAATTCATTTGGACATGTATAAATACAAGTGATGTGATTTGATTTTAGCATCATAACTTGGTTTGGACTTGTATCTCTTTAGAGAACTTCGCTATCCTTCTTGGAGGACGATTTTTTGGAGCATGGAATGAATTTTGATGTTTGGAACATTTTCTCTTGTCTTGGAGCTTCTTGATTGGCAAAATTTTGATGGTTGGATATACTCTTATACATGTAAGTGCAATTTAATGTTATTCTTTCTTTCTACTTTATCACATACATTGTTGTTGGGATTTCACTATACTAGGGCTAATTTTCTGCATTCATTTTTGCGAAGTTGTGGAAATTTTATTTCTAGATAGCGTTGCTTCATGAATGGGACATGTATAATGAATGAATGTTCCTAGGGATGTTTCATCTTTGAAAATCATCTTCACAAGCCATCTGTTTTGCAAAAAGAAGTATAAATTCTTTGAATTTGCTTTTCTTTTGCCCTAATCCTAAGCAAAGCTATCTTTTAGGCCTCCTTGACCTAGAAAACCCAAATCCATAGTCACAATTCTTCTTGACTCCAATCTCCCCAAAGGATTAGGCACTAGTCCACGAGAAGGTGATCACCTTAAAACCTAATTTTCCTCTTCTATCTCTTCTCTTCTAGGACTAGCCCATTAGGTCTCCTAGGGCATCAATTATCTCATAAACCACCCACTCAAAAAATTCGATCTCTTGGTATCTAATGTGTTGGAGTGTCTCCTAGGTGCCCTCAAATTTTGAAGAAATTCCGACAGTGGTATTTTGAGATATCTCAAGCCCTAGCATCAAGATTGGGTCTTGCCCTTAGTTTCCATAGGCTAGAAACCTCATTGGGATCTTTACATTGCCTTTCATTGAAAAATCATTCTTTGGTCCCTTTCTCCTTCCATATTAGGTCAAGTATATCATTGGTTGCTAAACCCTACCCCCTTGACCTAACCACGGGTAAACTTGGCCTCATGTGGTCCCATACACTATTAAGGATAATTCTTCAAAGATCATTTGGAATCCAAGCCTTCACAATAACTTTAGGCCTTAGGGACCTCCATTACAAGATACATACCCTAAACCTAAACCTTGAAATTCTCCTTAAGCCCTTCCTTGACAACCTTCAACCTTACCTTCCGAAGCAAGCAAGCCATATATTTGAGCCTCTCTTGTGAATAGGCTTCCATGATCACCTCTCACCCTATCATTGATCCATTCATTTTTTGATCCTTATTATAACGGGTCTCCTCCCATCGGTGAAAGTCCGTAAAAAATAGAGAGCCTTAGCCAAGGTGGTAGTGGGCTATTGCTCCATTGTTTCCCTAGACCTAGTAGTAGCCCTTCAACAATCCCCCTTTTAGGACACCTACTAGTTTGAGCAGTAACATTTTGGCGCCGTTTTCAGGGAGGAAGCAAGTCTGCCTGCCCTAGTGAATCATTGAGGAATTGATTCATTGACGACAATTTAAGTATTCCTCTAACAACTCCACTCATTGTCAAAAACCCTAGTTTGCTTGAAGCTGACAATATTCCTCCTTTAACTAGGGCTGCTACAAGAAGGAAAGAATGTACTCTATCACCTGTTGGAACCGCTCTTCTCCCATAATTTGAGAAGGTCAATGATCCCAACCCAAAGATGGCAACTAGTTTGTAATTTCCCAATTAGCAGCAGCTAATTGGCAATATTATTTTTGCTCAATTTTTTCTTTTCTAATGTTCAGCCATGAATAAAAAGGGTGTTGGGACCCATAAAGTCTATTTTCTTGTTGGTTTCATGGCCCAATAATAAGCATGGGTGATCATAAGACACCACAAAAAACATGCTACCTCGTGTGCTTAGTCTTTGATATATGCAGGTAAAAGGCTGCAGTCCCAAGATATTGTTGGTGTTCTCATGACCTCCCATTCGAGTACATTCGTGCACTCTTCTGAGAGCTCATGTCCCAGTTGGGGCCAGATGTTACCCACCATCTATGGGTGGTATCCATAGGATAAAATTTTCTCCTAAACAGTCCTCAATCGGCAGCCAATAGCCCCTCACAGCCACCAGATAGCTCGATGTGCCACTATCTCTGCCACCTGAGTTGGCCATGTGGTCCCTCGCCCATCTATTATGATCGTATGTTTAAGGTGGGTCTCTCGACCCCGAAGGTATGACTTTTCATTGGTATAGCTGAGTAATTTTGCTTACTTATCATGGACACTTTGGGGCATGAATTGGTGGGGGGATTTGGTGGTGAGAGAGGGCTAGGTCTGTACTGTTGTCTCCTCTACCTGATTTGGTGGTTAGCCTTGTATCCTATTCCCATGGGATATCCTTTGCTAGCTATTAGCTTTAGGGCTAGCACTACATGGGAAATCTTGATTTTGGTTGTGTGGTTCCGCTTCCCAACACCATATTCATCACTCCCCTCCACTCACTTCAACCACATTCATCACTTTTCCCATCTAGGTCCACATGTGTCCACTAGGTCCACAAAGAACTAGCCTGCCCCTCCCCTTGTCCACACTTTGGGTCGGGCCTGAAACGATGCCCGGAGGTTGATGCAACTAAAAAGAAAAGAAAAAACATAATTTGGCCACTCTCAAAGGGAAATGTACCACAAAATGCAAAATATGGTCGAGACATACAAATTTAGCACATGGGAAAAATCCAAACATGAGCTTTACCCCTCATTCATGGCCATCAACCCAGTTCCTATGGGCCCTAGATGAGCCCCCTTCACATTGAGGAACCCATGATTATCCCAATCCCTGGTGGGAAATGAACTGGAACACCTTACAAGGGGGTATCTACTGCTAGATCATGCACATCATGCTCTCATCCCCCGAAGCATCGAGCAATTATGAAGAAAATTCAATTAAAGGCAAAGGGCATATGAAGAAGGGTGGAAAAACAAAGGTCGAATAACACATGTACCACGATTTTCTCCTTCCTACACTCATATACCCAAGTGTGGGCTTCCCTTATTATAGTTACCCTTGTACCAAGACATGTGGTCTGGAGAAGTCCCCCGATCCCCACTATGTTCATTCATTATATCACATCCCACCTACCCATTGATGGATGTACCATGGACATGTCACCCCCTTTAAAGGCTAAAACCACCTAATAAGGTCCTTGGTTAAACCCCTTATTGAGTTTGGAGACACTAGTGCATGCTAAAGCCCACTTTGGAAGGGTATGCCACCATGAAATGTCCAATTTACTCCATAATTTGTAAGCTCTTTTACTTGATTACTCTAATGATTTGTTGTATTGGAGGGCGAGGGGATGCAGTGGATCTTATGTAGGACTGTAGGTGCGTCTCCATTTGGTATTTGGTCTCCCTATACTGAGTTTTAGCCCTCCATAGGGCTACATTGGAGCTTCTAGGGTGAGCGTTGAGAGCCATGGGTGTCCACCATAGCAGAGAGTACTTCTTGGATTCCCAACACCATTCAGTGAATGCCCGTGTTCCACCTTTTGGATGAAGATGATGCACCTGGATCACCATGCCCAACCGGCTTCACACTTGTACCACACACTTGGCAAAGGTTCAAGGGTCCAAATGAGGATGTTTCTCACTGCAGGAGACAAAGGGAGAGCTTATGTCATCATCCTAGCCCTTACAGATGGTTTAAAGGCATTATCATTCCACTTGGAGACTCATGAGGATGTCATAGTGCCCCCCCACCCACTTGGGGACACCACATGTGACTTTCTTGGATATCAAGGGGCCAAACCCTCATCTACTATGTTTGGAGTCCATTCTCTCACCATGGCAAACTTTGGACTCCGCTAGGCTTTCTCAATGGCCCACCGAATCATTATGTTGATTATTCTACCCTCTTAAGAGGCTCATATTTATTTTATTGAGCTATCTTGGTGGGCTTGTCACCAAGGGATGTTATTATTGCACATTATTTTATTATTTGAGGCTTGATTAGGCCTAATTAGGCAAATTGAACTCTTTAGAGAGGGTGTAAACTAATGAGAGGCTCATTCATTCCTCTCATCATCACTTGGATTGGATTAGTATCTCTTGAGATATTTTCGCACTTCTCTCTTGGGCAAATTTGTTGGAGTTTCTTGATGCACTATGATGTTTGGATTTTCGCTATTGTCTTTGGATCTTCTTTCTAATGCAAATTTGATGAATGGATATACTATCTCTCTCATGTAAGTGAAATTTTAATGCTATTTTTGTTATCTTACTTTTGTTGCATGATATTGTTATCATTATTCTTGTATGGGCTAAAGTAATGTCAAATTCTTTTAGAGACCTTGAATAAGTGATTTAATCCATGTGTTTCTCCTTGAGGGATTGGGTGAATGTTCCTAGAGGCACCCCTAGGTTGAAAGACCTCAAAAATTCATGTCATTTGTTGATTTGAAGTATAAAACCCTAATATCGTAGTTGTTGCCCTTGGAAAACCTAGCGAAGGTGTATTAGGGCTCGTTAGCATAATAAATCTTTGATCAAGGTGTATCTTGACTCCATTAATCCCAAGCAGCAAGGAATTGATCCTCACATGCCTTTGGTGGTCAAAATAACCCTTATTTTCTTCACCTTTTCCAATTCTAGGCCTAACCCTAATAGGTCACCTAGGGCATCAAGCGAAATCTATTGTATCCATCCTAACACTTTGAATTTTGGTCCACTACTGTGTTGGGTTTTCTCAAGAGATCCTCTAACTTTGAAGCAAATTCGACAGTGGAATCTCGAGATATAGCAAGCCCTAGCCATGAGACCATCTCTTTCCCTAGGTTGATTTGGGTTAGTGTCTTCACTTGGGTCATTGCACTTGTAATTCAAAAAAAAAATGTCCTTTGATCCTATTCTCCTCCCTAAACAGGTCAAATCCCTCTAGTGTTGATCAACTCCACATCCTTGACCTGGTTTGGGTCTGTTTTGGCTCTTTGTGGTCCCACAACTTGATAACTCAAATTCAACAATGATTGCATAGAAGCGATTTCTCCACAAGGATTCTTAGACCTAGGAAGCTTCTTGACAAAGGATATTCCCCAAACCTAGGCTTAAGTATCCTCTTAGCCCTTCCTATAGAGCCCATCACCTTGTTTCTTAAGCAATTAATCCATATAATTGAGTCTCTCTTGTAAATAGTCTCTAGGAATCACCCTCTATCCATTCATTCTTGTGATTCCTCTTATATTGGGTCTCCTCCCATTAGTGAAAACCTGTAAAAAGAAGGGAGCTATAGCTAAGGTCACAGTGGGCTATTGCTCCATTATTGCCACTTGACCTAGCAGTTGCTCTATAGGATCCCCTCTTAGGACCCTAGATAGTATGAGCGGTAACACGACCAAAGGGCTTCGAGATGCATGAGAGAGGCACGCAAATATGTAGGCTGAAGAGAGAAGTATACAAGCTCAAACAAGCTCCTAGGGCATGGCAGGGTCAAATAATCAACTACTTGCAGCAAATGGGCTTCATGAAAAGAGAAGCAGACTCTAATCTCTATTATATGATGGTTGGAGGGGAGCCACACATCCTAGTGTTGTATGTGGATGATCTCTTCTTGACAAGGCTATCAAGGCTCATAAAGGACTGCAAGAGGAACCTATCAGCAAAACTTGAGATGAAGGACTTGGGGCTAATGCATTACTTCCTATGCCTGGAGGTATTGCTGACGGGCGGGGAGATCTTCCTTAGGCAAGGGAGATAAACTATGAAGATACTGAAGAGGTTCAAGATGCAAGATTGTAGACCTATGTGCATGCCTATGATTACAAACTGGAGGAAGATAGATGCATCGAAGGACGTAGATGTGGACCCAACCTTATATAGGTAGCTCATTGGCTCACTCATGTATCTGGTCAACACAAGGCCAGACATTTGTTTCACAGTCAACAGTCTCATTCAATTTATGGTGGAACCTAAGACGGTGCATTGGACAACGATGAGACATATATTGAGGTACTTACGCGAAACAGTCGAATATGGATTGCGATATACTCAAGGTGATGGTGTCAAGTTAAGTGGATATACAGATGCACACTAAGCAGGCAGTTCAGTGGATTGGGAAAGCACATCAGAGTGTTGCTTTAGTATTGGATCAGGGGTTCTCTCTTGGTGCAGCAGGACGCAAAAGTCCATGGCACTGAGTTTTGTAAAGGAAAAATACATGGGAGCTAGCATGGCCACATGCGAAGCTATTTGGCTTTGAAAGTTTCTAGTGAGTTTGATCAATCAGAGGATGGAGTCGACCAGTATCTACCATGATAATCAAAGTTGCATCAGACTCTCTGAGAATCCAGTGTTTCATGATAGGTCGAAGCATATCAACATAAGGTACAACTTCATCAAAGATTGTGTGCAGCGTAGATCGAATCGATTACATGTTCCCACAGAGATTGAAGATATACTCACGAACGCCTTCGGTAAAGAAAAGTTTGTCTACTTCAAGGATAAGATAGGAGTAGTGAACACATTCCTCCCTAAGAGGGAGTGTTAGTTTTTGGTAGTAGTAGACAAGCGTTATAGTCTCTAAGGTGTCTAAGAGGCTAAGGAACACGGGATCTCCAAAACGCAGAAAACTTTTCGCAAGAAAAGCCTTAGAAACACTTGAATTAGATAAATTGACCACTAATTAAAAATTTCTTAATTCTAACTTATTAAAATTGGTAATTAAATCAGATTAATTGAGAAAAATCTATTTTTCTCTAGAGACTTCCGGAAAATTCACTTGATGGAGTCAAGATGATCTTAGCCATCAACTGAGATGTGATTATGGCCGTAGATTGCTCAATGTGAGATTATAAGAGCAAGTTGATGGGGTTTGGAGAAGACACTAGACATTTTGAGCAGTTTGACCATCCAGTTCCAGTGATTCAACAACACCGTAGTTGAAGCTAGGGAGAAACAAAGGAACGGGGTTTCAGCAGAGATTTGGGAGGAAATTTTCTCCAAAAAATTTCCATAGTGATTCCTAGTTTCCAGAGGCAGGAAGAAGGTCGATTTATTTGCAGAAGGAGGGTGTATTCAGCTAGTTTGAATAGCGAGTTTGTCAGTGCATGTGGAAGAGGAGCTCATTTCAGAGAGCAAGAGTCAGATCTATCTTTCAGAGGCAATGTGAGTGGGCCAAGATCAGTGTTGGAGGCAGAACGACTTACAAGGAAGGGTTCCCAAGGCTGTGCGAATTATCCTCAGCCAGTAGTGTGCATTTCAATTAGACAGTGTGAGTGCCAAGAGGAAGTGCAAGTGGCTAGGAGGAGGTCAAGTTGGTTTGCAGAGGAGATTTTGAATCTCTAGATTATTTTGGCAGTGGAGATCAGTATTTTCCAGATATTTGTTAGTATCAGGCAAGCAGATCATTGTACTCTCAAATTGCTGAAGAGTAATAATAATAAAACCCTCATCTGCTGGACTGGTTTTCCCTTCGGGGTTTTTCCCAGGGATGTTTTGTCCAAAAATATTGGTGTCAGATTTACTGTGTGTGTGCATTATTTTCTCAATTCCTGTATTTTATTTTCCACAACGTTTTTATTTGTGAAGATTGTAGTAGTGGATTCTTCGTTATTTGGTGTAAATTAATTTATAAAGGCAAACAAACTACAATAGTTAGGAGAATAATACGCAGTAACTGCAATCACGGAAATTTCACACACTTTATGTTTGTGATAGTTGTAATCTCTAGTCCCATTGACATATTCTTTGGTCACTTGAGGACATTACTAAAATTTCTAATTATCTTATTTCATTAAGAGGTTGTAGCTTGTACATCTTTTGCATGTCTTTCCCACCAAAAACTCAATGTAAGAATCTTGTTACCAACCATAAAATAATCAACCTCATGAATATTGATAGCAATGTTTATATTTTAGTTTTTCTAATTGCTTATTCATATATCTTATACAAGACAACAATCGGAAGTTTGGAGTTTGTAGGAAAAGTCATTAAGTTATTATTAACATGTAAGAACTATACTGGGGGAACTTTCTAGTTATTCTAATTTTATAACTAGTATGTAGACTAAATTGTTAGCAGGCAAAGAGTTGTCTGCATGCATCACTCTTATTTCCCATTATAGATGAATCTTGATGTTAGGAACATTCGCTGTGAGCTTAATTCAGCTTTGGATAGTCGTTGCAGCAGACTACGTTTTAGCATTTACAATCCTGTGATGAATGCCAATTTGTTGAGATGTAAAAGCTACTAAACATTTTTTTATCTGACAGCATGTTCTATTCCATGTCTAAGCCAAAAGTAACTATGAGCATATTAATGGATATTCATTTTACATGCTTCCACATACAGCTTATCTCTTATAAATGAGATAACCTGTACTTGTGCTCTGCCAGGATAAAACCTACTATTAGTTTGCAAATTTCATGTCATAATCACCATATAGCAACAGCGTCAAGAATCACTATGAAGATATATGTGTTATATATTGAAAATGGATCGCAATATATGCATTTTGCTAGAAAGTTGTGCTTCTAATATATTTCTAATTTATGAGCAGGGACAAAGATATACCCCTGTTGTTAGTGTGTGATCATATCCATAGGGATTTCCAATGGCAAAGCAGCTCTGTCCTACTCGTAAACTTTGGGAACTACCAAGCATGACTGGCTTAAGATACTTCTCTGGAACATCGACCTTAAAATGAAAACAAAATCTTATCAGTAAACTCCAAAACAATCTTGAAAAGAAAGGAAAGTTTAGGACCAAATACCTTCAAAACAGCTAAATCATGTGCAGCATCAATGCCAACCAGTTGTCCGTCCTTCACGATTGCATTGCCATCTGTATCTAGAATTGATACCTATGCATCCAAAATGGAAAGGAGTGAAAACAAAAAATCGAAGTATCAAACTTAGATCACGTGATGCTGCAGGGCAAAGAAAACAAGAAGATACTCTAAAGTTTCAAAACATCTGGTTTCTGCAAACCTCACACTTTTGCCGACCTGTTGTATCTGAAGCCAGTTTAGCAACAACATGATAATTTGTAACCTGTTGCCTTGTACATCAACATAAATCCTTATCAATATATAACTTTGGGTTCAGAATGATTATGAAGTGGACTCCATGGCAGTGACAAAATAATTAAAAGATAAACATGCTAGTATGTAGCCTGTTCACTGGTAATAACAGTAGCTCTCCTAAAAAGTAAAAAATTAATGATACATGCAGAAGCACCAGTATGAAAAGTAGAAACCATACAATATGCCTTGTAACCTGTTGCCTTGTACATCAACTGAAATCCTTATCAATATAGAACTTTGGGTTCAGAATGGTTATGAAGTGGACTCCATGGCAGTGACAAAATACGTAAAAGATAAACATCCTAGTATGTAGCCTGTTCACTGGTAATAACAGTAGCTATCCTAAAAAGTAAAAAATTAATTATACATGCAGAACCGCCAGTATGAAAAGAAGAAACCATACAATATGACCCAACTTGTCCCAAACAAAGCCTGAACCTGTGCCTCCCTCTATTGCCTCTGCTACTTCTGATGTTGATGACTGGCTAACTGTCTTCGGATTTGGCACTTCAATATCCTTGATAGACACAACTGATCTTGTTGTCTCCTACTATTCAAGAATCAAAAAATACAGAACTTGATCAATAATGAGAAAAATTTGTACATCTGCAAATAAAATCAACCACAGGGTAATTATGTAGAAAACATACTCCAAAACAAGTCCCAACAGGCAATATGAACGCCATATTTGGAAAAAAAAAATGGTAGATGGAATTTACGAAGTGAGGGCTCTGTAATGATTAATCTAAGAATAAGCATAAACTCTAAAAAATATCATTAATGGGTAAGAGACATATATAACAATACTAGTAATTCAAATTGAAAGTAATTTTTATTAACGTACCTGTTACCTTGGGCCCTCATGTTACATGAGGCTTGCACTTATTATTTGTGAAATTTCCTTAAATTGCAGCAACTGGAAATTTATTCTTCTAATTAATTAGCTGTTTCTTTGTTACAGCAAATAATGAATAAATCACACTGCAATTCTTCACAATAAAATTACGTTGCGGAAAATAAACTGGAACTGAGAAAATAGATGCACACACACAATAAAAATGGCACCAATATTTTTGGACAATAGTTCCCGGAAAAACCACCAAAGGAAACCAGAGCAGCAGATGACGGTTTATTTTATTATTATGCAGCAATAAAATCTGAGTACAATATCTGGATGCCAAAGTGGCAATCCTCGAGCAAAATCTCGACAAAATAATTTGGAGAAAATTTCTCCCTTCTGCAAAATCACTAAGCCTCCCTCTGGCCTGCTCGCACTGCCAAACTGGCTGCTCACACTCCTGGCCAGTGCAGTTCGTACAGCCTCTAGAGCTGCTCCTAAACTAGTCGTCTAACCTTCTCTTGCTGCTAGAAAATTTCACTCTTCCTTCCGAAATGACTTCCTGGCCTCTGGCAGCTGATCACACCTCTTCCTGGCAATTCTCTCTGCTAATATGGCTAACTCGCACCACCTGGATGGCTTCTCTGTAGAATATTTTGACCTCCTCTCTGCTGCCATTAGAGGAAATTTAAGGAAAAATAATAAAATAAGAGTTATAAATTTTGGAGGGAAAAGAAGAAAACTATTTTTTTCTAACGAATTCCGCATCCAACGAGTATGTACACTTGAAATTTGAGTAAACCTATTAAGGACATAAGCCAAAAATACAATTAAAAAAAGTAGTTTTTTATTTTCCCTCCAAAATATTTACATGTACCTCTTTTTAAATTTAAAGAATTTTGATTGGTTTACATATTATGCACGTGAAAATTTCATGGGCACTTTTAGGCTGAAATTTCCTCCAATGCTCTCTGAAACTGGAACTCACTAAGAAATTCCTCTCGAATTTCTCTCTGTTGCTCCCTCTCACTGTTGCTCTGACTCAAGCTCTTCTTCCTATTGAATCATTGCACTGGATAGCTCGATCTGCCCAAGGAACTCGCTCTCCCTCTTGCTTGATATGCTCATGTGTATCTATCTCCATCCCCATCGATTTGCTCTTATAATCTCTCATTGGAGCTACAACGACCACGATTAAATCATTATCAACAGCGAAGATCATCTTAGACTCGATCTGTGTGAGTCTCTATATAGTTCTCGATCTTTGTCAATTAATTGTTGTTAATTAATCAATTTTCCTAAGTTAGACTTAGGAAGTTTTTAATTACTGATCAATGAACTTAATTGAGTTGTCTCTAGGTGTTTTTTCCTGAAACCTTTTCTAGCTTTTGGAGATCTTGTCTTCCTTACCCTCTCTGACACAAATCGAGACTAGAACACTTGTCCAATGCTACAAAAACTAACACTCCCTCTTAGCATGGAATGTGTTCTCTCATAACATCTCCCTTCATGTTGTTGATGTTTGACAACTGTGATATAACTAGCTCTCACTGTCCACCAACACTGTGCGTACTTTGATTCATCTGCTAAACTTGTAGCTGAATCAGACTATATCTGCGTTGCTGCTAACACTGCTTTGTGCCTTCCTACACTGCTGCTAACAATCCTTCGTTGCATTTGATCTCATGTTGTTGCTGCAACTACTGCAACTGAGAGCTAATTTATGGATCCAATATGTCTTTGTACAGACTCTGCAACTGTCTCCTGAGTCTCTGACCGCAACTAGTCTCTGCATTGTCTACTAAGTAATAGTCTGCGCTGCATTTGTTTATTCACCCCTCCAGTAACTAACTGCAACTAGTTCTCTGCATTGTCTCTCAAGATCTGACTATGCTCTCTAACATTGATCCTCCTGCTACTGAAAAGGGTTCTCCACTATACCCATTTGTTCTTTGAAATAGACGAGCTTAGCTCTCCCTACAGCTTTTGTGAGTGTATCTGCAACTTGTTGTTCTGTGGGAAGGTGTTGAATTTGGACTGCTCCATGCCGCACACAGTCTCTGATGAAGTGGTAGCGAAAGTCTATGTGTTTCGACATATCATGAAACACTGAATTTTCAGAGAGCCTGATGCAACTCTGATTATCACAGTAGATACCGGTCGCCTCCAACTTCTAACTGAACAAGCTTACTAGCAGTTTCCGAAGCCAAATAGCTTTGCATGTGGTTGTGCTAGTTGCCATGTACTCTACTTCTACAAAGCTCAGTGCCACAAACTTCTGCTTCCTACTGAACCAATATATAACCCCTAATACAATGTTGAAGCAACACCCTGATGTGCTCTTCCCATCCACTGAACTGCCTGCCCAATCTGCATCTGTGAATCCACATAGTTTGACACCATCACCTTGAGTATATCTCAATCCATACTAAATTGTGCCACGCAAATACCTCAGAATGTGCCTCGTTGTTGTCGAGTGCACTCTTCGTCCACACCATAAACTGACTGAGAGTGTTGACTGCAAAGCAAATATCTGGCCTAGTATTAACTAGATACATAAGGGAGCCAATAAGTTGTCTATACAAGGTTGGGTCAACATCCTCATCCTCTGATGCATCTATCTTCCTCCAGTTCGTAATCATAGGCGTAGACATAGGCCTACAGTCCTGCATCCTGAACCTCTTCAGGATCTTTGTAGCATATGTCCCTTGACCAATGAAGATCTCCATATCCTTCTGCCAAACTTCTAAGCCTACGAAATAATGCATCAACCTTAAATCCTTCATGTCAAATTCTACTGTTAGGTTTCTCTTACAATCCTCTATAAGCCCTAATGACCCAATCAAGAAGAGGTCATCCACATACAATACTAGGATGAGTGGCTCGCCCTCTACCCTCAAATAGTGAAGGTTGGGATCTGCGTCACTCTTGGCAAATACCATCTGCTGCAAGTAACTCTCAATCTGACCATACCATGCCTTGGGAGCCTACTTGAGCCCATATAGAGCTTTCTTTAGTCTGCACACATGCGTGCCCTTTTCATGTGTCTCAAAGCCCTCTGGTTGTTCGATATATACCACCTCCTTTATCACCCCATTCAAGAAGGTTGTCTTGGCGTCCATCTGGTGATTCTGCCATCCCATCTGTGCTACTAGAGATATAAATGACCAGATAGAAGTATATATGGAAACTGGGGCGAAGTTCTCCTCATAATTTATGCCTTCTTTCTGTGCATACCTCTTTGCCATGAACCTAGCCATGTATTCCTCCACATTTCCATGTACAACATACTTGATCTTATAGATCCATTGAGAGCCCACAACTGACTTGTCCACGGGCCTTGGCGCTACCTCCCAAACATCGTTTGACATGATAGAGCTATACTCCTCCCAAACATCGTTTCTCATGAGAATTTCAGCCTGTTGCTCTCACTGAACAGCGAAATTCTCACCTCTGCTTGTGAGCTTCTTGGTTGATCACTCACTCTCATACCATGTGAAAATTTTGAGTCTAAAATCCTATTGCAGCAACTAGAAATTATTCTTCTAATTGTTAATTAATTTAACAATTTATTTGCTAGGGTAAACACTGAATAAATCACACTACAACCTTCACAAATAAAACTGCGTAAATAATAGTGCTGGAAACTAAGAAAATACTAGCACACATACAATAATTAACACAGTTATTTTTGGACAAATGTCCCCAGAAAAACCCAACTTGGGAAAACCAGTGCATCAGCTAAGGGTTTTTATTATTATGTAGTAGTAAAATTCTGAGTACAATCTGGATGCACAAACTCGCAATCCACTATAGGAGATACTGGTTGCAAAAATTTAGTGAGACAAATTTTGTCTCACCTGGCACTGATCCAACTCTGAAATTGGCTCTGAATGGGCTCCACAAAACACTTGTGTCAACCCTGTGCAGGCACTAGAACGCTTTGCCTGGAACTGCAAATGATCAAGCCATCTACCCAATCCAGCCTCTAAGAATGACTTGTTGGCTCTGGAAATCTTCTCGGCCTCCAACAACAGAATCAACCCTCAGTCTAGCCCAATTGAACTCTTCCTTTGAAGCTTTTGCGCAGCCTCACTGAGGAAACTTAGCCCTCCTATAGCTGACTCTCCGGATCTGGAAAAACTTTCCTCCAGACTCACTATCCTTGCCCCTCACTGTCTCTGCTTCGATCTCTGGCTCTCCAACAACTTTTGTTGCTCTCTGGAAATCGCTCTGCCAAGGAAATTGAACTACTGAGATATCTATTGATTTTGGGTAGCATCGTATGTGCTCTAAGTCTCAAATTTTGTGGAGAGGCTTAAACACATGTATTCCAGATAACCCAGAAATCGTTTGGGGAAATTCCACCCGGAGACAGTTTTATTTGATAAATTAATTATTTTTAATGGGAACCTAAGTCTAAACTTAGGAAATTAAAATAATTGATGGATATTAATCTAAACTTTGGGTGTAACTTCTAGAAGAAGACGAGGATCAAGTCAAGATGATCTTATCCATTGATTAGCTTCTAATCTGGCTTGTTGAATGTCAATGAAAAGATTATTTAAGGAAGCTTGAGGGTCATTTGGAATACAGACCAGGCAGATACTCAGTTGCCCGAGTAAGATAGATTTTTAGAAAGAAGAAATCGATTTAGAGGGAGAGTAGTAGGTGGAGAGAAGAGAGAGGGTTTCAACATCGGTCGGGAGTGCAAGAGCTGGTGACACAGTGCAGAGAAGGGGCAACGCAGAAGCAGTAGAGGGGCAGCGCAGTGCAGTGATGCAAAACTGCGTAGTCCTCACATGGTGCTGACACAGAGGAGGCAACAGGGCCTCTCCAGGGATCAAGTTCTCATCAAAATTTGTGAGAAAATATTCTCTAGTGTTATCACAAAGTTTTCTCTTCATTACTGCTAATTGTTCTTTGTACAAGAGATTTTTGCTGAAGAATAATAAAGAAACCCTCATTTGCTGCACCAGTTTTCCCACAATGGGTTTTTTCGGGGACAATTGTCCAAAAATAATTGTGTCATTCTTGTGCTTGCATTTCTTTATATTTTGTCTCAGTATTTTAATTGTGAAGGCTGCAATAGAATTTATTTCAATATTTACTGAAGTAATTTTCGTAAATAACTTGTTACTGGAATGATAAGTAGAAGAAATAATATCAATTACTGCAGTTGGATTTCGATTTAGAAATTTTCACAATACCTTCTCCAAGTGCCCATCAACGACTTCTTATAATCCTTTGTTGGGACTCCAACGACCAAGATTAAATCTTAATCAAGGGCTAAGATCAACTTGAAGTCGATCTGTGTGAGTTTCTAGACTATTCTCACATTGACTTAATTAATTTTGATTACTTTACCATATTTCCTAAGTTTAGACTTAGGAAATATTTAAAAATTGGCTAATAATCTAATTAAGTAATCTCTATGTAGAATTTCGAGAAACAATTTACGGGTTTTGGAGATCTTGTGTATTCTTGCCTCTCCACCAAATTTCGTGGCTAGAACATATCCAATGCTACAAAAACTAAAATTGTTGGGATAGAGGCACCCTCCTAAGGCCATGGCAGTAACTGCGGGCTAGCAAAGGGACTAATTCCATGACAACAAGGTATTGTAGGCTCTATTCAAGTAGCAAGAACAAATTTGTATTAGTGAGGGTCTGCTATAAGGCTTCCTTGGCAGCAAGGTGTAGTGGAGTGGGTCTGGAAGAGGCAGAGTTCCAATTTCGTGTTACTTTTTGGTAGTATCGGACATGTGTTCTAGTCTCGATTTATGTCAGAGAGGCTAAAGAACATGAGATCTCCAAAACCCAAAAAAAGTTTCAGCAGAAAACACCTATCAATAATTAAAAAATGCGTAAGTCTAACTTAGGAAAATTGATAAATTAACAACAATTAATTGAGAAACATCGAGAAAGCTCTAGAGACTCACACAGATTGAGTCTAAGATGATCTTAATCATTGATAATGATTTAATCATGGTTGTTGGTGCTCCAATGAGAGATTATAAGAGCAGATCAATGGGGATGGAGATAGACACAGTTGATAGACACACTGAGCAAGAGGGAGAGTGAGTTCCTTGGATAGATCGAGCTATCCAGTTACAGAGATTCAGCAGGAAGAAGAGCTTGAGCCAAATCAACAGTGGTTGGGGGAGCATCAAAGTTCCGAGGCATTCTCAGTGTTAGTTTTTATATCAGTGGAGGTGTTCTAGTCTCGAAACTTTGTGGAGAGGCTAAAACACATGAGTTCTCCATAACCCAGAAATCGTTTCTAGAAATTCCACCTAGAAGTGTCTCAATTAGATTATTAGCCTATTTTTTAATATTACCCAAGTCTAAACTTAGGAAATCTGGTTAATTAATCAGTATTAATTGAGATAAGGTGTGAATCATCTAGAAACTCACACGAATCAACTAGGAAATAATATGGGCCCTTTATATTAAGTTTTAATCTTGGTCATTGGAGGTCCAATACAAGATTATAAGAAGTCGACGGGTACATGGGGAAGACACACTTGAGGCACTTGTGAGAACCACAGAGAGATTGATTTCCTTGGAGAGTTCGATTTTCCAAAGGCAGTAGCCAGAAGAGTTTGAGCTTCAGAAGTGTTAATTTTAGAACCTGTTCTATGCCATTTCAGATTAGGGCAATACTGAAGCAGATAGAACATACAAATAGATCGATGGAAGGCAAGCCAAAACAGAGATAATGAATGGTGGCATTACGGCGATCAGTAGGATGCTTCTACCAGAAAAGTCTCCAATAGGTCATTCAGCCAAGCGTGTCACACATCACCCCAGAACAACCCAAACAAAGAACATTCCATAGATATTCAGCTCCAATGCTATCCAGAGAGAGAGAATTCCTCCACACCAATGTGTGTCAAATGAACTCCAAGTCTCTCCAATATATAGGAATCTTTGGGGGTGTGTGACACGTCCTTTAAGACATTTAAGTCAATATTTTATTCCAGGCCGACCTAGCACATAAGTGGAATAACTTCAAAGTACATGTTCTGCTCATCCGATCAAGATGATCTTTAGATCAATCTTACACCTCTCCGAAAGAGGAATCCAATAAAAATATTGGGATCATCATCTGAGCAGCACAACCCGGAGTTTGGACCTAGTTGTCCAATTTTAACACTCCCTCTCAACTAGGGAGAACTCCGTCCACAAGTGCAATCCAAACATCGTGCGTCATCCCGCCGTAACTTGCTTTGCTGGCCTCTTTATTTCAGAACAAAAGTGGGTTAGTCACAAAGACATCATTCCCGGCTGACAGATTCAGCCCAGAGGTCAAAACCTCTATCGGACTCACAAAGAGTCTCCAACCAACCCGAAGTTGGTTCATCTAACCCGAAGTCAGGCGGAGGTCCGAGACCTCACAAGACTTGATCCCAGATCAAGTGGTTGGACCATGCCATCCTAGATAGAGAGTACGGCAATCTCTGATGCGTCCATCAGTCTTTGCTACTAGTCTCTAGCTTTTCCCACCTCATTGGCCAAATGAGAGGTACTTCCCATGAGCCCTGAACTCAATGGGTAGGATGCATACGGGGCATAGATAATGAGAGGTGAACCAACTCAATAATCACAACGGTGGGGTCCAAGCACACCAACAAGGTTTGGCAAGCCTAGCCTTGTGGTTGCTCATAGCTTCGAGAAGCTGTCCCCAAAGCCCCCCAGAGCTCCTCGAGCTCATCGTCCAACAGGACCCACATCATAGGGTCGTTCCACAATACCAAGTCTCTCACGAAAAGTTAGGAACTTGAACTTCCCCAGGGGCTTAGTGAGAATATCCACGACCTGCTCATCAGTTCCTATATGATCGAGCCTTACGGTGCCTCGTTGTACCATATCCCAGATAAAGTGGTACCAGCCATCAACATGCTTGGATCAATCATGGAACCCAGGATTCTATGACAAATGAATCCCCCTCTGGTTATCACAAAGGATAACGGTGGCATCTAGCACATGCTCAAACAACTCACTGAAGAGCTTTCGCAACTAAGTGACTTCACAACGGGTCATACATGCTACAATGTATTCGACCTCAGCGGTGCTCAAGGCAACCAACTTTCGTTTCCTGCCCGAAGCAGATCTACTTGTGAAGCAGTATCCAGATGTGCTTTTACGATCCACCACACTGCCAGCTCAACCAGCATCATTATATCCATGGAGTGTCATACTCCTGGCAGTTTATCTCAGCCCATGGTCTATTGTGCCTCAGAGATATCTCAAGAGTTTCTTGGCACCAACCCAGTGAATGTTATGATCAATCATGTGTTGATTCAAAGTGTTCACTGCACAACATACGTCCGGACGGGAGTTTACTAAGAACATTAGGGCCCCTACGAGTTGACGGTACTCAATAGGATTTGACAATACGGGCCCAGCAGCGCTGCCACTCAACTTCTTGAAGTTGAGTTCCATTGGTGTTGACACGGACTTGCAGTCCACCATACCAAAAGCTTCATAATGTATTTTCCTTGAGAAAGGAAAATCTCGCCAGGCCTCTGCTAGACCTCCAGGCCTAGGCATCAGTCCTAGGTTCTTCATCTTGAACTTCGTAGCAAGCCCCCTCTTACACTGATGAATGAGAGGGTCAGCACCTGTCAGGAAGAGGTCGTCCACATACAGCACTAGAATGAGAAGCTTCCCTTGGACAACCTTGAATTAAAGGTTCGGATCAGCATTACTTTGAATGAAGCCCAGCTTCATCAAGTAGCTATCTATCCTCTCGTACCAAGCTCTGGGTGCTTGCTTCAGCCCATAGAGGGCTTTCTTCAACCTGCAGACATGGGTGTCCCTATCCCAGACTTCGAACCCCAGAGGTTGCTCAACATACATCTCTTCCTTTATCGCATCATGCAGAAATGCGGTCTTCACATCCATCTGATGAATGATCCATGCTTGATTTTGTATCGAGGTGACAACAGCTTTGCTTTGATCTGTGGTCTAGGAACCATCATCCTCGCATCCTTGCAGATTTAGATACCTTACAGCTTCTTCAAATGATCTAGGCTCATATTGTACTCATGGCAGCTAGATACCCCTAGTATTTATATGGCTTCTTGGTTTTCCTCCGGAATTTCCCCCTTTGAAGCCATATGTCCCTGAGCCATGAGGATCTTCTTTCGTTCAGCAATGGTATTCACTCATGGGCATATACAGATATATTCTCCCTCTTAATGCCAGTTTCTCTTTCGAGAGAAGACTTCTAATTTAAATGAGGGCATCTAAGACACCAGCTTGGCAAGGAGTTTTATTCTCCATAGTCAAAGCCATTAAAGACTTATAGCCATATTGCTTTCATGCATCTTGACAATAATCTGACCGTTTCATAATATGGCACCAGAGGCTTCTACAGTCAACCCTGTGAAAAATCCTTCCAATTTCATTTAAAGAGATTGCTTCTTAGGGCTTTCAGATCTGCCCAACTACAGTTGATGGTTAACTGATCTAGGGCTTTAAATTTTTGGATCTAGCACCATCATAAGGGTGCTTCTGCTCATCAAAGTTACTGCCCCAATCATCAATAGGATAAATCTGGGCCACTTAGGGATAGATCTTTTCTAGCTTCCTTTACACATAGGAGACCCTCCGTTGGGCCATCATTCAGTTATGAGTACACAAAGCTCCCAAGCCATTAGGCCTTCTATGACTAGACAATACTGGCCAGACGATTTATGAATCTTCAGATTTTATCTGCATGCCCGGAATAATATCTTCTTTGCAACAGAGAGGCGTGCAATCCATAGTAGGTATTTGATACATGCCTTGTCAAAGCATGGATTGTCCTTTGCGCCAGTGGCTCCCTAATACAGCAATCCTGCTGCCCTCATCAGAATACTTACTAATGATCCAATCATGAATTGCCAAGTGCGTCCACCTTCTAAGGCCCTTTATGACAGCACGTCTAAGGCACCTTGTCACCTTAGGACATCATAAAGATGACAAGCACATGGTACCTAGCCTAGGCACAGGTGTTCACAGCAAGTAATGAGAATAGAGGAACCTGATGTGGATTTAGCACACAGACTTTGTCATTTCAAGCAAAATAATGTGAGACCCTAGTGTTGTAACTTTCAAATTCAAGGCTCCCAGGTACCTGAATGTTTGACCTTCTCTTTCACAACAGTCTCAGCCTCACAATGCATATATCAGCAAAGCAACATACGTACCCAGATTCAGTCAACAGGATTATTAACCCAAAGAAAAATTAACCGCCTAACAGATTTCTTTAGTATAACTGTTTTCATCTTGCATACCTTCCATATTTCTAGATGCATCAATCTGTCCAATGTTTTCAGTTCCATCAGCACTTCCAGTTTTCACTTCTAAAATGTGAAGGCTTTCACTTAATGTTGCACCACTACCACTACTATCTTGGCTCAGAGCTTCAACATCACGCATGACTCGCTCATTGCGTTCAACTTGCATCTCAAGGTTATGATGAACAGCACCTGTAGTCTAATGATTTCCTTGTACCATAGAAGCCTGTTGTGCAAGTTGATTTGAAATACCACTTCTTTCTTTAGTTAGATAATGCTACAGAATTAGAGCGCAATTTTATTGAGGCTCTGTGACCCTATCACATAGAATTTTTCAGACTTCAGGACAGAATTATGGATGGTTGTGACTGCATCCTTGTCAAGTTCAATATTGGAAAGAAAAAATGCTGGGTACAGGGAGCTTAGATCTTCTATGTATCTAAACATTCTTCCATGAAGCACTCCCATCCTTGTTGTGATGACAAATTCGAGGCTGTGGCTGTCGGTGACTTGGAGCGAAGAAGTTGATGATGCCACAAAGTATAATTATAGCGAAACACAGACATTAAAAAAAACGGAGACACGTTTTCGGTCCTGGTTTCCTCGTCAACGGTTCCTTCGTGAACTGTGGCTAGCGAAAAGTGGTTGAGGGATGCAATAGAAAACGACTTCATCGTCATTTGACGTGCATGCAGGGATTCCAAATTCTCTATAGCAATGGAACACTGTCATCACCACCATTATCATCAGAACGAGGAAATTGTGTCTGGAAGTGAGATGGAGCCCGCGACATCTAAGGTAGATCTAGATTTGAAAAAAACGAAACATTGTTTTCTTCTCTTTCTTCAGCAATCGGAAACAAATCATTTGGCTATCGAAACCCCGAGCAAGAAGATGCAAATTTTCGACCGCAAATTTGCATTCAGCCATCAAAAACTCTTTCAAACAAAACCCGAGCCAGCCTTCAATTTCTATCATCCCTAATGAAACCCAGTGCTGAGAGTAGTGGTAAGAAGCCCAATTTAACAGCTATGGCTCTTACTGGCATTCGGATTCTTTGTTCGGACTTGTCTAGACGGCGATTCTGATCATCAGCTCATACCCTGCTCGTCGCTGGGAATTAATGCTTACGCAGAGCAGTCTTGCGTAACTGTGAAATGGCGGCAGCTCCTTGCGAATAATTTCGATGATCCCTATCGAGCATCTGGTGAATTAGTCACCCACAAGCGACGAAACCTCAAATTTTAAAGCTCGGGACCTGTGTGACTTGTCGTCTTAAAGCCAAAGGAAGTGAATGCCCGCTCGTCAGGGTACTGCAAGGTCTTGTTGTCGTCCACTCTGAATTCTCTCCTCTGCCTTTATTTATTCCGTCAATTAATTGATAAAGCGCAAGAAACGGGATTTTGTTGTGCACTAACCGTCTAAAAACTCTACCGCATATCCGCTTCAATCCCAGCATTTAATGTAACACTGACGGAGCCTCGCCTTCCTCAGCAGAAGCGAATGCTACAGCAAACATAAAAGTGACGCGTGGAACCAAAAGCCACTTGTTATTGGCTTTCAACACAACATCTGTTGTTGGCAACTTACACATTTCAGATTTTAATGTCAACATTAAATGCCACACCTCGGTCAGGAGATTTTAACAGTTATCATGAAATACGAACGGCCTGCAGCTGTCGTTATTCGAGCCTCGAAAGTGAATCTTGATAGAAAACTCGAACAATATGCAATGCAGCCATTGTCGACGCTTCCATGGCTCAAAGTTTCAATTTCCAATACCTCTGACCAGTGTGGACTTTAAAATTGACAGAATAACAGAAACAAAGTCCGTTCGTCTTCCCTGTGTTGTGGTGTTGAGACCATTCGCAGCTGCTTTGGTGGTGTTTACAATCAAACGCAGGCGCACGCATCATCAACCAAAAAAAAACAAGTTTCCCATTTGCTTCATAGAGGCCTTGCTGTAGTGCTATGGCCTGCGGCCTAGCACAAAACAGCCTAGAGTCTTCAATCCTAATAGAGTTCGGCCTTTATTACAGCACATAATAAACCCACGGAGCTCCTTCTTCTTGCCGTAGCAGCTGCATCTAGAGCACACAAATTTGGACATTGTCTTCCCCTAGCTCTGATACCATGTTAATTTTAGAACATGTTCTATGCCATTTCAGATTAGGGCAATACTGAAGCAGATAGAACATACAAATCGATCGATGGAAGACAAGCCAAAACAGAGATAATGAATGGTGGCATTACGACGATCAGCGGGATGCTTCTACCAGCAAAGTCTCCAATAGGTCATTCAACCAAGCGTGTCACACATCACCCCAGAACAACCCAAACAAAGAACATTCCATAGATATTCAGCTCCAATGCTATCCAGAGAGAGAGAATTCCTCCACACCAATGTGTGTCAAATGAACTCTAAGCCTCTCCAATATATAGGAATCTTTGGGGGTGTGTGACACGTCCTTTAAGACATTTAAGTCAATATTTTATTCTAAGCTGACCTAGCACATAAGTGGAATAACTTCAAAGTACATGCTCTGCTCATCCGATCAAGATGATCTTTAAAGCAATCTTACACCTCTCCAAAAGAGGAATCCAATAAAAATATTGGGATCGTCATTTGAGCAGCACAACCCGGAGTTTGGACCTAGTTGTCCAATTTTAACAAGAAGGAAGCGAAAACAGAGAGGAGCAGGGACAGTGATTCCGGAGGAAAGTTTTCCAGATCCGGAGAGTGAATTGCATAGAGGCAGAAATAGCCACAGTGAGGCTGATGCAGGGGCTACGCAGAAGCCTCTAGAGGCAGTTCGTTTTTGCTAGAGAGAAGCCGAGTTTCAGTTCCAGAGGTCGGGAAAGTGTTTCAGAGTGTCAGAGAGAGTTTCTCAATCAGTGGCGAATAGGACATCTTGAGTAGTAGCTGATTCAAGTTGAGAATGGAAGGTGTTGTGCTAGGGTGACGCAGGCCTGCATAGAGGTAGTTTGGACGACTCACTTAGAGCTGCAATCAAAGACGGTTTTTGCCTGTGGGGTGAGGATAATTCCTTACTAGTTTTTTGCCAGTATTTTTCTCTGTATGATTTCCATATATCAGCATCCAGTTGTACTCAAATTTTTCTCTCACTATTGCATAGTAATAAAACTCTCAGTTGTTGCACCGGTTTTCCCAAGTTGGGTTTTCCAAAGATATTCATCCAAAAATAATTGTCTCAAATTTTTTGTGTGCCAGATTTTCTCAGTTTTCAGCTCTATTATTTTCCGCAATTTTATTTGTGAAGGTTGTCGTTTAATTTATTCAATATTTGTCATAGCAAATAAATTGTTAAATTAATTAGCAATTAGAAGAATAATTTTCAGTTGTTGCAATAGGATTTTAGTGGTGAAATTTTCACATGGTATCAGAGCGTGATTGATCAGTCGGGAAGCTTAGAAGCGAAAGAAGAAAATTTTGTTGTTCATAGGTAGCAGCAGGCCGAAATTTTCTAGTGTTGTGCATTTGGAAGGCCAGAATGTCCTTTCTTCTTGATGAGCATGGTTTTAAGACCTATGTTAAGAATGTGGTAGCAATACCCTAGGATGCGGATTAGCTGAAGGAGTACAGAAAAGAAATGGTGAAGGCAAAGCAGATGATCTTGGATGAAGTTCAAGATCACATAGTCTCACATGTAGCTGGCAAGAATACTACCAAGGAAATCTGGGATGCTCTCTCCACGCTATATCAGAGTTCTTCCGAGCAGCAGAAGATGTTTCTCAACGAGAAGTTGAGGAGCATCAGGATGTAGAAGGGCGAGGGCATAGATCACTTCCTCACCAGGATTCAGGAGGTTTGAGATTAGCTATCAATCGTTGGGGAGGCGCCCCAACACATAGAGCTTGTATGATTAGCACTAAACAGTATCCCAGAAGACTGGCAAGTGTTTGTCCAAAGCATATTGGGCACAGACACTTTTCCTGGATGGGACAAGATGTGGGCATATCTACAGCAGGAGGAGTTGAGGCGAGTTCTAGTAAAGAGAACCATCAGCAGAGATAGCAGCAAGGGCGTGAAGAGTGAGAAGGAAGAGGAAAATGTGGCCCTAGCATCCAAGGGTCCCAATCAGGGACAAGGGGAGGATAAGAAGAAGGATTTGTCAAAGGTTAAGTGCTTCAGATGTGGTGAGCTTGGTCACTACAATATGCAATGTCCTCTCAATAAGAAGGACAAGCAGAAGAAGCAGGACCAAGCAGCAGCGTCTGCGGAGATAGACAAGTTTTCCTCCAGGTTGGAGGAACAGTTTGTGATGTTTGCAGCCATACCTTTAGGAGAGAGGTGGGGCGACATGGAGTTGTAGTCCTATAGAGTTGCAAACATGGGAAGGATTCATTGAGGTGTCCTCCTCATGGATCATTACCTGGCTACGAGGGCCCACTATTTAGTAGAAGGATGGATCAGTGTTAGTTGATGCAGTCAGATTCTGGAGTGACAATTGCAAACTATGTGAAAATTCCAACATCTCAGATCTAAGAATCCCTATTGCAACAAGTTGAACTAATTTTCCTACTTGAAAATCTGATTTAAACAAGTTATTCAACATTACTTCTTAAAATATCGAAGCAATTACTGAAACAGCCTTCACCAATTAAAATACATTTGTGAAATCTGAAACTAAGCAAGAAAAATAATGCAAACACAGGACACTGTTATTTTTGGACAAACATCCCAGAAAAAACCCAATGCGGGAAAACTGATGTAGCAGATCTGAGGGTTTATATATTATGCAGTAGATTTCTGAATAAAAATCTGGGATGCCTTTCTGACAATCCCTGCACAGTATATGACTAACAAAAAGTTCGTGAGAGAAATCTCACACTAATCGGGAAGCCTCACTGACCAACAAACCCGGATATGCAAGCCCTCCACTGCACTGCGCAGTCTTTGCGTCACTCTGCGTGGGGACTGTGTGGCTTCTGCATTGTTGGTCTTTTGTTGCTTGGATATTCCCTTCTGGCCTCTTCTAGTCTCACAACCCGACTCCCAAGATCAGATCCGCCTGACCTCAACCGACCCTCCGACCTCAGCCGCAACGCCGCTCTCCGTGTGGACCGTCGGGCTCGTCGATCTACCGCCTTCTCTGTTGTGTATTCTCCGGCTCAGGAAAATCTCCAACCAAAATTACTACCCCTCCCTAGAATCAAGAATCACTTAGATCTGATTTTCTTCCAAGCATTGCTTCGTCAGAAAAAATCGATCTCTAGATAGATCCTCTCAGTGTATTTAACAAATAACCCTCAAGCCTTCCTTTATAGTCTTCTCGTTGACAAATCAACGGTCGAGATTAGATATCCAATCAACGGCTAAGATTAAATTAGACTTGATCTTCTTTTTCTGGAAGTTTCATCCACAGTTTACATTAATACTGATTAATTATTTTAATTTCCTAAGTTAGACTTAGGGTCCTCATTAAAAATAATTATTTTTTCTTCTAAAACTGTTTTTGGAAGAAATTTCCCAAAACAATTTCTGGGTTATTTGTAATGATGTGTCTAATCCTCTTCACAAAATTTGGGGCTTAGAGCACATCCGATGCTACCAAAAATCAACACTCTCTCTTAGTGAGGAATGTGCTCTAACAGATATGCCCTGTTGCACACTGGTCTAACTCTGAAGCATCTTCCTCTGCGTTGATGATGTCTGACATCCCGCCCATCAATCACTGTGTTGCTGCTACATTGTACTGCAGCTGACCCTGCTACGATCAACACTGCATCCGTACTGCAACTCCCTATCAAATGTTGCATCTATTGCTAGCATTGCCACTGCTAACTCTGCACTGCAACTCAGTGTGAAAATTTCTGAATTTACTAAACATAAATCCTACAGCAATAATCAGATTTACTTCTCCTACTTGTTTTATTAACTTAACAAGTTATTTTCTGAATAATACAAGAAAAACACCGAAGTAATATCCCAAAAATGGATTTATCAGCAAATCATGACTCAAAAACGCATTCTTCAGGAAAGTATGCGTCAGCCATCATAAAAAGTGTTTATAAACACTCAGTAACCCACTCCAAATACTGCAGCAACCTTTACTCAGCTTTTAGGGGCAAAAAGGTGGGGAAAAGTGAGGATTTCGGCCCTAAAATGGGTGTATAAGAAAATCTGCATAAAATGACGGGTCAAGGTTCTGGAATATGTTAGAATAGGTCAAGAGGGACTTCCATGTCGAATTTCAGCTCAAACAAAGGCGTTTTGCTAAATTAAACAGTTCCTCCTACCCGACTAGTCAATAAAAACCCTGATTTCCCAAGACTTTGAGTATGCAGAAATTTGCTGAAGCAAGGGCAGCGTATTTTCTGAAGGAATATGATGTATAACACTATAAATAATCAGAGAATGGGTTGGGAGCATGGAATAGGCTTTCAGCAAGTATAAACAACAGTTTTATATAGAAAACCCCTCAAGAATGATGCGTCGCAAGACAAGAGAATAAACCAGAAACCCTACAGCGTTTTCTGCAGTAGCTGTGGGATAGAAGGTGCATATATAGCCAATAATAATGTATAGCAGTAAGAGAGAGTACAAATCTTGAGGAAGCAACCTCTCAAGAGAAGCAATACAAGCTCCAACAACACAAGTACATGATCATGAATAACATTGCTATTTCTGCATAAACCCAGACTATGAAAAACGCAGTCTATGATAGAATAATGCTGCAAACTGATGTCAACAGATGGATATGACAATATATGGCCCAAATGCAAATTTAGCAAAACGCCTTTGTTTGAGCTGAAATTCGACATGGAAGTCCCTCTTGACCTATTCTAACATATTCCAGAACCTTGACCCGTCATTTTATGCAGATTTTCTTATACACCCATTTTAGGGCCGAAATCCTCACTTTTCCCCACCTTTTTGCCCCTAAAAGCTGAGTAAAGGTTGCTGTAGTATTTGGAGTGGGTCACTGAGTGTTTATAAACACTTTTTATGATGGCTGAAGCATACTTTCCTGAAGAATGCGTTTTTGAGTCATGATTTGCTGATAAATCCATTTTTGGGATATTACAGTGGTATCAGAGCATAATTCTGGCTCAGCCTGTGGAGCTAGTTATCTATGGCACATATGAGGATCTCACATCAGCATGGTCATATACCCTTTGAAGAGTATTTCCGAGAATGGAAGTCCCAGGGGGAAGACTTCAAAGCAATTTTTCCCTTCAAAGATTACTGTCAGCTCAGAGAGGATGGAGTTTCTAGCATGCAAAGTTCAGATTTGCAGCATACCACTAGGAGATCACCTCTTCCCATGCATGAGGAATCCAATATTCCCTGTGAGTCTAAGCCCAAGAAGACCGGAACAGTGAAAGAGGAGAGTTTATTCTTTTTCAGATCCAGAAAAGATGCATCCACTGTTGAGGAGGTCAAGAAGATTGAAGAAAAATAAGAGGAAGTACCATGCGCTTCCAATTCTCATCAAGAAGAAGAGATCACATCACCTCTTGAGAAGGCTTGTGAAAACGCTGTCACACTCATGGAGGAGCAGCCACATGCATCAACAGTTGGGGCAACCGACACTTTTGAGGATGGGACTCTTGCAGCTCTACAAGAAGTTCCAAATGCACATCAAGAGCAACTTGATTGCACTACGCTGTGCAACATGGAAATAGTCAAGGAGGAATCAAACCATCATTCTCATGAGCCATTGTTGGATTGTACATCACATTGGAGGTTGGGGTTTGAAGATGTGAAGATTGATGGTAGACATCTTGGAGTAAGAAACCTTTTCTCCCTTCAAGATGACACTTTCTCAATGAGCTCCTCTCAGCTCAAAGAGGAACTTCTACTTTCAGATCCAAGACCTCATTGGTTTTGGAAGACTACGGATGAAGGGGAGGTCTCAAGGAGAGATCTCACTGGAGATGCACTTCGAAACACCATGGGGTGCAATGACTTTCTTCCCTTCTCACAAGAGCAGATAGAAGATGGAGGACATCTTAGGATGGATAACATCTCTCATGCTTGTGTTGGACATCCCTTGAGCCATACACATCATGATGGGAGGTTTTTGCCTACCACCTGTTTGATTCTTGACAGGGTCTCATTGATCCTTGAGAAGTTTATATTTCAAAATCCCATGAAGTGCAAAATCAGTAATTTGATTTGGGAGGATGGTAGCCCTCATGGGAGGAGTACCAGGATGAGGAGAAGAAGGAGGCATCCACAAGTGATTAAGTGGATGGGGATGATGAGCAAGGAGCTAGGAGGCTACTTGTAGATCTATGATACTGGGCAGCAGGAGGCTTGGCTGCGTTGGTTGCTCTTGAAAGAGTTTGGCCATCACTTGGCACATACTCTTCCTAAGAGTAGGAGGACAGAGAGAAGATGGCTGGATACTTGCATCATTGAGCAGCATAGAGTATGGATGCATGGTGTTGATGTGTTACTCATATCATTCATTATGTCTTCATCATATGAGTTGTATGATGGAAGTATGGGGAGGCAGCAAAATGTCTTGTTGCTTTGCTTGGGAGAGCAAGGGCAGATTTGCTCTCACACTTTGTATAATGTTGCAGGAGGAGGAGATGGCATTATCTCCTTGATCTTTGATGATAGCTTGGAAGCACTTCCATCTTGGGAGGAATTCCACATTTGTTGCAGCATTATTAGAGAAGTCTTTGACAAGGAGCATGTCAAAGAACAGAGCCTTGTATTGATAGGAGCTTATTTGCATGAGCTCACAATGTTGTCACTTTGGAGCAGAGTCTTATGGATGAAGTGTGCCCAGCAGAGATATGATGGATCTATAACCCATAGGTCCCAGGATCACTTCAGATTTGTTGCACTTGACGGACAAAGAGGAGGTATTGATGATAGAGACATCTATGGCATATCCTTCTTGACTTGGGTTTCCAAGCATGAGGAGGATTATCTTCTTGCAGCACATAGTTCATTCTTCTTCATAGCAGGCCAAAACACTATGGAGGACTCATGTATGGATCCATGTACCATCTTACTTCCAACATATGGTGAGGGATTTGTTTATACATTCATTGATTTGCACACTCTTGCCATTCCTATGCAGTGCATTGCTTCACAAGGGGGCAAGCTTGTCACATTGCTCCATGAATTGTATTGGGCCAATCTACATGATGGAGGCAGCCATCTCTTTTGTGGCCTTGGGAAAATGTTTTATCACCACATGTATGTTCATTTGCTGCACTATATCATGTATCATATGAAAACATGCATGATTAACATAAACATTTTTCCATGTACTCTTATCAAGCAGCAACTTGTAAAACTGCGTTGTACTTGTTTGGGAAGTTGTTGGTACCTTCTTGCACCACATGAAACCTTCAGCATTCTCTTCATATTATTGCTGATCATGCCTTCATTTGCTGATATAGATCAGATTTGTATGGGAGGCTTGATTATGAGGGAGACACATGAGCTGGATGTGTCTTTGAGTGGGAAGAATTCTCACATTTTCTGCACTACATGTTCTAATGGGAGCATGGGAGGAGGCATGGCCACCACTACTACTTATGTGTTTTCTTTTGAAGTGAGCCATGAGATTGATAGTCATCCATTGTACAGCCATGGGCAGGTGTTTGGTCTTATGTTGTTGTCATATTCAGCCATTTACTATCCATTAGTAGATGTGATGGATCTTGTACATTGCTTGCCATGTAATTTTCTAAAGTTGCAGTGGATGAGACTGCGTTATATCCTTGTGAGAGATTGTTTGCATCATGTATCATCATGTAAAACCTTCAACAAACATCTCATTAGGATAATCCATGATAACCATGCCCTATTCTTCATGGATGGATTGTTTTGGGCCAGCTTGTTCTTCATTGTTGGAGGAACCTTCTTTGGAGGATTGTTCTTCATTTTGCCATTGGAGGGCAATGATTTTGTAGCCCAGGATCAACATACACTCTACACTTATCATAAGTGGAGAGGAAGACAGCATGGGGTTAACTATGATGCTTGCCAAGTTCAGATTTTCAGCCCACCTTCATTACCGGAGCTTGAGGTGAAAGGAGATTTTCAGGAGTTGCCTTGTTGGGAGGTGGCTCATTTTGTTTGGATGATTGCTTGGGGATGGAGGATCCACATGAGAGAGATGTTCCTCATTACATTCCAGACTCCATGTCTCGAGTGGAGATTCTTCAGTTCTACCCTTGCAGTTGATTGGAGAGAGGTGATGAGTTGGTACACTGTTGATGGGCCAGCTTACACAGTCATAGATGCAGAGCAGCAGGGGTCATGGTCTTCATCAGTCATAGCCAGAGGTAGTGCACAATCTGAGCCGTGGGACTTGGGATATTATTGGCCATGGTGGAAATGGGATCCGGGAGGATTGTTGGTTGGCTGGTACCATGAGAGATCAGTTTGGGATCCTAGCATTGAGAGATCCCTTCATATCAGGATGGTGCAGAGTACCGGGGAGATTCAGTGGCGCATCTGGGACCCAGGCATATTTTGTAGTATCGGTGGAGAGCATCCGCTAGGAGGAGACCAATTCAGGCAGTTGCTTGAGGGCAAGCAACATTTTGCCGGAGGGAACTATAATATTCCTAATTTGCGACAGCAAATTGGAATATTCTATTTTGTTTATTTTGTTATCTATAGTTTATAAATAAATAAAAAGTGAGTAAAGAGGGTCTAAACTCACTTAAATGAAATAAGACATCCACCTAGTAGCACAACGTTGTAACTTAAGTGGGAGTCAAGGGGGGACCCAACACCACATGGAGGAGGGGGCCTATGTACACTCTAGAAGTTTCTCCAAGCTTCTACGCAGATAAGGATGAGAATGTGGATAAGGATGAGGATGTGGAGGAGAGAGAGGCTACGTTGGGTTTTGGAGGGAAACCAACACTATAAAAGATGGAGGAGCCTCCTCATTTCATTCATGCTTGGATTCTTGGATTATTGATTATTGAGTGAGACATTTGTCTTCTCTTTGGCACGCTGGCTGTTTAGCCCGTCTGCGGCACTGTTTAGTGCACTGAGTGTCTCCGTGCGGAGATCTCACCCTTAGCCCCGGGGGACTTCGAGTGCCTACTCGGGAAAGGTTATTTTCTTAGCATCATCCTCTATGACAGCATTATTGCTGCAGCAGCGTAATTCTGTGTTGTAGGGTGTTGTCGTGGTGACTTTGCGACACCACCTCCTTCTCTTATTTTTCAGAGGGAGAGTCTTTCTTCTCTTTGGAGGATTAGATTGGGAGACTTTGGAGCTAATTTGCAGATCTTGGCACTTGGCCAAAGAGTTTTATTCCACTACTGCGCAGTCCCTCTCAGTTACTGCGTTATTCTCATGGTATATCTGCAGTGAGGGTTTGCTAGTTGATTTGTGGGGAAGATCTCAAGTGTAAGGATCAGCGTTCCACTTGAAGATCTATTGGAGGAGGTATACTTCAGTTGTTCATCATATTCAGCCTTCTCTATTTGGATTCAGTTTGGGGTTGCAGTAGCTGCCCAGCAACTCCAGCATTTTTGTTATTTTGTGTATTTCAGCCAATCCCTTGGAGGATTGAGATATTATTGCTTGTGAGGGTTAGAGCTTTGCTCCCCTATTGTATTTGGGCCATATATTGTCATATCCATCTGTTGACATCAGTTTGCAGCATTATTCTATCATAGACCGCATTTTTCATAGTCTGGGTTTATGCAGAAATAGCAATGTTATTCATGATCATGTACTTGTGTTGTTGGAGCTTGTATTGCTTCTCTTGAGAGGTTGCTTCCTCAAGATTTGTACTCTCTCTTACTGCTATACATTATTATTGGCTATATATGCACCTTCTATCCCACAGCTACTGCAGAAAACGCTGTAGGGTTTCTGGTTTATTCTCTTGTCTTGCGGCACATCATTCTTGAGGGGTTTTCTATATAAAACTGTTGTTTATCCTTGCTGAAAGCCTATTCCATGCTCCCAACCCATTCTCTGATTATTTATAGTGTTATACATCATATTCCTTCAGAAAATACGCTACCCTTGCTTCAGCAAATTTCTGCATACTCAAAGTCTTGGGAAATCAGGGTTTTTATTGACTAGTCGGGAAGGAGGAACTGTTTAACTTAGCAAAACGCCTTTGTTTGAACTGAAATTTGACATGGAAGTCCCTCTTGACCTATTCTAACATATTCCAGAACCTTGACCCGTCATTTTACGTAGATTTTCTTATACACCCATTTTAGGGCCGAAATCCTCACTTTTCCCCACCTTTTTGCCCCTAAAAGCTGAGTAAAGGTTGCTGCAGTATTTGGAGTGGGTTACTGAGTGTTTATAAACACTTTTTATGATGGCTGAAGCATACTTTCCTGAAGAATGCATTTTTGAGTCATGATTTGCTGATAAATCCATTTTTGCGATATTACACTCTTAGTGAGGAATGTGCTCTAACAGATATGCCCTGTTGCACACTGGTCTAACTCTGAAGCATCTTCCTCTGCGTTGATGATGTTTGACATGCCGCTCATCAATCACTGCGTTGCTGCTACACTGTACTGCAGCTGACCCTGCTACGATCAACACTGCATCCGTACTGCAACTCCCTATCAAATGTTGCATCTATTGCTAGCATTGCCACTGCTAACTCTACACTGCTACTCAGTGTGAAAATTTCTGAATTTACTAAACATAAATCCTACAGCAGTAATCAGATTTACTTCTCCTATTTGTTTTATTAACTTAACAAGTTATTTTCTGAATAATACAAGAAAAACACCGAAGTAAATACACTGCTACCTACACAAATATACAAATCAAGTACTAAAGAATTAAGCACATTCAACAAAGGACACACAAGATTTTTCAGACAAATATCCCCGGAAAAACCCAATGCGGGAAAACCGGTGCAGCAGCTCTTGAGGGTTTTATTATTATGCAGATTTCTGAATACAAACTAGGGTACCAGTAGTGGTTTACCCAACAGAGAAAATCCAGGTAGAAGTACCTCTATCTTTGGAGATAGATATTATGGTCGATTCAGCTCAAAATGAAGAACCCCACAGGTGCCTACACAGTCCCCAGCAAGCTCTGCGTTGAGACTATGTCACCCTTCAGTGTGGTTGCGTCACCCTTCTGGATCTGTTGAATACGACCTCGATCTGGCCCACTGAAACCCCAGCGCTGCCCCTTCTGGCTCTACGTCAGCTACTCTAGGCCCGCGTCACCCCTTTGGGCCTGCATGAGCCTCTGTGTTGGCTTTGCGTGAGCTTGGTTGGGTCTGCATCACCCCTCCTAGGCCTGCGCTGCCTCTCTAGTGCTAATCTACCTCTCTGCTATTGTATTCTCGGCCTTGGATCAGAAATCCCACTACCGAATTGCCCCTCGCTGCACTGCAAGCTCACTCGATAATTCTTAGCAAACCACGCCCCAAAATTTCAACTTAGCTCAAGTGCTGCCACTCTGTGTGTATCCTCCAACTAACCCCAAGCCTTCCTTTAATACTTTTCCAGTTGACGAATCAACGGTTGTGATCTAATCTCTAATCGACGGCTAAGATTAGAAAATACTTGATCCTCGTCACCTACAACATTCTCACCCACATGTCTAAATTAATCCACTTTAATTATTTAATTTCCCTAAGTTAGAAATAATTAATTATTTGAATAACCTAAGCTCCGGGTGTAATTTCTCCAAACGACTTTTGGGTCTTGGAGATCTCATGTGTTCTAGCCCTTCCACAAAGTTTTGGACCTAGAGCACATCCGATGCTACCCAAAAAATCAACACTCCCTCTTAGCGAGAAATGTGCTCTAGCAATACTTCAATCCAGAAGCATTACTCTGATCCACGACATCGGTCCCCTGCGCTGCTAATGCTTGGCCTGCTGCCTTTCATCCACTGTGTTGTTACCTTTTGTACTGCTACCCATGACTCTGCCACAGTCACTGCCTCATCTATACTGCAACTCCCTCTCAAATGCTACATCATGCTTCCCATAGCACTTCCACTGCTAACTGTTGCACTGCAACTCAGTTGCTAAGAGTTAAGAAACTGAAGGACATCACCCAAAATCCCGACAGACAAATCAGTCTAGCTGCATCTCGATACTGAAACACCCTCTGTTGCTAATCTACGATGACCCTCTAGAGCTTTGTGCTGCTGTTGCTCCTGCTCTGCGTAAGCATTGCCTCTGCGCTACTTAAATCCCATCAACCTCTGCGATGTTGCTTCTACAATGTTGCAGCTTCTGCTCTGCGCTGCTCCAGTCTTCAGCGTTCTAGCACTGTCAATGTGCCTCCATAATCCTTTGCACCAACTAACTCTAGTCATCCTCCTACTGTCATTAAGGGCTCCCGTAGCTCATATGTGATCCAAGAGTTTAGGCACCTCAAGGATCCTACCCCTCCACTATATGTAGTTCAATCTACAAATCTATGTCACCCCACCTCTTCTCTCGAGGCACATGAGAACTCATAGCCTCATCGTCATCACTCCCATCATCACCCTTAGCTGCTGCAGCCTTTGAATCAGAATCTTCCTTGCCCTTCTTCTTTTGAGGACAAGTTGTGGCGAAATGTCCTAGTTCACCACATCTAAAGCACCTGACCTTTGAAAGGTATTTCTTCTTCCCTCGCTGCCCCTGTTGTCCCTTAGATGTGATAGCGGCATCTTTCTTCTCCTCCTTCTTGATCTTGATTCTGCCATTGGTATTGCCCATCTTGGTTATCCTCCTAATCTTTTCTTGTCGAAGAGCCGCCCACATGTCTTCCCAATTTGGAAGTGTCGCTTTGCCCAAAATGCCTTGGACAAAGGTCTCCCACTCTTCAGACACTGCATTCAGGGCAATCCTTACCAATAGACCCTCATCAGGAGTGGCCCCCATAGCAACCAGCTAATCACGAATCACCTTCAATATAATAAGGAAGGGGTCGATTTCCTCTCCCTTATGCATCTGAAACAGTCAAATATGATTCTCCAGATGCATTCTCCTTTGGATAGAAGTCCCCTGGTACATTGAGGACAGTGTTGTCCACATCTCATTTGTTGTGTTCTTTTTAGTAATGTGTGGGACCACATGATCCTTGACCCCATCCATAATCAAGCGCTTGGCCCTTACTTGTGCTTCCTCAACAAGAACAACGTAAAATTTTTGACGTGATCTTTGATGCGATATTCATCTAGAACTTACAGGGTTCTGGCCTTCCAGATGACGAAGTTGGATACTCCATCCAACTTGTCCTGATCCCTCAATCCATGTGCAGCCATCTCTGCTCAAAAGCTGTCGAAGTGAATACTCTTCTCCCTTCTCTTGTTGTTGCCCTTAGCAAAAGACTCGGATCTGGGTTTCTTGGCACTAGAATCCCTCTAGAGAATATGCTCCCTTTAACAAGTGATTTCCCTCCCGGAAATCCCCCACCAACTACTGTCGAATCAACCCTCTCCAATCACCCGGTGATCAAATCTTAGACTTCTTGGTAAGAAATTCTACTGAGGAACTGCTTCCCCTTACTTTGTCACACCCTACTAGACATTGTTCTGCACCGGCAGAAACAATGCCCCACCAACAACTTTTGAAGAACAAAACTGCACTTCCAGCCACGACAACCGGAAGGACGGAAAACCGAACCCTCTACATTGGTTCTCCCTCACTTCCTCTAAGACTGCGTCACCCTTCTGCGTCTGCGTGAGCCTCTGCATCAACTCTACGTGAGCCTCAAAGCCTAGAATAGCTCTACGTCACTCCTCCTGGGCCTGCGTTGTCCTCTACGCTGCCTCTTCCTGGATTTGTGTTGTCAACCGCCTCCTTGCAGCAAAACTTCATCTCTTCACTGATGGCTTCAGCTCTGCTACTATGTGAAATTTTTTGAATTTACTAAACAAAAATCCTACAACAGTGACTGATTTACTTCTCCTACTTGTTTTATTAACCTAACAAGTTATTTTTTTTGAATCTCCAAGACCCAGAAATCATTTGGAGAAATTCCACTTGGAGCTTAAGTTATTCAAATAATTAATTATTTCTGACTTTGGGAAATTAAAAAATTAATGTGAACTAATTTAGACATGTGGGTGAGAATGTTCTAAGTGACGAGGATCAAGTCTTTTCTAATCTTAGCCGTCGATTAGAAATTGGATCACGACCGTTGATTTGTCAACTGGAAAACTCTTAAAGGAAGGCTTGAGGTCAGTTGGAGGATACACACAGAGTGGCAGCACTTGAGCTAAGTCGAAATTCTGGGGCGCGATTTGCTAAGAATTTTCGAGTGAGCTTGCAGTGCAGCGAGGGCCAGTTCGGTAGTGGGACTTCTGATCCAAGGTTGAGAATACAATAGCAAAGAGTCAGATCAGCACCAGAGAGGTAGCACAAGCCTAGAAGGGGTGACGTTGGCCCAGGAGGGGTGATGCAGGCCCAGCCAGGCTCATGCAAAGCCAACGCAGAGGCTCACATAGGCCCAGAGGGGTGACGCAGAGCCTAAAGGGGCAGCGTTGGGGTTTCAGTGGGCCAGATCGGGTTCATATTCAGCAGATCCATAAGGGTGACGCAATCTCAGCGCAGATTTTGTTGGGGACTGCGTAGGTACCTATGGGGTTCTTCATTCTAAGTTGAATCAGCCATAATATCTGTCTCCATAGATAGAGGTACTTCTGTCGGGATTTTCTTTGTTGGGTAAATCACAAATGGTGCCCTAGTTTGTATTCATAAATCTGCATAATAATAAAACCCTCAAGAGCTACTGCACCAGTTTTCCCCCATTGGGTTTTTTCGGGGACATCTGTCCAAAAAGTCTTGTGTCCTTTGTCGAATGTGCTTAATTCTTTAGTACTTTATCTGTATATTTGTGTAGGCAACAATGTATTTACTTCAGTGTTTTTCTTGTATTATTCAGAAAAAATAACTTGTTAAGTTAATAAAACAAGTAGGAGAAGTAAATCAGATTATTGTCGTAGGATTTATGTTTACTAAATTCAGAAATTTTCACAGGTCCTAGGATCGAACCTGGCTTTGATATCATGTGAAAAAATTTTAATTTACTAAACAGAAATCCTACAGCAGTAATCTGATTTACTTCTCCTACTTGTTTTATTAACTTAACAAGTTATTTTTCTGAATAATACAAGAAAAACACGAAAGTAAATACACTGCTGCCTACACAAATATACAGATCAAGTACTGAAAAATTAAGCACATTCAACAAAGGATACAAGATTTTTCGAACAAATGTCCCCGAAAAAACCCAATGCGGGAAAACTGGTCCAAGAGCTCTTGAAGGTTTTATTATTATGCAGATTTCTAAATACAAACTAGGGTACCAGTAGTGGTTTACCCAACAAAGAAAATCCCGAAAGAAGCACCTCTATCTCTTGAGACAGATATTATGGCTGATTCAACTCATAATGAAGAACCCCACAAGTGCCTACGCAGTCCCAAGCAAGGTCTACGCTGAGACTACATCACCCTTCTGGATCTGTTGAATACGAACCCGATCTATCCCACTGAAACCCCAGCATTGCCCCTTTTGGCTCTACGTCAGCTCCTCTAGGCCTGTGTCGCCCCTCTGGGCCTGCGTGAGCCTCTGCGCTTGCTCTACGTGAGCCTGGCTAGGCCTATGTCACCCCTCCTGGGCCTGCGTCACCCCTACTAGGCTTTCACTGCCTCTCTGGTGTTGATCTGCCTTGTGTTCTAGACCTTCCACAAAGTTTTGGAGCTAGCGCACATTCGATGCTACCCAAAAAATCAACACTCAGCTGCTGAGAGAAGCAACTGAAAACGTCCAAAAATGTGAACAATTCTTCAAGATGCATCTCGATGCTGAAAACATAGACTGCTGATAGCTACTGCATTGTCCCTCTGATGCACTGCGTTGTTACTGCTCTACACTGTGTTGCTGCTGCTCTGCACTACGCTGCTCAGAAGTTGGCGTTGCTATCCACTCCAACTATCGTCTCTGCACTCCTCTATACTGACTAAAAATTCCTCTAGCTTACTACTGCTGAATATGGGCACTCATAGCAAGGTTGTGATTTGAGAGGTGGACTCCTCCAGTGCCCAACTGAAGTTCTACTGAACTACAACTCAATGTTGCCCCATCTCCCTCCTAGAGACGCGTGGGGACTCATGGCATACTCATCCTCATCGATCTGATCTCTAAGCGCGTGCACTGCCATGGCTGTCAAGAATGTCGAATCTACTCTTCGTCCCCCTCTGCGCAGCACTAGATAGGCTTACGCACTCCTTGTGGAGCTCATAGATCTGCTGCTCAGATCTTGGAAGAACTGAAATTCCTCGGCTAGGAATGTCCCGAGAGAGAAAATTCCCTCATTGTGCTACTTCTTCCTCTTCTGACACTTTCTGCCAGGCAAAATCAGAACTCTGCTTGCAGAACTACATCCCACCAACTCTGCGCTGAGGCTCTGCGTTGCTCCCTCTGGCTCGGCAAAATTCCTATATGGAGATCTTACCTCTCTGTCAACTCTCTCAGAGAGATATCTACCTGGAAACTTCAGCCCTCTAGGCCTGGACTACATTATCCCTCTGGGGATTCGAACTGCTACTTTCTGCAGCTTTTCGACCTCCGTCATGCACTGGATCTACTCTTCACTGTTTCACAATGCAAGCTCTGATACCATCTGAAAATTACAAGATCAGAGATCTAAGAATCCCTACTGCAACAAGCTGAGCTGCTTCTCCTACTTGCTAATCTGATTTATACAAGTTATTTAAGATTACTTCCTAAAATATCGAAGAAGATACTGAAGCAACCTTCACTAATTAAAATACATTTGTGAAATTAGAAACTGATCAAGAAAAATAATGCAAACACAGGACACCAATATTTTTGGACAAACGTCCTCGCAAAAAACCCAATGCGGGAAAACTGGTGGAGCAGATCTGAAGGTTTATATGTAGTAAATTTCTGAATACAAATCTAGGATGTCGTTCTGGCAATCCCTATAGAGAATGGGACTGACAAAAATTTCGTGAGAGAAATCTCACACTGATCTAGAAGGCCGACTTACCAACAACCTCGGTTCTACAAGCCCTCCACTGCGATGCACAGTCTTCGCGTCACTCTGCGTGGCTTCAGCGTTATTGTTCTTCTGCTGGCTGGATCTGCCCTTCTACCCTCTTCCGGTCTCACAACTCGACTCTCCGGTACTAGATCTGGCTAACCCTCAGCAAAATCTTGAATTCCCTTGAGGTTGCAGCGCTGCCTCTGCGTGGGATTGCGCTAGCTCTGCATACCTACTACGCTGCCTTTGTTGATCTGCGCTCTCCCTACTCTACTGTGTATTCTTCGGCTCAGGAAAATCTCCAACCGGAATTACTGTCCCTCACTGCAATCAAGAATCACTTATATCAGATTTTCTTACGAGCACTACTCCGTCAAAAAAATTCGATCTCTAGATCCTCTTGGTGTATTTTACAAATGACCCTCAAGCCTTCCTTTATAGTCTTCTGATTGACAAATCAACGGCCAAGATAAGATATCCAATCAACGGCTAAGATTTAATTAGACTTGGTCTGCTTTTCTGGAAGTTTCATCCACAGGGTACATTAAAAATAATTAATTTTTCTTATAAAACTATTTCTGGAAGGAATTTCCCAAAACGATTGCTGGGTTATTTGTAATGCATGTGTCTAAGCCTCTCCACAAAATTTAGGGCTTAGAGCACATTTGATGCTACCAAAAATCAACAGACTAGTGGCTGTCAAGAACTGAGAAGTGCAGTGAAGTGTTGGTAGTAGTGCATAGTCAGTAGCAGCGCAGAGTCCTAGGTAGATAGTGCAATGGCTAGTAGTAGTTAGATACTCAAGAGACAAACGCAAACACAGATGATTTAATATTTTGGATGCTTCTGAGTTGCAGTTCTTACAGTTGTTGCAGTCGCAGTAGCAACAAATGAGTGGGAGTTGCAGTGCATATGCAGAGTTGGCAGCAGTATAGCAATGTTAGCAGTGGCATGGATGCAGCATCAGAGTTGTGCAGTGGTTGGTGAGTAGTGGCTAAACATCAGCAACATGACAGAGGGGTGATACAGAGACAGGGTGTTGTAGCAGCTATGGTGCAGCACTAGAACACCTTCCTTGCTAAGAGGGAGTGTTAGTTTTTGTAGCATCAGAGGTGTTCTAGTCTCGAAACTTTGTGGAGAGGCTAAAACACATGAGTTCTCCATAACCCAAAAATCGTTTCTACAAATTCCACCTAGAAGTGTATCAATTAGATTATTAGCCTATTTTTTAGTATTTCTTAAATCTAAACTTAGGATATTTGGTTAATTAAACAATATTAATTGAGATAAGGTGTGAATCATCTAGAAACTCACATGGATCGACTACGAAATAATTTGGGCCTTTGATTAAGTTTTAATCTTAGTCTTTGAATGTTGTAAATTTTGGATAAACAGAATGTTCTATGCTTAACGCAAATTTACTTCAATCTTCTAGGGCCCGATACAATATAGCAATCACATAAACATGAAAGTAAAATGCTGATAGAACATACCAATAGATCAACATAAGACAAGCCAATAAAATAGATCAAATTTACATATCTTCTTGTCCAGCAAAGATGTAGAATAGTGTGCGTTACGACAGTCAACAGAATGCTTCAACCAACAGAGTCTTTCTTAGGTCAGCCAACCCTCCAAGTGTCACACACACAACCCTCAAAGATAGCTCATCAAAAGTCAACATAATTCAACAAAAGAATCCCATATCCAGATTTCTGACATCATCCATATTTACAGCATCCATTTCCAGCATCATCCAAATTTACGACATCCAGATTTACAGCATCCATTTCCGGCATCATCCAGATTTACGGCATCCAAATTTACAACATCCGTTTCTGGCATCATCCATATTTATGACATCCATATTTACGGCATCCATTTCCGGCATCATCCAGATTTACGGCATCCATTTCTGTCATCATCCAGATTTACAGCATCCATTTCCGACATCATCCAGATTTACGGCATCCATTTCCGGCATCAGCCAGATTTACGACATCCATTTCCAACATCATCTAGATTTACGGCATCCATTTCTGGCATCATCCATATTTACACGTGGGAGAGAGAGAAGCATCTTCTAGGCTGAACGAACTAGTCAAATCATGAGGAATGTATGTGATGAGATGATGATAAAATGACCTCCAAGCCTCTCCAATTTATATACATCTACAAGGGTGTGTGACACATCTGTTGGGCTCTCAAGCCTACATTACAATTTTGGCCAACCTTGCACATAAGTGGAATAAATTCAACATAAATGTTCTGCTCATCCGATCAAGATGATCTTTAGATCAATCTTCCACCTCTCTGAAAGATGAATCCAATAAAAATATTGGCATCGTCATCAGAGCAGTACAACAGGGAGTTTGGACCTAGTTGCCCAAAATTAACACTCCCTCTCAACTAGGAAGAACTCCATCCACCAGTGCCATCCAAACATCATGCGTCATCCCGCCATAACTTGTTTTGCTGGCTTCTTTATTTCAAACAGTGAGTCACAAAGACATAACTCTTGGTTGACCTGAAGTCAGCTCAGAGGTCCGAAACCTCTATAGGACTCAAAGGAGTCTCATACTAACCTGAAGTTAGTTTAACTAACCCGAAGTCAATTGGAAGTTCAAAACCTATCTTGGATTCAAAAGAGTCATATACTAACCCAAAGTTACTTTAACTAACCCGAAGTCAGTTGGAGGTCTGAAACCTCACTTGGACTCAAAAGAGTCATATACTAACCCGAAGTTAGTTTAACTGATCCGAAGTCAGTTGGAGGTCCGAAACCTCACTTGGACTCAAAAGAGTCATATACTAACCCAAAGTTAGTTTAACTGACCCGAAGTCAGTTGAAGGTCTAAAACCTCACTAGACTTGATCCCAAATCAAGTGGTTGGACACGTGACATCCTAGACATAGAGAGTACGACAACCTCTGATGCGTCCATCGGTCTTGCTATTGGTCTCTATCCACATTTCCCACCTCATTGGCCAAGATGAGAGGTACTTCCCATGAGTCCGAAACTCCATGGGTAGGATGCATATGGGGCACAGATCAAAGAGAGGTGAACCAACTCAATATCATCACGGTGGAGTGGAAGCACACCAACAAGGTTCGGCAAGCCTAGCCCTGTGGTTGCTTATAGCTCCAAGAAGCCATCCCCAAGCCCTTGGAGCTCCCAAAGCTCATTGTCCAACTCAAGCAGGACCCTCAAAATAGGGTCATTCCACGATTCCAAGATTCTCATGGAAGGTTAGGAACTTGACCTTCCCCAAGTGCTTAGTGAGAATATCCACGACCTGCTCATTAGTTCCTATATGATCAAGCCTTCGGCACCTCGTTGTACCATGTCCTTGACAAAGTGGTACCTAATATCAATATACTTGGATCGATCGTGGAACATGGGATTCTCTGACAAACGAATCCCACTTTGGTTATCACAAAGGATAACGGTGGTATATAGCACATGCCCGAACAGCTCATTGAAGAGCTTTCGCAACCAAATAGCTTCACAAAAGGCCATACTCGCTGCAATGTATTCAGCCTCAGCAATGCTCAAAGCCACCGACTTCTGTTTCCTTCTTATCCAAGATATCGAAGCAGAACCAAGTTTGAAGCAGCATCCATATGTGCTCTTGCTATTCACCACACTGTCAGCCCAATCGACATCAGTATATCCATGGAGTCTCAAACTCCCGGCAGTGCATCTCAGCCCATGGTTTATCGTGCCCCAAAGATATCTCTATTGAGCTTTTGTGTATTTGGAGTAGTATCAGTTGTGCTCTATCTCCCAAATTTTGTGGAGGGACTAGAGTACACTTGATCTACAAGACCCAAAAATTGATTTGGGAAATTTCATCTGGTTTAGGAGATATTAAATTAATTAATTATTTTAATGTATTTCCTAAGTTAAAACTTAAGGAACTTAAATAATTAAAGTGAATTTAATTAAACGTGTGATGAAATTGTCTCAAGTCACACAGATCAAGCTTTCTTTTAATCTTAGCCGTTGATTCAAGATCTGATCATGGCCGTTGGTTTCCCAACGAGAAAAGTATAAAGGAAAGGCTTGGGGTCATTTGTAAAGACACACAGAGGCAGAGCACAGAAGCTAAGCTGAGATTCTAGGACAGAGTTGCTAAGAAACCTTAGAAGTGTTTCAGTTGCAAAGAGGGGAATTTATGCCAAGGGGATGATCTAATCCCAGGGTCTAGAATCAGCAAGAGGCAGAGATCAGCTCAGAGAGGCAGCGTAGAGAAGCAGGAGGGCAGCAACTTGTGCTACGCAGGTGTTGCGCAGGCCCTCAAGGACAGCGTGATTTGCTGCAGGAAACCCTCAGGGGCAGCGTAGGGACTACGTCACCAGTTTGGGGTAACGCAACCCTTTCCGGAACAGTGCTGAGTTTCAGAGGGGCTTCAGACGCTGACGCAGAGGCTTCAAGGGCAGCGCTGGGTTTTCTAGGCCCTAATTTTGGCTGAGTTCTGTAAATCCCGTTTAAGGGTGTGGATCAGTCATTATTTTGGCCCTAGATCAGCCAATGAGTTGTAGATCTATTATTTCTCTATCAGGTTTTCTAGATCTGGAACCCAGGGTTGTTGTATTCAGAAAATTCTTAATAATAAAACCCTCCAACAGTCAAAGACCAGTTTTCCTACATTGGGTTTTTCCAAGTACTATTTGTCCAGAAATAACTGTCACTTTGTCTATGTGTGCATGAACTTGTACTAGATCTAGAATGGTGGAGATTTGTTATGTGTTTTGCTTCAATTTTAACTTGAATTTTATTCAGTTAATAACTTGTCTAAGTAGGATGAGCATAACCAGATTAACAGTAATAATTTCTACATAAAATGTAAAGATTCAGAAATTTCCACATGCTTTTAAAGCAATTGCAGATCTAGGAGGATCACCAGCAAAGAGACTGAAGGTTCTAGCTGCAAGAAGCAGCTGGAAAAGCAGCAGAAATTCAGATCTGAAGGGACAGCGAGCTTTCAGAGGAAAATTCACGTAGAGGGAATGGTGACGTTGAATAACGCTGTCTCCTAGCAAGCCCACACAATTACTGCGCAGAGGAAGCTCAGAAACAACGCTGGACTAGTCTGAAGCCAGCCAGTATGATTCAGATCTGAATCTGACAGATTCAGAAGAGACTGCAGAAAAGCTACAGAAATTCAAAAGGTGCTGGTGGGGTTAAATTTTTGAAGTTTTCAGATTTTTAGCCTTAGCACAAGTGACAAAGAGTGGGAGGAGATCAGCGTCTCGGAGAGTTTCTAGCCAAAAGAAACTTGCAGTTTGATCAAATGATCAAAGAAGAGCTGAATTATAGTTAATTTGGTAGATTTCCAAGGAGGGAAATCAGTTGTTAGAGGGAGCAGAAGGTGTCTGTTTCACCAAGGGCCTTAGATCCATTTCTCTAGCAAAGAGAAGAGGAAGTTCCGACATATTCTGAGCAGATGGCTCCTCATGGACTGCATGATCAGGATAGGATGGATGGCCTCTCAAACTTTTCAGTTTGGAAGGCAAGGATCCTGATAGTCCTTGAGGCATACAATTTTAGAGACCATGTAGAGCAAACTCTGGCCACACCAAGAGATCCGGATCTCCTTCGAAAGCATAAGGAGGCTACTGGGCATGCCAAGCCACTGATTATGGATGGAATCAAGGACCATATTGTACCACTCTTAGCTGAGAAGAAGACAGCTAATGAGATGTGGAAGGCCTTGATCTCCCTATATGAGGGAAAATCTATCCAAAGAAAAATGTTGGAGACTCAGATGAGGTCATTCATGATGACCAAGGGAGAAGACATGAGCATTTTCTCTTCAGATTGCAGTCAATCAGAGATCAGTTGACTGCAACAGGTGCAAAGGTGGATGACGATGTGATAGTCAGGACTGCCCTCAAAGCAGTCACAAATGAGTGGGAAACCTTTGTCCAAAGTATCTTGTGGTCAATTCTGTGTCAAGAAGAACTCCGCAAATTCACCAAGAAGTAGCACAGCTCTGGATTGAGAAAAATAAAGAAGGAAGATGCAGCCTTGGCATCAAAGAAGCAGCCAAAGAAGAAAAAGGATCTCTCAAAGATCAAGTGCTTCTAGTGTGGTGAAATGGGACATTTTGCCAGCGATTGTGCTCGGAAGAAAAAGGACAAGGAAGCATCTTCTTCCAAAGCAGTTTTGGCAGATGATGAGTCAGAAGATGATGCAGCCATGAGTGCTCATGAACCACAAAGGTGGGGTGACATGGATATGTAGAGGAGCTACATAGAAGTGAGGCGGGATCCTTGAACAACTCATCTCTTGGATCACATGTGAGCTAAGGCAGCCTTAAGACAGTAGTAGGACAAGTAGAGAAGTGGGTGCATAGATCACAGATGAAGCTGTAATATTCCCAATTAGCAGTGGCTAATTGGAATATTCGATTTTGCTCAATTTTGCCGTCTATAGTTTATTAATAAATAAAAAGGTGAGTAGAGAGGGTCTAACTCAGTGGAATAAAACCCACTCCCTAGTAGCACAACGTTGTGACTTAAAGGGAGCCAAGGGGGGCTTGCACCACGTAGAGAGGGGGCCCACGTACGCACTAGGAGAGACTGCGCGAATGAGGATGAGCACGTGGCAAGAGGGAGGCTACGTTGAGGAGATAAGCCTTAGGGTTTGGAGGACGGCCAATGTTATAAAAGAGGGAGGAGTCTCCTCATTTCATTCATTCGTTGTTGATGATATTGAGCTGGTCGTTTTGACTTCTTGAGCACGCTGGCTGTTTAGCCTGTCTGCAGCATTGTTTAGTGCATTGAGTGTCTCCGGTTGGAGATCTCGCCCTTAGCCCCGAGGGACTTTGAGTGCCTACTCGGGCAAGGTATTTTCTTCAGCATTTTGCAGGAGGTTTGGTGTTTGGTTTTGTTGCGGAGCCGAGCATTCAGAGAGACTGCGCAGTCATTGAGAGGGAGGATGCAGTCCATCTAGGAGGAGCTCCGGATTGGGATTTTTGCAGGGGTTTTGAGCTAGGAGATTGAGCAGAGGATCAGCCTTTGCCTTTCGGAGGATTTTGGTAGAGTTTGAGGCCGTATTTTATTCATTCATATTCAGCCTCTGCGCAGAGCCTTGGAGGCCAGCGTAATTTCCCAAAGGGGGTGTTTTTCGGGGGTAAGCCATTTCTGATATGGTTTCTAGGTTTTGCCGAGATTGGTGAGTAGAGGAGGATTCCAGATTTTCAGCTCATTCCGGCAAGGGGAACAGCCCCTAGTCATCAGTTCATTTCAGCGGTAGCAGCTACACGACAATTTTCCAACAGCTGGGACACAGTTCAGAGAGCAGCCATTTCCTGTGTATTCTGAGAGTATTTCTTCACTTGCCTTGAGCAAGTCTAGGTGCCATCACTCTGATCACCTATTGTACTTAATTATATTTCTCAGTTTAATAAAATGGCTTAGCATTCTCTCTCTATATTTCTGGATGATTTGTCGTACATTCTTTCTATGCTATTGTATGTCTGTTGCACTGTTATCTTTATATATTTTTGGGCATTCTAGTTCTATACCACTTGGCGTGTTTATCTTACACTCTTAGACAGAGTCTGGAAAGGGCCAGGTAGCCTTCAGATTTCATCCTCTTTTCAGAGGCGGCATATCTGGTAAATGCCTTCCTAGTCCATCTTTGGTTGGAGTTTGCCGTGTTTTAGAGATATCCCCGAAATGGGATATTACAGTGGTATCAGAGCATAGTTCTGGCTCAGCCTGTGGAGCTAGTTGTCTATGACACCGGGGAAGAGGCCATATATTTGTTACAAAGGCAGGAAGTACAGAGATCGTGAGCATAGGTTGGAGAACACCTATGGAGAGGGAGACTGTGTTCAGGTGGTGGACACAGAGCAGGAGAAGCCTGTCACAGACGCAGAGCAGGAGGAGCCTGTGTTAGATCCAGAGCAGAGAGAGCCGATGGCAGATGACACTAAGGCCAAACAGTTTGGGGAGGCACTCCTCAAATCGGTGCAGGATTTCGCGAGGCAGATTGAGGTGATGGGTCAGAAATTCACTGCTGTAGAGGCTAGACAGCATGAGACCCCACGGGTATTCCAAGTAGGTGAGGGATCAGGTACATCCCACCATTTGCCGAAGCATGGTGCTGCTCAGTGTGATACTACTCAGCCGATGGCTTCACGTGCACCTACACGCTCTACCCTGCCCATTTTCTTGGGAGCAGACACAGGGGTAGGAGCCCAGCAGGAGGCAGAGCCCAGACACATGGACGAATATTTTGCAGAGTATCAGGCCTATGGGTAGGAGTTCAGGGATGCTCTCTCGTTCCGAAATTTTGTTCCGCTCCAACGGGACAGTAGACCTCGCGACCATCATAGAGGACACCGACATTATCATGATGGAGATACCCACCGCACATCTAGCAGATTCCATTTGCCTACTTTTGATGGCTCATCAAACAGTTCGGCAAAGTCTTGGGTGGAGAAGCTGGACATCTATTTCCAGCTTAACCAGATGTCGGAGACAGAGGCCATCAAGGTGGCGACATTACATTTGCATGGTGAGGCCCAGGACTGGTGGTTCCATGGGATGGTTACACTCGGACATTCTACAGTGACGACATATGCCGAGTTTACCAGGAGGTTGATGGAGCGATTTGACCAGAGGGATCCGGAACAGCACTTTGTTGAGCTGACGAGGCTCAAGCAGACTAGGAGCCCAGAGACATACATTGCAGATTTCTTGAGGGTTTCAGTGATGGTGCCAAATCTATCCGCGGCACGGATGATCTATATGTTTGTGGAGGGGTTAGCAGAGCCACTTCGGGGTCTAGTCAGATCTACTAGACCAGCTACACTCCAGAATGCTATTAGCAGGACCAGGGATTTACAAGATGCATTGCCCAGGACTCGGACACCTTACCCCCAGAGACAGGGCTTCCAGCCCAAGGGGAAGGATGTGAGGATTCCGCCTCCAAAGGGGAATCCGGGACGGGCCCAAACAGATGATGATGCCAGGAGGGAGCTGAAGAAGAAGCAGTTGTGCTTTACTTGTCAGGAGCCGTGGGCACTAGGGCATAGGTGTGCTGCTGGCAAAGCACACTTCATTGAGGTCTTCTCCGAGGATAGCGGGGAAGAGGATGAGGAGGATGAAGAGGAGGCAGGAGATAGTCAGACAGCCCAGGATCAGTTGCCTCCTCCACCTCTAGGTACAGGAGGTGCAGCTTTTGCACCCACAGGAGGGACCCTTGCAGCATTGCGAGGAGTTCCCAAGTATTTGACGTTGCGCGTACGAGGGACAGTACGTGGCCAGTGAGTATCAGTTTTGGTTGACAGTGGGGCAACCCACAACTTCATTGATGCACAGATGGTCGAGCAGAGAGGTATACCGATCGAGAGCTTAGACGGATTTTCAGTTTTGGTCCTAGGAGCCCAAACAATGCAGTGTGCCCGGTATGTTCCAGAGTTAGCAGTGATGATGGGTACCTACACCGTGACCGACCACTTTTTCGTGGTCAACATACCGGATACCAATGTGGTACTGGGTGTTCAGTGGTTGATTACTCTGGGGAAGGTCACCACAGATTGGGAGGCCTTAGAGATGGAGTGGGATGATAACAAGACCGAGAAGCATGAGAAGATTCGCAGGATGCACACTTACCCACCTCAGACTGTTTCGGCTCACTGGATGGAGGCAGATTTCCAGAAGAGAGACATAGAGTGGGCGGTTGAGTTGTGGCCATCAGAAGCAGGGACCACCGGTCAGGCAATTCATCTTGATATACAGGGCATCCTTGACAGATATGATGCAGTATTTGGGGATATACCACCAAATCGGCCACCGGACCGAGGGTTCGAGCACACCATAGAGCTTGAGCAGGGCATTCAGGCAGTGATTACTACCCCCTATAGGCATCCCAAAGCCTATCAGGATGAGATTGAGCGGGACATCTAGGAGTTGCTGGCTCTTGGGCACATCAGACTGAGCACGAGTCCGTTTGCTTCTTCCGTGGTGTTGGTGAAGAAGAAGGACGGCACCTTGAGGATGTGTATTGATTACAGGGCCCTGAACAAGAAGACCCTGAAGAACAGGTATCCTATACCCAGGATCGATAAGTTGATGGATGAGCTGAGAGGAGCCAAGTTCTTCTCAAAGATTGATTTGATATCAGGGTACCATCAGATTCGCGTGAGGGAACAGGACATTCCCAAGACCACCTTCAGGAGTCATTATGGGCACTTTGAGTTTTTGGTTATGCCTTTCGGGCTAATCAATGCTCCAGCTACTTTTCAATCTTGCATGAACCATATCTTCCGCAGTCATCTGAGGAAGTTTGTATTGGTCTTTTTCGATGACATACTCATATATAGCAGGACTTGGGAGGAGCATCTCCAGCATATAGAGGCAGTACTACATATCTTGGAAGAGCAACAGTTCTATGCTAAGCTCTCCAAGTGTGAGTTTGGGATGACAAAGATGTTGTATTTGGGTCACATTATTGGAGTGGATGGAGTGAGAGTCCATGAGGAGAAGATCAGGGCCATCAGAGTTTGGTTGGAGCCGAGGAACGTGACGAAACTTCGAGGGTTCATTGGCATATGTACTTATTACAGGAAGTTCGTCAAAAGTTTCTCACAGCTTGCTACACCCCTTACAGATTTGATGAAGAAGGGGGCATTCAGTTGGTCGGATACAGCACAGCGAACCTTTGACAGGCTCAAGGAGGTGATGAGTAGCTGCCCAGTGCTTGCATTTCCGGATTTTACGCAGCCATTTGTTTTGGAGTGTGATGCGTCGGGAGAGGGGATCGGCGCAGTATTGATGCAGGGAGGACACCCTATAGCTTTTGAGAGCCGGAAGCTCCTTCTGCACGAGAGGTTGTATTCTATATATGACAAGGAGATGTTGGCCATTATGCATGCATTGGCCAAATTCCGGCAGTACTTGGTGGGGAACAGGTTCAGGGTGAGGACTGATCACAACAGCCTCAGGTTCTTTTTGGAGCAGACGCAGCTACAGGAGAGGCAACAGAAGTGGATCAGTAAGATCCAAGCATATGACTTTGACATTGAGTATGTCAAGGGTAAGAATAACGTGGTAGTAGATGCCCTTTCACGTAGACCAGCCACATTATCTCTTATGAGCTTGGATACAGATTGGAGGGCTCGACTTTTAGTGGAGTACTCCAAGGATAGATTTGCATGTGAGGTTCTGGATGGACAAGTGGCGGATGATAGGTACAAGGTGGTCGATGAGATCATCGACTACAGGGACAGGATCTTCTTGACTGAGGAATCTCGGCTCAAGAAGAAGATACTTCAGGCATCACATGATTCACCATTGGCCGGCCATCAGGGGTTTACCAAAACCTATAGGGCCATTAGAGAGAGGTTCTCATGGAAGGGCCTCAAGGAGGACGTACTCCAGCACATCAGGGAGTGCGATGTTTGCCAGAGGAACAAGGGGGAGATGAGCCATCCCGCAGGATTATTGCAACCACTTCCCATTTCGAAGGGGAAATGGGAGAGTATATCGATGGACTTCATCACAGGGTTGCCCATGGTGCAGGGCAAGGATTGTATCTTTGTCGTCATTGATCAGCTGACAAAGTATGTTCATTTTTTCGCCATATCCGCGCACTACATAGCAGCACAGGTGGCCGAGCTGTTCTTCAGAGAGGTTTTCAGGCTACATGGTCTTCCTAAGACCATCATCAGTGACAGGGACAGCCGCTTCATGGGCGGATTTTGGCAGGAGCTTTTCCAATTGGTGGGGACAGAGTTGACACCGAGTACTAGTTATCACCCACAGATGGATGGACAGACGGAGATAGTTAACAAGTGGCTGGAGGGCTACTTGCGTAACTATGTCAGTGGGCAGCAGCGAGCATGGCTGAAGTGGCTACATTTGGGGGAGTACTGCTACAACACTACACATCACATTTCCATTGGTATGTCTCCATTCTACGCTTTATATGGATATCACTATGTCTTTTGCTGACATGATGTTTGGTGCTAGCAAGGCTCCGAGAGCCAAGATTTGGATCCAAGAGAGTTAGGATATCCTCCGAGCTCTCAAGGATAAAATGGCCACAACGCAGAACCAGCAGAAGTTGTATGCTGACAGAGGTCGAGTGGAGAGACAGTTTGAGGTAGGGGACTTGGTCTACCTACGATTACAGCCATACCGACCGTCGTCACTGAAGCAGAAGGGAGCTGAAAAGCTCAAGCCCTGCTTTTACGGGCCATACAGGGTGATGCACAGGTTTGGACAGGTTGCGTATGAGTTGGAGCTGCCCCAAGGCAGCAAGATCCATAACGTTTTTCATGTATCATGCCTGAAGAAGGCACTGGGGCAGCAAGTGACAGTGACAGACGAGCTACCACCCACGAATGATGAGGGGCATTTGGTGTTGCAGCCAGAGGCTATTATTGATACCAGGGAGAGGCAGCTACGGAGCAGGACAGTCCGGGAATTCTTGGTGAGGTGGAAGAATTTGCCGGATGAGGATGCCACTTGGGAGAGTGAGAAGATTTTGCAGCATCCATCACTTCAATTGCTTGAGGACAAGCAACATTTTGCCGGGGGAGACTGTAATATTCCTAATTAGCAGTGGCTAATTGGAATATTCGATTTTGCTCAATTTTGTTGTCTATAGTTTATTAATAAATAAAAAGGTCAGTAGAGAGGGTCTAACTCACTTAGTCGAATAAAACCCACTCCCTAGTAGCACAACATTGTGACTTAAAGGGAGCCAAGGGGGGCCAAGCACCACGTAGAGAGGGAGCCCACGTATGCACTAGGAGAGATTGCGCAGATGAGGATGAGCACGTGGCAAGAGGGAGGCTAAGTTGAGGAGATAAGCCTTAGGGTTTGGAGGACAGCCAATGTTATAAAAGAGGGAGGAGCCTCCTCATTTCATTCATTCGTTGTTGATGATATTGAGCTGGTCATTTTGACTTCTTGAGCACGCTGGCTGTTAGCCTATCTACAGCACTGTTTAGTGCGTTGAGTGTCTCCGGTCGAAGATCTCGCCCTTAACCCCGGGGGACTTCGAGTGCCTACTCGGGCAAGGTATTTTCTTCAGCATTTTGCAGGAGGTTTGGTATTTGGTTTTGTTTCAGAGCCGAGCATTCAGAGAGACTGCGTAGTCATTGAGAGGGAGGACGCAGTCCATCTAGGAGGAGCTCCGGATTGGGATTTTTGCAGGGGTTTTGAGCTAGGAGATTGAGCAGAGGATCAGCCTTTGCCTTTGGGAGGATTTTGGTGGAGTTTGAAGCCGTATTTTATTCATTCCTATTCAGCCTCTGCGCAGAGCCTTGGAGACCAGCGTAATTCCCCAAGGGGGGTGTTTTTTGGGGGTCAGCCATTTCTGATATGGTTTCTGGGTTTTGCCGAGATTGGTGAGTAGTGGAGGATTCCAGATTTTCAGCGCATTCTGGCAAGGGGAACAGCCCCCAGTCATCAGTTCATTTCAGCGGTAGCAGCTACACAGCAGTTTTCCAGCAGCTGGGACACATTTCAGAGAGCAGCCATTTCCTGTGTATTCTGAGAGTATTTCTTCACTTGCCTTGAGCAAGTCTAGGTGCCATCACTCTAATCACCTATTGTACTTCATTATATTTCTCAGTTTAATAAAATGGCTTAGCATTCTCTCTCTATATTTCTGGATGATTTGTTGTACATTCTTTCTATGCTATTGTATGTTTGCTGCACTGTTATCTTTATATATTTTTGGGCATTCTAGTTCTATACCACTTGGCGTGTTTATCTTACACTCTTAGACAGAGTCTGGAAAGGGCCAGGTAGCTTCCAGATTTCGTCCTCTTTTCAGAGGCAGCATATCTGGTAAATGCCCTCCCAGTCCATCTCTGGTTGGAGTTTGCCGTGTTTTAGAGATATCCCCGAAACGGGATATTACAGAAGCGGAGGCAAATCTGAAGACTACAAGGAGCATAGCAGCAGTAGCATAGAGGCAGCAGCAGCGCAGAGGTTGATGTGACTTCAACAGCGTAGAGCAGAGCTGCTTACGCAGTGCAAAGCTGCAGCAACATAGAAGGCTTCAAAGGGACAGCGCAGCGCAGCAGCAGCATGAGAGATTTCAACACAAGGGGCTGATGTGACTTCAATAGTGCAGAGGAAGTCTGCTTACGCAGTGTAGAGTTGTAGTTGTGTATCATCCTTCAGATGCCAGCACATATCTGTAGCCTATGGAGCTTCAATGATGAGGATGCAACCCATCTGTCTTGTCTATCAAATATTGGGCAGAAGATTCAGTTGTTTCTCTCAACAACTGAAGTTGCAGTGCAGCAGATCAACAGTGATAGTGCTATGAGCAGCATAGATGCAACATATTGAGAGGGAGCTGTAGTACAGAGGTTGCAGTGGCAGTGGCAGAGTCATGCGCAACAGTACAAAATGGTAGCAACAGTGCAGACTTCAATGGCAGTAGCCCAAGCATCAGCAACACAGAACCAGTACCCAAAGCCTTGTAATGCATAGTGTGATGTATTGCTAGAGCACACCCTTGATGCTAAGAATGAGTGTTGAGATTTTGTGTATTTGGGGTAGCATCTGTTGTGCTCTAGCTCCCAAATTTTGAGGAGGGACTAGAGTACACTTGATCTACAAGACCCAGAAATTGATTTGGGAAATTTCATCTGGTTTAGGAAATATTAAATTAATTAATTATTTTAATGTATTTCCTAAGTTAAAACTTAGGGAACTTAAATAATTAAAGTGAATTTAATTAAACATGTGATGAAATTGTCTTAAGTAACATGGATCAAGCTTTAATTTAATCTTAGCCATTGATTCAAGATCTGGTCATGGCCGTTGGTTTCCCAACGCGAAAAGTATAAAGGAAAGGCTTGGGGTCATTTGTAAAGATACACAGAGGCAGAGCACTGAAGCTAAGCTGAGATTCTAAGGCGGGGTTACTAAGAAATCTCAGAAGTGTTTCAGCTACAGAGAGGGGAATTTAGGCCAAGGAGATGATCTGATCCCAGGGTCTAGAATCAACAAGAGGCAGAGATCATCTCAGAGGGGCAGCATAGAGAAGCAGGAGGGTAGGAGTGGGAGGGCAGCAAATTGTGCTATGCAAGTGTTGCGCAGTCCCTCAAGGACAGCGTGATTTGCTGTAGGAAAACCTGAAGGGTTACGCAGAGACCCTAAGGGGCAGCGTAGAGACTATGTCACCTAGTCTGGGGTAACGCAACCCTTTCCGGAGCAGCGCTGAGGTTCAAAGGGTATTCAGAGGCTGACGCAAAGGCTTCAGGGGCAGCACTGGGGTTTCTAGGCCCTAATTTTGGCTGAGTTCTGTAAACCTCGTTTGAGGGTGTGGATCAGTCATTATTTTGGCCCTAGATCAGCTAGTGAGTTGTAGATCTATTATTTCTCTGTCGGGTTTTCCAGATCTGGAACCCAGGCTTGTTGTATTCAGAAAATTCTTAATAATAAAACCCTCCAGTAGCCAGAGACCGGTTTTCCTGCATTGGGTTTTTCCGGGGACTATTTGTCCAGAAATAACTATGTCACTTTGTCTATGTGTGAATGAACTTGTTCTAGATCTAGATTGGTGGAGATCGATTATGTGTTTTGCTTCGATTTTAACTTGAATTTTATTCAATTAATAACTTGTCTAAGTAGGAGGAGCATAACCAGATTAACAATAATAATTTCTGCATAAAGTGTAAAGATTCAAAAATTTCCACAATCTCAAGAGATTCTTGGCACCAACCTAGTGAATGTGATGAGGATCAACCATGTGTTGACTCAAACTGTTCACTACAAAACTTATGTCTGGATGGGAGTTCACTAAGAACATCAAGGCCCCTACGAGTTGATGATACTCGGTAGGATTTCCCAATGCGGGCCAAGCAGCACTTTCACACAACTTCTTAAAGTTGATTTCCATTGGTGTCGACACGGACTTACAGTCCATCATACCAAATCTCTCTAGCAGCTTCACAATATATTTTCCTTGAGAGAGGAAAAACTCGCTAGGTCTCTGCCAAACCTCCAAGCCTAGGAAGGAACGCATCAGTCCTAGGTCTTTCATCTCGAACTCGGAAGCTAGCTCCCTCTTACACTGATGAATGAGTGGGTCAGCACCTGTCAGGAATAAATCATCCACATAGAGAACTAGAATGAGAGGCTTTTCTCTATCAACCTTGAAGTAAAGGTTCAAATCAACATTACTTCGAGTGAAGCCTAGCTTCATCAAGTAGCTATCTATCCTCTCGTACCAAGCCCTGGGGGCTTGCTTCAACCCATAGAGGGCTTTCTTCAACCTGCATACATGAGAGTCTCTATCTTGGACTTCAAACTCCAGAGGTTGCTCCACATACACCTCTTCCTTTATAGAACCATGCAAAAAAGTGATCTTCACATCCATCTGATGGAGACTCCATCCTTGCGTTGCAACAAGGGTAATAATAGATCGGATGGTGGTATAGCGAGCCACAGGTGCAAATATATCATCATAATCTATGCCTTCCTTTTCAGAGAAGCCTCGGGCAACGAATCTTGCCTTGTACTTTTCAGCACTACCATCAGATCCATGCTTGATCTTATAGAGCCATTTCGAGGTGACAACCGCTTTGTCCTCTGGTCTCGGGACCACATCCCAGACATCATTCTTCATAATGGACTCGGACTCTTCGTGCATAGCATCCTTCCAAACTTGATACTTTATGACTTCTTCAAATGATCCAGGCTCAGATTGTACAATAGTACTCATGGCTGCTAGATACCCTTGGTATCTATTCGGCTTCTTGCTTTCACAGAATGTGCCCCTTGGGGCCATATGTCTCTCGGCATCCTCGAGAGTATCCCTAAGCCATGAGGGTCTTCTCTTCATTGAAGGAGGTGGATCAATAGGGTCCATCGGTCCTTCAACATTGGGCATCATCTCATCCTTCAGCTCTTTCTGCTTCCCTGTTCTTTCATCATTGTCTTCCTTGGAGCTAGGAAGGTTTATCACTTTCCTAAGGGAAGCATCTTCATCGAAGGTGACATCGTGGCATATCTCCACTTCTCTTTGACTAGGCACATAGATTCTATATGCCTTCGAAGTTTCACTGTAGCCCACAAACATTCCCTTATTTCCAGAAGCATCCAGCTTGCTTCTCTTCTTTTTCGGCACATGAAAGTAAACAGGAAACCAAAAACTCTAAAATGAGAAACATCAGGTTTCTTACCAGAGAAGACTTCTTCGGGAGTTTTGTAGTCCAGAGCGGAATGTGGGCATTGATTTTGTACGTACATAGCAGTGTTCGCAACTTCTCCCCATAGAAACTTCAGAAGAGCTTGGTCATGGCAAGAGCAGCTTCCACAATGGTCCTATTCTTTCTTTCAGCAACGCCATTTTGCTCAGGAGTATACACGATTGTGGTCTCTCTCTTAATGCCAACTTCTCTACAAAAGTCATTGAACTCATTTGACTCATATTCAGTGCCATTATCGGTCCTCAAAATCTTGACCTTCTTTCCTGTTTGATTTTCCACCAAGGCCTTGAAGGTACAAAACCATTTGAATGCTTCGTCCTTCTTCTTCAAGAAATATATCCACGTCTTGCGAGAGAATTAATCTATAAAAGTCATGTAATAAGAACATCCTCCCAAGGATTTCATGGGCAACATACCAGATAAATCAGAACGTATCAATTGCAAGATATCAGATGTCTTCGTGACACTTGAGGGGAAAGGTCCCCTTGTATGCTTTCCTTCGACACAGCCCTGACATACGCCTTCATGATCATTCTTGAATTCGAGCATCCCAAACACCACCTTCCTTGCTTCGGGAAAGGCTTTGTAATGAAGGTGTTCAAACCTCCGGTGCCATAACTCAGTTTGACGAGTTGTATCACATGACATAGCCCCTAATGGACTTCCTCCAACCTGGTAGAGTGTATCAACTCTAAAACCAATAGTGAGAGCTTCCTTGAAGTTCTTCTTCTAGTCTCGGGGAAGCCCTCTAAGAGTAATGAGGACGAGCTCTCGATCAACTACTTCTTCTCCTATGGCAAAGAGATCATTCCTGATTTCTATAAGCCTCATAAAATATGATGGAGGCTCATGAATCTTCCCCTGCACATAGTCCATGACATCTTGATAATCTAATGCCAAATCCAAGGACATCTTCCATGCATGATAAGCAGACTTGTCAGTCAACTTATCATCAGACCATTGGTCCTTGACAAGACTTCTTCTTCAGTAATTTCTTTTCACACTATCTTGGGCTTTGTCTTCACCTCAGCTCTAATACCATGTAAATTTTGGATAGACAAAATGTTCTATGCTTAATGCAAATTTACTTCAATCTTCTAGGGCCTGATACAATATAGCAATCACATAAACATGAAAGTAAAATGCTGATAAAACATACCAATAGATCAACAGAAGACAAGCTAATAAAATAGATCATATTTACATATCTTCTTGTTCAGCAAAGATGTAGAATAGTGTACATTACGGCAGTCAACAGAATGCTTCAACCAGCAAAGTCTTTCTCATGTCAGCCAACCCTCCAAGTGTCACACACATAGCCCTCAAAGACAGCTCATCAAAATTCAACATAATTCAACAAAAGAATCCCACATCCAGATTTCCTGCATCCAGATTTCCGGCATCATCCATATTTACAGCATCTAGATTTACAACATCCATTTCCGACATCATCCAGATTTATGGCATCATCTCATCCTTCAGCTCTTCCTGCTTCCCTGTTCTTTCATCATTGTCTTCCTTGGAGCTAGGAAGGTTTATCACTTTCCTGAGGGAAGCATCTTCATTGAAGGTGACATTATGGCATATCTCCACTTCTCTTTGACCAGGCACATAGACTCTATATGCCTTCGAAGTTTCACTGTAGCCCACAAACATTCCCTTATTTCCAGAAGCATCCAGCTTGCTTCTCTTCTCTTTCGGCACATGAAAGTAAACAGGACAACCAAAAACTCTAAAATGAGAAACATCAAGTTTATTACCAGAGAAGACTTCTTTGGGAGTTTTGTAGTCCCGAGTGGAATGAGAGCATTGATTTTGTACATACACAGCAGTGTTCGCAACTTCTCCCCATAGAATCTTCAGAAGGCCTTGGTCACATAGCATGGCACGGGCAGTTTCCACAATGGTCCTATTCTTTCTTTCAGCAACACCATTTTTCTCAGGAGTATACACAGTTGTGGTCTCCCTCTTAATGTCAGCGTCTCTAAAAAATTCATTGAACTCATTTGACTCATATTCGATGCCATTATCGGTCCTTAAAATCTTGATCTTCTTTCCTGTTTGATTTTCCACCAAGGCCTTGAAGGTACAAACCCATTTGAATGCTTCATCCTTCTTCTTCAAGAAATATATCCACGTCTTGCGAGAAATTCATCTATAAAATTCATGTAATAAGAACATCCTCCCAAAGATTTCACAGGCAACATACCAGATAAATCAAAGTGTATCAATTGCAAGATATCAGATGTCTTTGTGACACTTGAGGGGAAAGGTCCCCCTGTATGCTTTCCTTTGGCATTGCCCTGACATACGTCTTCATGATCATTCTTGAATTCGAGCATCCCAGACACCACTTCCTTGTTTCAGGAAGGGCTTTGTAATGAAGGTGTCCAAACCTCCGGTGCCATAACTCAGTTTGACGAGTTGTATCACATGACATAGCCCCTAATGGACTTCCTCCAACCTGGTAGAGTTTATTAACTCTAAAACCAATAGTGAGAGCTTCCTTGAAGTTCTTCTTCCAGTCTCAGGGAAGCCCTCCAAGAGCAATGAGGACGAGCTCTCGATCAACTACTTCTTCTCCTATGGCAAGGAGATCATTCCTAATTTCTATGAGCCTCATAAAATATGATGGAGGCCCATGAATCTTCCCCTGCACATAGTCCATGACATCTTGATCTTCTAATGCCAAATCCAAGGACATCTTCCATGCATGATAATCAAACTTGTTAGTCAACTTATCATCAGACCATTGGTCCTTGACAAGACTTCTTCTTCGGTAATTAATTTTCACACTATCTTGGGCTTTGTCTTCACCTCAGCTCTAATACCATGTAAATTTTGGATAGACAAAATGTTCTATGCTTAGTGCAAATTTACTTCAATCTTCTAGGGCCTGATACAATATAGCAATCACATAAACATGAAAGTAAAATGCTGATAAAACATACCAATAGATCAACAGAAGACAAGCCAATAAAATAGATTAGATTTACATATCTTCTTGTCCAGCAAAGATGTAGAATAGTGAGCGTTACGGCAGTCAACATGATGCTTCAACCAGCAAAGTCTTTCTCAAGTCAGCCAACCCTCCAAGTGTCACACACACAGCCCTCAAAGACAGCTCATCAAAATTCAACATAATTCAACAAAAGAATCCCACATCCAAATTTCCTGCATCTAGATTTCCGGCATCATCCATATTTACGGCATCATCTAGATTTACGGCATCCATTTCCAGCATCATCCAAATTTACGGCATCCAGATATACGACATCCATTTTCGGCATCATCCAGATTTACGGCATCCATTTCCGGCATCATCTAGATTTATGGAATCCATTTCCAGCATCATCCACGGCATCAAATTACGGCATCCATTTCCAGCATCATCCAGATTTACAGCATCCATTTCCGGCATCATCCAGATTTACGGCATCCATTTCTGGCATCATCCAGATTTACAACATCCATTTCCGGCATCATCCAGATTTACGGCATCCATATTTACACGTGGGAGAGAGAGAAGCATCTTCTAGTTTGAACAAACCAGTCAGATCATGAAGAATGTGTGTGATGAGATGATGATAAAATGACCTCTAAGTCTCTCCAATTTATATCCATCTGTGAGGGTGTGTGACACATCTGTTGGGCTCTCAAGCCTACATTACAATTCTGGCCGACCTTGCATATAAGTGGAATAAATTCAAAATAAATTTTATGTTCATCCGATCAAGATGATCTTTAGATCAATCTTGCAACTCTCCGAAAGAGGAATCCAATAAAAATATTAGCATCATCATCTGAGCAGTACAACATGGAGTTTGGACCTAGTTGCCCAAAATTAACAAATGTCCAACATAATATTATAAGAAGTTGATGGGTAGATGGGGAAGACACACTTGAGACACTTGTGAGAACCACAGAGAGTTCGATTTTCCAGAGGCAGTAGCCGGAAGAGTTCAAGCTTTAGAAGGAATTAGAGACAGGGAGGGGTAGGGATAGTGAGTCTAGAGGAAAGTTTTTCCAAATCCGGATAGTGCATTGCAAAGAGGTAGAAATAGCCACAGTAAGGCTAACGCAGGTGTTGCACAGAATCCTCTGACGCAGTTCATTTTTGGCAAAGAGAAGTCGAGTTTCAGTTCCAAAGGTCAGGATACTATTCCAGAGGGCCGGAGAGACAGTTTCTCATTTAGTGGTAGGACAAGAATGCTTGAGTAGCAGCTGATTCAGGCTGAACGTGGAAGGTATTGTGCTAGGGTGATGCAGCCTGCACAAAGGTAGTTTGGACGGCTCGCTTGGAGTTGCAATTACAGCCTGGGTTTGCCTGTGGGGTGAGGATAATTCCTCATTAGATTTTTGCTAGTATTTTTCTCTGTAGGATTGCCAGGTAGCGACATGCATTTGTACTCAGAGTTTTCTCTCATTGTTGCCTAATAATAAAACCCTCAGCTGCTGCATCGATTTTCCCAAGTTGGGTTTTTCCAGGGACATTTGTCCAAAAATAATTGTCTCAAATTCTCAATTTCCAGTGCTATTATTTTCTGCAGTTTTATTTGTGAAGTTTTCAATGTGATTTATTCAGTGTTTTTTGTAGAAAATAAATTGTTAAATTAATTAACAATTAGAAGAATAATTTTCAATTGCTGCAATAGGATTTCAGTGGTGAAATTTTCACACTTAGTTTGTCTCCAGTTCAGGAAAGGGAGGCGCATTATTTCTTAGTGAGGATGCACAGAGGTAGCGCAAAAGCTTCAGAGGGCAAATCGATTCAACCAAAAGGGAGATTAATTCAAGTGCTAGAGGTCTAGAAAATTTTCAGGAGGCCTAGCGAGTCATGTCCAAAGGCAGAGTCAGGTAGAACAACAATTTTCAGGCAACTCCACAGGCAATGCAAGTAGAGCCTGCGCAAGCACTGTGTAGAGGTTGACGCAGGGGAAATTTGAGTAGCCCAGTCGAGCCAGTTTCTGGATTCAGATCAATTGTGGAGTGAGACAATTTGGCTCACAAATTATTTGGCCAAAAAATCTTCGGAGCATAGCTAGTTTGGCATCCAAATTTTTGTACTTAGATTTTTGTTGCATAATAATAAAAATAAACCCTCATCTGTTGCACCGGTTTTCCCTTCAGGGTTTTTCCAAGGACATTAGTCTAAAATAATTATGTTAATTGTGTGCATGAATTTCTCTGTTCTGGTTCCTTTTCCGCACTATTTTATTTGTGAAGATCGCAGTAGTGAGCTATTCGTTATTTGTCATTAAATTAATTAATTGAAGACAAATAAATTGCATCAGTTAGAAGAATAGTTTCTAATTATTGCAATCAAGGAAATTTCACATGGTATCAGAGCATTGACAATCAAATCAGAGGCTCAGTAGCGAAAAGGAAAAATTGTGCAGGTTCAGAGGAAGTCCCAAGCACAACTTCTCAAATATACGCAGGCCACCAAGAAGGGCAAATTCGCAGAGGCAAAGGGTTCGATTTCCAAATCCGGGTTGGAGGAAATTCAATCAGCCTCAGATGCAGAGTTTGCAGGAAGTGGATTTGTCGAATCAAGGGTTCCGGTAAGCAAATCAGTGATTTCGTTGAGCAGATCTAGAAGCAGTTGGTTTGCAACAAGTTTTGCAAGAACAAATCAGCACTGGGTGGAAGAGAAAAACACACAGAGAAAGGATTACTTCCAGAATTTCTTAGGAGGCTCCCAGATACAGTTTTTAGGAGGAGATCCAACATTTCTAGTTGCAATAGGTCGTAGCAGATTTTCTAGTCAGCCTATGCCAGCTGCAGGAGCAGCAGATCGTGTGCCAGATTCTGGAGAATGACTTACAAAAGGTTGAGTGAGTTGCCCAGTTGAGGTGTTGCAGGTATTGTGAGGACTGGAGAAGAATTTCCGAAGGCAAACAGGAGTAGATTTGCGCATTCAAAGGAAGTGTGAGTAGCAGCATTATGCAACCGGAAAGAAAGGAAGTTTCCTAGTTCATTTTCCCAGTTTTGGAGTTTTCGCAAAGATGGCCACAGCGAGTCTCAGAGATCAATATAGACTTGACAAAGCCTCTAACTTTGGCGTATGGAAGGCTATGATGATTTTCCTGTTGGATAAGCATGGACTGAAGGAGTGTAAATTTTTGTAGATGTTCTATGCTTAATGCAACTTTACTTTTTATCCCAATATCATTCAACAATCACATAAACAACAAAGTAAAATGTTGATAGAACATAGCAGTGGATCAACAGAAGACAAGCCAAAAATATATAAGTGTTGGTGCGTTACGACGATCAACAAAATGCTTCAACCAGCAAAGTCTCAATATGGTCAGCGAACCAGCAATGTCACACAACCCTCTAGGACAGCCAGAAAGGTCAACTCAAAAGTTAACCCAAAAGTCAACACTATCAGTCAACGATCAACGCAAACAGCAGCAGCAGCTAGGTCAACGCAGCAAAGTCAAAGTCAACGTCTAGACTCGGGAATAGTGCCAAAAAATGCAGATTTGAAAGATCGAAATTTAGGGAGAGTTTCAGGTCCGTTTGACCTTGCGTTGACCAAAGTCAATGCTGGTCAAAGATGTTGCAGAAACCCTAGGCCGAAAACAGAAAAGAGTTGCTGCTGAAATTTCCACATGTGGAGAGAAATGTGTGAGGATGAGATGAGTGAAAATTTCCTCCAACGTTGACCAATATATATCCATCAATGAGGGTGTGTGACACAACTGTTGGGGCACAAAACCTTAAGGCCGACCTACACATATTTTGAATAAATTCAAAATAAATGTTCTGATCATCGGATCAAGATGATCTTTAGATCAATCATGCACCTCTCCGAAAGAGGAGTCCAATAAAAATATTGGCATCTTTATCTGAGCATCACAACATGGAGTTTGGACCTAGTTGTCCAAAATTAACACTCCCTCTCAACTAGGGAGAACTCCATCCACCTGTGCAATCCAAACATCATGCGTCATCCCGCCGTAACTTGCTTTGCTAGCTTCGTTATTTCAGAACAGAAGTGGATCAGTCACAAAGACATCATTCCCACTTTGACGATTCGGCCCAGGAGGTTCGAAAACCTCTACGGAGACTCACAAAGTCTCCATGTCTATTTGAACTTGGTTTGTCTCGACCCAGAAGTCAATTGGATGTCGAAACCTCACTTGGTTTCCAAGAAGTCATATACTAAACAGTTAGTTTTCACCGACCCGAAGTGGGTTGGAGGTCAAGGGAAACACTCTCCACTAGACTTGATCCCAGATCAAGTGGTTGGACTTCGTACCATCCTAGATAGAAATCTGGTAATCTCCTGACCATCCTTAATAACTTTTATGTGTCTTTGACTTTTCCCCCTCCTTGGCAGCCCAAAACCGAGAGGGTACTTTGGCAACTAGGAACTCGCAAATGGGTGAGATGCATACGAATCCGGATCATGAGGGTGAACCAACTCAATCGACGCGGTGGGTAGAAGCACCTTAACAAGGTTCGACAGCCTAGCCTGTGGTTGATTTTGGCTTCGAGAGCGCTGCCCAAGCCCTGAGCTCCAGGCTCCTTCGTGACAGGACCCTCGACATGGGGTGGATTTCACCGGTTCCAAGATTCTCCACGGAAGGTTAGGAACATATTCCTTCCCCCAGGGCCACCGATAGCAAAGAATAAAGCCACCGCTCCTGGGTTCCCTGTGAGTGCCTTATGGCGCCTCGCTATACCATATCCCGAATAAAGTGGTACTAGCCATCAACATGCTTGGATCGATCGTGGAACACGGGATTCTTTGACAAACGAATCCCCCTCTGGTTATCACAAAGGATAACGGTGGCATCTAGCACATGTTCAAACAGCTCATTGAAGAGCTTTCGCAACCAAGTGACTTCACAACAGGCCATACATGCTGCAATGTATTCGGCCTCAGTGGTGCTCAAGGCTACCAACTTCTGTTTCCTACTTGAAGCAGACCTACGTGTGAAGCAGCATCCAGATGTGCTCTTGCGATCCACCACACTGCCAGCCCAATCGGCATTAATATATCCATGGAGTGTCATGCTCCCGGCAGTGTATCTCAGCCCATGGTCTATCGTGCCCCAGAGATATCTCAAGAGTTTCTTGGCACCAACCCAGTGAATGTTATGATCAACCATGTGTTGACTCAAAGTTTTCACTGCAAAACATACGTCCGGATGGGTGTTCACTAAGAACATCAGGGCCCCTATGAGTTGACGATACTCAGTAGTATTTGCTAGCATGGGCCTAGCAACGCTGCCACTCAACTTCTTGAAGTTGAGCTCCATTGGTGTCGACACGGACTTACATTCCACCATACCAAATCTTTCTAGAAGCTTCACAATGTATTTTCCCTGAGAAAGGAAAATCTCGCCAGGTCTCTGCCAGACCTCCAAGCCTAGGAAGTAATGCATCAGTCCTAGGTCCTTCATCTCGAACTCAGTAGCGAGCTCCCTCTTGCACTGATGAAGGAGAGGGTTAGCACTTGTCAGGAAGAGGTCGTCCACATACAGCACCAGAATGAGAGGCTTTTCTCTATCAACCTTGAAGTAAAGGTTCGGATCAGGATTACTACGAGTGAAGCCCAGCTTCATCAGGTACCTATCTATCCTCTCGTACCAAGCTCTGGGTGCTTGCTTCAACCCATAGAGGGCTTTCTTCAACCTGTAGACATGGGTGTCCCGATCCTGAACTTTGAACCCCAGAGGTTTCTCCACATACACCTCTTCTTTTATCGCACCATGCAGAAATGCGGTCTTCACATCCATCTGATGAAGACTCCATCCTTGCGTAGCAACAAGGGCTATGATAGATCGGATGGTGGTATATGGGGCCACAGATGAAAATATGTCATCATAGTCTATGCTTTCCTTTTGAGGGAAGCCATAGGCAACGAATCTTGCCTTGAACTTTTCAGCACTTCCATCAGATCCATGCTTGATCTTATAGAGCCATTTCGAGGTGACAACTGCTTTGTCCTCCGATCTTGGAACCACATCCCAGACATCATTCTTCATTATGGACTCATACGCTTCGTGCATAGCATCCTTCCAGACTTGATGCTTTACGGCTTCCTCAAAAGATCCAGGCTCAGATTGTACAATAGTACTCATGGCTGCTAGATACCCTTGGTATCTATTCGGCTTCTTGCTTTCACAGAATTTCCCCCTTGGGGCCATATGTCCCTCAACATCCTCGAGAGTGTCCCTGAGCCATGATGGTCTCTTCCTCATCGAAGGAGGTGGATCAATCAGGTCCATTGGTCCTTCAACATTGGGCATCGTCTCATCCTTCGATTCTTCTTGATTTCCAGGCCTTGCTTCATGATCTTCCTCAGATCTCGGAAGATTGACTACTTTCCTCAGGAAAGCATCTTCGTCAAAGGTGACATCGTGGCATATCTCCACTTTCCTTTGACCAAGCACATAGACTCTATAGGCCTTCGAAGTTTCGTTGTAGTCCACAAACATTCCCTTCTTCCCAGAAGCATCTAGCTTGCTACTCTTCTCCTTCAGCACATGAAAATAAACAGGACATCCAAAAACTCTGAAATGTGAGATGTCAGGTTTCTTACCAGTGAAAACTTGTTTGGGTGTTTTGGAGTCCAAAGCGAAATGCGGGCATCGGTTTTGTATGTACACAGCAGTATTCGCAGCGTCCACAAACGCCATTCTACTGAGGAGTATAGACAGTTGTGGTCTCCCTCTTGATGCCAGCTTCTCTACAAAAGTTCTTGAACTCATTCATCTCATATTCATGCCATTATCGGTCTGTCGGATAGTATCACATGTCATTGCTCCTAGAGGACTTCCTCCAACCTGGTAGAGTGTACCAACTCTAAACCCAATCATGATAGCTTCCTTGAAACTATTCTTCCAAATGCACACCTTCCCATCAATGAATGCCACATTGAAACATTTGTCTTCCATGGCCAATATAGACACAAGGTTCTTCTTCAAATCAGGTACATAGAGTACATCTTGCAAGCGGAGGACTTGACCTTGAGACAAGTGGAGGGTCACAGTCCCTGTCCCTTTCACGGGATATGTGGCATTATCTCCAAGGATAATTTCCAGATTAGTATCCTTCTCAACCATATCAGAATGTGCTTCCTTGAACCTAGTGATGTGCCTTGAGGCACCACTATCTATCAACCAGACATCCATAGTGTTGGGTGGAGATGCAGCAGAGAGGGCAGATACAAGAATGAATTCATTTCTTTTATCAACAACATTTGATTCCTCATACCTGGAATTTCTCGACCTTTTGAAATGTTGACCATTTCCGCCGAAGGGAGCCTTCCTCTTCCCCTTGAACCTGTTGTTCCTTTGATTTCCATTCCTCTGGTTGTTGTTGTTGTCATCATCATCGGGAGAATCCTTCTTGAAAGAGCATTCTCTAGCATAGTGACCTGGCTTGTGACAAGTGTAACACTTGCCCTTCTTTCCTTGGGCCCCTGCTCTTCCTTTGTTCCTTGGACCACCAAAGTTCTTCTTTCTAGAATGAGCAACGAAGGCAGTATTTCCTTCATTTTCATATTCCTTCATTCTTGTCTCTTCTTGTACACATCTCGATAGTACTTCGTCAAAGTCAGGTATCACATTGTTATTGAGAATGGTAGTGTTGAACACATGCCATTCGGATGAGAGACCTCCAAGTGCGGTGAGTACCATCTCTCGATCAACTATTGTCTCCCCAATAGCCAGCAGATTATTCCTGAGCTCGGTAAGCTTCAGAAAATATGATTGAACAGACTCATCCCTGCCTTTCTTCATATTCTTCAATTGATTCTTGAAGAATGGGAATTGATTCGCATTGTTGGCCTTGAACATGTTGACCAACTTATCATACATCTCCTTGGATGTGCCCAGCTCAGAGATGTAGGCAACCAGACTCTTATGAATAGAGTCCTTGATCATCAACTTCACTTTGATTTCCCCCTTCTTATACTTTGTTTTGGCAGCAGCAGTTGCAGTGGATGGAGGCTCTTGGATTTTACCCTGCACATAGTCCATGACATCTTGGTCTTCCAAGTTAAGATCTAATGTCATCTTCCAAGCATGGAAATCATCCTTCACAGTCAATTTGTCATCAACCTTAAAGCCATTGTAGTTTGAGGAACCCATCATCCTCTTCTTCAGTGATTGCTACAAATTAGGGCTTTGCCTTCACCTCAACTCTAATACCATGTAAATTTATGTAGATGTTCTAAGCTTGATGCAACTTTAATTTTTATCCCAATATCATTCAACAATCACATAAACAACAAAGTAAAATGCTGATAGAACATACCAGTGGATCGACAGAATACAAGCCAAAAATACAATATAAGTGTTGGTGCGTTACGGCGATCAGCAAGATGCTTCAACCAACAAAGTCTCAATATGGTCAGCCAACCAACAATGTCACACAACCCTCTAGGACAGCTAGAACGGTCAACTCAAAAGTCAACCCAAAAGTCAACGTTGTCAGTGAACGATCAACGAAAACAGCAACAGAAGCTAGGTCAATGCAGCAAAGTCAAAGTCAACGTCTAGCCTTTGGAATAGTGCCAAAAATGTGGATTTGAAAGATCGAAATTTAGGGAGAGTTTCAGGGCCATTTGACCTTGCATTGAGCAAAGTCAACGTTGGTCAAAGTTGCTGCAGAAACCCTAGGCCGAAAACAGAAAAGAGCTACTGCTGAAATTTCCACGTGTGGAGAGAAGAGCCTCCAAGGTGATCAAACCAATAAGATAAGGAGAGAGAAATGTGTGAGGATGAGATGAGTGAAAATGTCCTCCAACGCTGACCAATATATATCCATCAATGAGGGTGTGTGACACAACTGCTGGGGCATAAAACCTTAAGGCCGACCTACACATATTTTGAATAAATTCAAAATAAATGTTCTACTCAATGGATCAGGATGATCTTTAGATCAATCTTGCACCTCTCCGAAAGAGGAGTCCAATAAAAATATTGTCATCTTCATTTGAGCATCAAAACATGGAGTTTGGACCTAGTTGTCCAAAATTAACAAGGAGTTTGCGGAAAGTGCTATTGCCATACCGATAGATCCTCAACAATAGACAACCTACAAGAAAGAAATGGCCAAAGCTAAGAGGATGATCCTAGATGGAGTCTGGGATCATATTGTCCCGCATATTGCTGAGAAGGCAACAAGGGAAATGTGGGAAGCCATTGTGAAGCTATACCAAGATCCATCAAAGAATCTGGAAATGATTCTCAAGGAGAAGTTGCGGGCCATAAAGATGATGAAGGGTGAAGGCATGACTCCTTATCTCACCAGAATTCGAGACGTTTGTGATGAGCTAGCAATAGTAGGTGAGAAACCAGAGGACGATGAACTTGTGTGAATAGCACTAAATGGGTTTACCAGAGAGTGGGCAACATTCATTCAAGGAATCACTAGATGAGACAAAATACTTGATTGGGAATGCCTATGGAGTGATTTCATAAAAGAGGAGCTAAGGCCTAGTCTTGTCCAGGGTACTACCAACAACAGTAGAAAAGGGCCAAAGGTTGAGAAATATGAAGAGAACGTAGCCCTTGTATTCAAAGGGAGGAGAGAAGAAGAAGAAGGATCTGTCGAAGATCAAATGCTTCAGGCATGGTGAGTTTGGTCACTACAGCACCTAGTGTCCCAAGAAGAAGAAGGACAAGAAGGGGGAGTAGCAGACAACAACTTCGGCAGAGATAGATGAGTTAATCTCCAGGTTGGAGGAATTTGCATTGATAGCAACTATACCTCCAGAGAGAGGAGGAGTGTAAGGCTTCAAAGTTGAAGGATTGGGCAAGGTCCAAGGAGGATTGCATCGGATAGGTGTTTCCTCTTGGATCATTACCTTGGCTACAGGGAGAGCCCACCCCCCCCCCCCCCCCCCCCCGTCTAATCAGACAGGCATCGTGGATTATATTATAATCAGGTGTGAAAAAAATATATTTGTCGATATAGTAGTGGAGTGGAGAAGACATAGAACACCTTCCTCGCTAAGAGGGAGTGTTAATTTTTGGTAGCATCGGACATGTGTTCTAGTCTCAATTTATGTCAGAGAGGCTAAAGAACAAGAGATCTCCAAAACTAAAAAAAGGTTTCAGGAGAAAACACCTAGAGACAACTCAATTAAGTTAATTGATCAATAATTAAAAAATGCCTAAATATAATTTAGGAAAATTGATTAATTAACAACAATTAATTGAGAAAAATTGAGAAAGCTCTAGAGCCTCACACAGATTGAGTCTAATATGATCTTAGTTGTTGATAACAATTTAATCATGGTCGTTGGTGCTCCAACGAGAGATTATAAGAGTATAATGATGGGGATGGAGATAGACATAGTTGATAGACACATCGAGCAAGAGGGAGAGTGAGTTCTTTAGGCAGATCGAGCTATCCAGTTGTAGAGATTCAACGGGAAGAAGAGCTCGAGCCAAAGCAATAATGATTGAGGGAGCAACAAAAGAGTTCCGACGCATTTCCAGTCAGTTTCTAGTGCAGGAAAGGGAGGTCGCATTATTTCTTAGTGAGGTTGCAGAGAGGCAGCACAGAAGCTTCAAAGGGCACTTCGATTCAGCAAAAGGGAGATCGATTCAGGTGCTAGAGGTCGGGAAAATTTCCAGGAGGCCTAGCGAGTCATTTCCAGAGGCAGAGTCAGGCAGAACAACAATTTCTGGGTAGCTCCACAAGCAGTGCAAGTAGAGCCTGTGCAAGCACTTGACAGAGGATGACGCAAGGACAATTCGAGTAGCCCAGTCGAGCCAGTTTCTGGAGCTAGATCAGTTGTGGAGTGAGACAACTTGTCACGCAAATTATTTGGCCAAATTATCTCTAGACGAGAGCTAGTTTGGCATCGAAATTTTTGCACTCAAATTTTTACTATTGCATAATAATAAAAATAAACCCTCATCTGTTGCACTAGTTTTCCCTTCGGAGTTTTTCCGGGGACATTAGTCGAAAATAACTATGTTAATTGTGTGCATGAATTTCTCAGTTATAGTTTATTTTCCGCAATACTTTATTTATGAAGATTGCAGTCGTGATTTATTCATTATTTGTCGTTAAATTAATTAACTGAAAACAAATATACTGGATCAGCGAGAAGAATAGTTTCCAGCTATTGCAATCAAGGAAATTTTACATTTGGCATTAGTGTTAGCCTCAAGGCAATTTTCGGGCAACATCAAGGGTTTGACACAGATTGGACTTGCAGTAGAGGGAAACAACAATAAGCATCCATAGACAATGGTGGTATGTCTATTAGGGCATTTATATGGCAGCCGAATTTGTAAAGTACTGAAGAACATTGTTAAGTTGTCTCTGGAGGCAACAAGGATACTCATGAACTTGTGAGTTGGTTAGTGGTGTGTTGGAACTTGGTAGTAGGATTTGGTTGTTGTTATAATTCTTGTGTAAATTACTTGGGTATGCAATAAAAGACTACCATTGTTGATGAATTGATGAATGTTTTATAGTCAGAAATGCTAGTGTAATAGCACTATGAGTAAGAATGTGAAATTTGTAGTTTGTTGTGAACTATTGACGTGATAATGAAAGATACTACTTGTCTACACTGTTACCACACAATCTAGCAAGGCCCTACGATGGCAACCTATGGGACAACTACTAGACCTAGTGACAACAATGGAACAATGACCCACTGTCACCTTAGTCAATGTCCCTTGCTCTTTATGGACTTTCACAGTATTGAAGAATGTAACTAGGTTCAGTATTCATAATTGTATTTGAGTCATAATGAAATGTATTTATCATATTTGAGGACTTCTAGGATTTATATTGAGTCATTAGATTCATTGTCTATTTTATGAGACCCTTCTTGGGCTTTTGAATCATGTAAAAAGAATTGTTATTGAGTCAAATAAGTCATTTGTCACCTCCAAAACAAGTCGGCACTCACCAGATCAAGTCGGCCTACATCAGGGTAATTCGAACTCCAGAAGAAGCGATAAATATAGTGTAGTTCGATTCATTTGAAGCATCACTCACAAGTTCGATATACAAGCAGAAGAAGTAGAAGTGTACGAAATTGCAGGAGAAGGAAAAGGATTGCTAGATCGAAGTTTCTGGGTCATTTCTCTCACACGTGTGAAGTTACTAGGCTACTACTGGAAGGTCGAAGTCTTGTTAAAATTGGACATCTAGGTCCAAACTCCATGGGGTGATGCTCAGATGAAGATACCAATATTTGTATTGGATTCCTCTTTCGGAGAAGTGTAAGATCGATCTAAAATTGATCTTAATCTGATGAGCAGAACATTTATTTTGAATTTATTTTTGATAATTTCAAATATGTGCAGGTCGGCCTTAAGGTTTTACAACCCCATCAAATGTGTCACACACCTCAGTGATTGATATAAATAGAGTCAACGTTGGAGAACTTTTTCACTCATCTCATCCTCACACACAACATCTCCTCTTCTGATTTAGTACGAGCTCCTTGGAAGCAGTTTCGGTTCACACGTGGGAAAGAACGACGAATTTACTACAACTAGGGTTTGGATGAATTTACTGCAGCTAGGGTTTCCACGCAAGTTTGACCAACGTTGACTTTGGTCAACGCATGGTCCAAAGAGGTTGAATTTTGGTGGAGACTTTGATTTTGGAAGGCCGTACATATTGGCGCAAGAACTGAGGTCAAAAGGTTGACCGACGGCCGAGCTGCGTTGACTTTCTTGCTACTGTCCTGCGTTGACTTTTTTGGACACCGTTGACTTTTCTGGTGTTGACTTTGAGTTGACCGTGTGACTGTTTTGAGGACTGTTGTGACACATGCTGGGTTGGCTGACCAAGGAGACTTTGCTGGTTGAAGCATCCTGTTGACCACCGTAACACACCACCACATTTTTCTGTTTTTGGTTTGTCTTCTGTAGATCCACTGGTATGTTCTATCAACATTTGTATTTGTATGTGATTGTTAGTAAAAAGTAAAATTGCATCAAGCATAGAACATCTACATAAATTTACATGACATCAAAGGTAAGAGTGAAGACAAGCCTATTTGGCAGCAATCATAGAAAAAGAAAATCGAGTTCCACAACAAAACGAGAAGATGACAAATTATTTGGGAAGAATGGCTTCATGTGGGAAAGATGATATTGGATCTCAAATTGGAAGACCAAGATGTCATGGACTATGTGCAGGGTAAAATCCAAGAACCTCCATACACTGCTACTGCTGCTGCCAAAACAAAATACAAGAAGGGGGAGATCAAAGCAAAGCTGATGATCAAGGAATCCATTCATAAAAGTTTGGTGGCCTACATTTTTGAGTTGGGCACATCCAAAGAGATGTATGATAAATTGATTCTCATATTCAAGGCCAACAATGCGAATCAAGTACTATTCTTCAAGAATCAACTGAAAAATCTGAAGAAAGGCAGGATGAGTCTGTCCAATCATACTTTCTGAAGGTGATCGAGATCAGGAACAATCTGCTGGCTATTGGGGAGACAATAGCTGATCGAGAGATGGTACTCACCGCACTTGGAGGGCTCTCATCCGAATGGCATGTGTTCAACACTACCATTCTAAATAATAATGTGATACCTGACTTTGACGAAGTACTATCGAGATGCGTTCAAGAAGAATAATCATGAAGGTGTATGTAAGGGTAGTGCCAAGAGAAAGCATACAAGGGGACCTTTCCCCTCAAGTGTCACAAAGACATCTGATGTCTTGCAATTGGTCCATTTTGATCTATCTGGTATGCTACCCGTGACATCCTTGGGAGGATGTTCATATTATATGACATTCATAGATGACTTCTCTTGCAAAACCTAGATATACTTCTTAAAGAAGAAGAATGAGGCTTTCATTTGGTTTCGTACCTTCAAAGCCTTGGTGGAAAATATGACAAGGAAGAAGATCAAGATTTTGAGAACTAATAATGGCACTGAATATGAGACAAATGAGTTCAAGGACTTTTGTAGAGAAGCTGGCATCGAGAGAGAGACCACAACTGTCTATACTCCTGAGAAAAATGGTGTTGCTGAACGAAAGAACAGGACCATTGTGGAAGCTGCCCATGCCATGCTATGTGACCAAGGTCTATCGAAGTTTCTGTGGGGAGAAGCTGCGAACACTGCTGTGTACATACAAAACCGATGCCCGCATTCTGCTCTAGACTCCAAAACTCCCGAAGAGGTTTTCTCTGGTAAGAAACCTGACGTCTCACACTTTAGAGTTTTTGGATGTCCTATTTACTTTCATGTGCCGAAAGAAAAGAGGAGCAAGCTGGATGCTTCTAGGAAGAAAGGAATGTTTGTGGGCTATAGTGAAACTTCCAAGGCCTTTAGAGTCTATGTGTCTGGTCAAAGGGAAGTGGAGATATGCCACGATGTCACCTTTGACGAAGATACTTCCCTGAGGAAAGTAGTCAATCTTCCGAGATCTGAGGAAGATCATGAAGCAAGGCCTGGAAATCAAGAGGAACCGAAGGATGAGACGATGCCCGATGTTGAAGGACCAATGGACCCGATTGATCCACCTCCTTCACTGGGAAAGAGACCATCATGGCTCAAGGACACTCTCGAGGATGCTGAGGGACATGCTGCCCCAAGGGGGACATTCCGTGAAAGCAAGAAGCCGAGTAGATACCGAGGGTATCTAGCAGCCATGAGTACTATTGTACAATCCGAGCCTGGATCTTTTGAGGAAGCCGTAAAGCATCAAGACTGGAAGGATGATAGGCACGAAGAGTATGAGTCCATAATGAAGAATGATGTCTGGGATGTGGTTCCAAGACTGAAGGACAAAACAATTGTCACCTCGAAATTGCTCTACAAGATCAAACATGGATCTGATGGAAGTGCTGAAAAATTCAAGGCAAGATTTGTTGCCCGTGGCTTCTCTCAAAAGGAAGGCATAGATTATGATGACATATTTGCACCTGTGGCCCGATATACCACCATTCGATCTATTATAGCCCTTGCTGCTATGCAAGGATGGAGTCTCCATCAGATGGATGTGAAGACCGCATTTCTGCATGGTGCGATAAAGGAAGAGGTATATGTGGAACAACCTTTGGGGTTCGAAGTCCAGGATTGGGACACTCATGTCTGCAGGTTGAAGAAAGCCCTCTATGGGCTGAAGCAAGCACCCAAAGCTTGGTACTAGAGGATAGATAGCTACTTGATGAAGATGGGCTTCACTCGAAGTGATGCTGATCCGAACCTTTACTTCAAGGTTGTCAAGGGGAAGCCTCTCATTCTGGTGTTGTATGTGGATGACCTCTTCCTGACAGGTGTTGACCCTCTCATTCATCAGTGCAAGAGGGAGCTTGTTGCTGAGTTCGAAATGAAGGATCTAGGACTGATGCACTATTTCCTAGGCCTGGAGGTCTGGCAGAGACCTGGCAAGATTTTCCTTTCTCAAGGAATATACATTGTGAAGCTTTTGGAAAAGATTTAGGATGGCGGACTACAAGTCCGTGTCGACAACGATGGAGCTCAACTTCAAGAAGTTGAGTGGCAGCGCTGCTAGGCCCGTATTGGCAAATCCTACTGAGTATCGTCAACTTGTAGGGGCCCTGATGTTCTTAGTGAACACCCATCCAGATATATGTTTTCCAGTGAACACTTTGAGTCAATAGATGGTTGAGCCTCATCACTTTCACTGGGTTGGTGCCAAGAATCTTCTGAGATATCTTCAGGGCATGATAAACAATGGGCTGAGATACACTGTCGGGAGCGTGGCACTCCTTGGATATATTGATGTCGATTGGGCTGGCAGTGTGGTGGATCGTAAGAGCACATCGGGATGCTACTTCAATCTTGTTTCTGCTTCGATCTCATGGATGAGCAGGAAGCAAAAATTGGTGGCTTTGAGCACCGCTGAGGCCGAATACATTGCAGCGAGTATGGCCTGTTGTGAACAGTTTTGTTGCAAAAGCTCTTTAGTGAGCTCTTCAGACATGTGCTAGATACCACCGTGATACTCTGTGATAACCAGAGTGGGATTCGCTTGTCCGAGAATCCAGTGTTCCACGATCGATCCAAGCATATTGATATCAAGTACCACTTTATCCGACATATGATACAGCGAGGCGCCGTAAGGCTCGATCATATAGGAACTGATGAGCAGGTCGCGGATATTCTCACTAATCCCCTGGGGAAGGTCAAGTTCCTAACCTTCCGTGAGAGTCTTGGTATCATGGAACGACCCTATGATGTGGGTCCTGTTGGACGATGAGCTCTGGGAGCTCTGGGGGGCTTTGGGGATAGCTTCTCGGAGCTATAAGCAACCACAGGGCTAGGTTTGTCAAACCTTGTTGGTGTGCTTGGGCCCCACTGTTGTGATTATTAAGTTGGTTCACCTCTCATTATATGTGTCTCGTATGCATCCTACCCATTGAGTTCAGGGCTCATGGGAAGTACCTCTCATTTGGCCAATGAGGTGGGAAAAGCTAGAGACTAGTAGCAAAGACTGATGGACGCATCAGAGATTGTCGTACTCTCTATCTAGGATGGCACGGTCCAACTTCTTGATCTGGGATCAAGTATAGTGAGGTTTCGAACCTCCAACTAACTTCAGGTCAGGTAAACCAACTTCGGGTTGGTATGAGACTCTTTGTGAGTTTGATAGAGGTTTCGGACCTCTGGGTTGAATCTGTCAGCCCAGAATGATGTCTTTGTGACTGACCCACTTCTGTTCTAAAATAAAGAGGCCAGCAAAGCAAGTTACAGCGGGATGACGCACGATGTTTGATTGCACAAGTGGATGGAGTTCTCCCTAGTTGAGAGGGAGTGTTAAAATTGGACAACTAGGTCCAAACTCCATGGGGTGATGCTCAAATGAAGATACCAATATTTGTATTGGATTCCTCTTTCGGAGAGGTGTAAGATCGATCTAAAATTGATCTTAATCTGATGAGCAGAACATTTATTTTGAATTTATTTTTGATAATTTCAAATATGTGCAGGTCGGCCTTAAGGTTTTACACCCCCAGCAGATGTGTCACACACCTCAGTGATTGATATACATAGAGTCAACGTTGGAGGAATTTTTCACTCATCTCATCCTCACACACAACATCTCCTCTTCTGATTTAGTACGAACTCCTTGGAAGCAGTTTCAGTTCACACGTGGGAAAGAAGGACGAATTTACTGCAGCTAGGGTTTCCACGCAAGTTTGACCAGCGTTGACTTTGGTCAACGCATGGTCCAAAGAGGTTGAATTTTGGTGGAGACTTCGATTTTGGAAGGCCGTACATATTGGCACAAGAACCGAGGTCAAAAGGTTGACCGAAGACCAAGCTGCGTTGACTTTTCTAGACACCGTTGACTTTTCTGGGATTGACTTTGAGTTGACTGTGTGACTGTTTTGAGGACTGTTGTGACACATGCTGGGTTGGCTGACCAAGGAGACTTTGCTGGTTGAAGCATCCTGTTAACCGCATAACGCACCACCACATTTTTTTGTTTCTAGTTTTTCTTCTATACATCCACTGGTATGTTCTATCAGGATTTTACTTCACTGTTTATGTGATTGCTGTAGTAAAAAGTAAAGTTGCATCAAGCATAGAACATCTACAGAAATTTACACTACTGCTGCATCAAGGTCGAGTTTATGCTGCTGCATCAAGATCGAAGTTTTTCTGTTGCTTCTAGGTTGAAGTGTTGTTGCTTCAAGGTCGAAGTGCTGCTGCTACTAGGTCAAAGTTCTGTTGTCGCAAGATCAAAGTTTCAGGTCAAAGTTGTTGCTAGAAGATTATCATCTGCAGAATAAGGGAAGGGTTGACTTAGTGATGAGAGGAAGTCTGCGTCTATGTCAAAGAGTCTTGGATCATCTCGTGAAACTATTGAAGGAAGAGTTGTTGACTGGGTCTTCCCCTAGGTAGGGGGTTTTTCCCTAGTTGTCCGCCTACATTTGGTATCTTTGATCTTCGTGTTATGGTTTTGGTAATTGCTTGATGAACTAAGATAAAAGAAGAACACAATAAATTTAATAAGAACATAAGAACATCACAAGTAATTATCAACGTAAAGAAAATCTTTCTGCCTTTCTAATATTCCAACATGGTATCAGAGCTAAGGTAAAGAAGAAGATAAAAGGTGGCCTGAAGATCTATTGAAAGGAGAATAAGGAAATCTCAAGAAGTTGAATAAGGGTCATCAAAGTGGATCATATAAGGAGAGAAGCCTACTATCTTCGAGAACCATGTTTAACTCAATAAAGGGAGAAAACAAATTTGAAGGAGCATCCAATTACAGGGCATGGAAAAAGAGGATAGATCTCATCCTCGAAAAGAATAAATTCTGGATCTAGTCAAAGGAAAAGCGAAGAATCCTATAGATCAATCAAGTCATGCTGAAAAATAAAAGTTTAGAGAGTCAGAAATATTTTCCATGAGCCTAATGGTAGATGGAATAAAGGATAACCTCATCCCATACATTTCTAACATAGATTCTGCTCAAGAGATGTATGAGGCTTTATCAAAGTTTTTCACGATCAAGAATCTTGGTCAAGTTTCAAGTCTTAAGAATGAACTAAGAACCATGAAGATGACAAAGGATGAAACTGTGGCTTCCTTCTTTGTAAGGATATGTAGGATTAGAGATGATCTCCAAGCAATAGATGATATAGTACTTGAAAAAGAGCTCCTGATCACTACACTTATGGGATTGCCACCATCTTGGAGTGCCTTTGCTTCAGGGATCAACATTTGGAAGGAAACTCCTACATTTGAGCAATTATGGAATGCATGTAGTCAAGAAGAAGTCAGAATTTCATTAGTAAACAACAAAGAGAATGAAGAGGAGAAAATTTCAAATGCCTATTCTGCTCATCACAAGAATAAAGGAACCTTCAAGAAGTCTAAGGGGCCAAGGAAGAAGGTAGACCTATCCAAGATTGAATTCTACAATTGTCACAAGATGGGTCACTATAGAAATGATTGTCTTGACAATCTTAGGAATAAAAAGAGAAGCAGGGATCAAGCAAATGTTGTCGATGAAGGATCTCCAAAGAAGAACAAAACCGAAGAATCATAAATAAAGGACTTACGCTACTAAGTCCTCTACTCTAAATTTTGAATTATTTTCCTTTATGCTTTGATTTCTAGTACTTGTAGGTTTAACATGATTTGGAAAAACATTATTGAATTTTTTGATAAAGTTATAGGTATCCCTCGAGATTCGATTAAGAGGGAGCCCTCACCATTTTTTCAAAGATAAGTATCTTACTCCTTGCATTATCTTTTTATATTTGGTTTCCCTCTCTTATCTAGATGTGTTTGTATTAGATGCTAATAACATTTTTTTCATATTTTCCTTGTTTAGGAAAGGCTTGTTGATTGCTCAAGGGTTATGGAGAAGACCTCACAAGACAAAGCATGATAGAAGTTCTACTGGAATTAATGTCCTACAAGGTTTGTCTAGAAAACAACTCAAAGGTATGTCTTAGAACATAAGCTTTGTTCTCTTCATGATAAAGGTATATTCATTCCTTTTAATAACTTGTTCTACATTACTAACATTGTTATGTCTAGGACCTTTGAATCATACAGATTCTTATTTGGGTGATTAATCATTAGATTAAATCTACCCTAATTATAATCATTCATCATTTTGTGGAACCCTAAAAAGTTCTCAATAAAACCCTAACCTAAGGGTATGTCGATGCTTATATGAAAAACCTAGTCTACTTAGAGTTATTGATGAAATATAGAAAATACTATTCTTTTGATGTTTGGGGTTTTGATGGTAATGTCTTATTTGGAGTTTTGGTATTGCTATGGAAACCCTTGTTCTTTAGGGTTGGATGGTATAATGTCTATGCATTGAAATCCTAGACCTTTAGAGGTTTCGGTAAATTAGGGTTTATGAGCAAAACCCTTAAAATATCTAGAGTAAGCTCCTAGGAATGAAACCCTAGGTGTTTGATCAAAACCCTAGCCTGATCAAAAGTGTTATATGTCTAACTTTAATGTGTTGATATTTGCATCTTGGGTTGCTATGATATGTGCATGATTATGAAATCCTAGATATATATGTGCTAACCTAATTGCTGATGTCCAAAAGTCCTAGGGTTTGTAACTAAGCCCTAGTCAAAGTTTGATATTCTAGGATATGATGTTATTGTTTCAATTGTGATGATAAAATCTAAGGTTTACAAAAGGTTGGTCATATTGTTGATGTTGATTTCTGGTAGCATCGGAGGTGCTCCAAGTCTCAAATTTTACAAGGAGGCTTAGACACATGTATTCCAAAATACCCATCTCTCGATCAACCAATCACTGCATCTACCCCTCACTGCTTCTCTGAATCATTCAGATCTAATCTTCGTCCGAGCACTGCTCCGTCAAAAGAATTCGATCTCTTAGACTCTGTGACATGTGTGTGTTCTCCAACTGACCCCAAGCCTTCCTTTAATACTTTTCTCGTTGAGAAATCAACAGTCATGATCTAATCACTAATCAACGACTAAGATTAGAGAAAGCTTGATCCACGTCACTTAGAACATTCTCACCACGTGTAAATTAATTCACTTTAATTTTCCAATTTCCTTAAGTTAGACTTAGGGTCCCCATTAAAAAAATTTAATTATTTGAATAACTTTTACACCAAGTGGAATTTCTCCAAACGATTTATGGGTCTTGGAGATCTCATGTATTCTAGCTCCTTCACAAAGTTTCGGAGCTAGAGCACATCCGATGCTACCCAAAATCTCAACAGAAGACAAGTCGAATGAGATCAAAAGATCGATTTCTCAAGTGAGCAGTGCAGCAATTGCCAGAGAGATCAGTCGAGGAGATTTCTTGCAGTGAGGGGCAGAGATAGTTTCTGGTTGGAGATTTCATGATCCGGAGAGTGTAAGGCAAAGAAGGCAGAAATCAGTTCAAAGAGGCAGTGAAGTGCCACGCAGAGCCAGCGTAGAGCTACATTGTGGCAGCGCAGTGCTTCAAAGGGATATTGAAGTTTTGATGAGGAGCAGCTGAGATCCAGTACCGGAAGTCGGGGTGTCAGACCGAGAGGTCAGAGGATCGAATTTCCAGCCAACAGAAGGTCAGCTTGGAGGTGTGACACAGTCTTTGCAGCAGTGACGCAGTAACTGCGTAGGTGTGACGCAGAGTTGCGCAGAGACAACGTAGAGAACTCACCTTCAGTTTGGTCAGTACCGGATCTTCCCGTACTAGTGTGAGGGTATCTCACTAACTTTATTGCCAGATGTTTTCTTTGTATTGGATGGCCAGTAAGGCATCCTAGATTGTATTCAGAACCACTGCTTAATAATGCAAACCCTCGGTTGTTGCACCGGTTTTCCCGCATTAGGTTTTTCTAGGGACATTATTCCAAAAACAACAATGTCATATGTGTGTTTGTTTTCTTCTTACTCAGTTCTTGTTTCCGCATATAATTTTAATTAGTGAAGACTACAGTGTGTTGGTTTTGTTATTTACTGTAGCAAACAGTAAATAATTTTGTTCAGTTTTATAACAAAATAGAAGAAACTTGACCAGTTGTTGTAGAAGGATTCCAATTTCTGGAATTTTCACATCTAGGTCAAAGAGTCTTGGATCATCTCATGAAACCACTGAAGGAAGATTTGTTGACTGGGTTTTTCCCCTAGATAGGGGTTTTTCCCTGGTTGTCTGCCTACATCTGGTGCCTTTGATCTTCATGTTATGGTTTTGGTATTTCTTGATGAACTAAGATAAGAAGAACACAAGAAAGTTAATAAGAACATAAGAACATCACAAGTAATTATCAACGTAAAGAAAATTTTGTTGCCTTTATGATTTTCTAATACACCGATGAGAGGAGTCTTGGTAGGAAGAAATCACTTGTAATGAATATGTCAATGACTAGATATGAAGTGATTTCACAAAGCCCATTCTAGGAGATACACAATAAAGGTTCAATGCTTGAAGGAAGCTAATTCGCTCTCCAAGAAAGACCTTGGGACAGAGATCAAGACATAGGGCTTGAGATTTGTGATTATAATAGATATGCTTAAGATCAAGACTCCAAAGGTGAGATAGGACCTCTCAAGAATCTTTATAAGATGATTTGACACTTCAAATAGATTTTTCGCTTTTCTTGAGAGACCTACTATGGACTTATGCTAGACCTAGGGTTTTTAGGTATAATCATGGGAAGAAATTCCTCCAAGGTATTCGCTAGGTCAAGGTAAGAGAGAGGAAAGGGTCTCTTATGAATTATTCTATTGAATACAAGGCTCATACAACCCTAGAGGAAGTCATCTATCCAAGGAAGAAAATTTAGGTTCCATTCTAGGGCACACCTAGGGCACAAGGATTTATGGAGAATTAATTGTGAGAAGTCCACCAAAAGTTGAGATCATAAAGGGGAAACACTAAGGAATAGTTATATCCGAACGGAATCCCAAAATTCCTTCTCCAAGAGAATTCATTGGGTGCCCTAGCTAGTCGTCCTAGGAAAGAGGGGCTGAAATTTTTAAGAGAAGAAAAAAAAAGGAGAAAAGAGAGGTTGATCACCAAATTTCTCAGACCAATGCCTAGTCCCTTGGGCTATGGAGTCTAAGATGATTCAAAATTGGCCAAAACCATCCTTAAGGAGGCTAAAGATTAATTTCCTAGCTACCAACCTTTAACATTTACCCACTTAAGATTTATGGATTTTCATGGATGAAAAACAAATGTTCATTCAACAAATTAGGGCACAAGAGCATTCACTAGTTACAACAATTCCATACATTAGACATTATTTCAAGAGAAATTTTCAACAAAAAGTGCTTACAAGATGACAATAAGATATATCCAACCATAAAGCATAAATAGCTCTAAAGAAGATCGAAATTCTAGCTCCAAATATCGAAATGCATCAAAGAATCTTCAATAGTGTACCAAGAGAAAAGTGTGAATCTTTTTACAAGAGAAAGATCAAAGTGGTGATGATGAGTTCTCACAAATGAGACTCGTCTCTATTTATATGAGTCTCTCCCAATTCAATTTATCCTAATGAGACCCCAAAATTATAAATAATGTGCTAAGAACAAGTCTTGGTTACAAGTCAACCAAGTAGCTATCACAAGTTATGAGAAAGCCATCCATAAGTAAGCCGAATTGATGACATATCATGATGTGAAAGGGTCGTTGGAGGGCATTGTTGAGTCCTCTAAGTGCCATGATGAAAGAGAGGGCTTCAATAAACATGAATTAGGGAATGGCCCCTAATTTTCCATGTAAGTCATCATGTGGGTCCCCAAAGTGGGTTTGGGGCACATCTGTTGGCTCATGGATCTCCTGATGAAAGATTAGCCTGTAAACTACTCCAAATGTGGGCTCTGATGATGATTCCCGTCCTCCCATGTCTCAAGGGTGAGACAAACCTCCTTTGGGCCTTGGATCAGTTGCCCTAATCATGCTAAGTCGGTTGGATCATACTCGCGAATAATGTGGGGCAATGAAGAAACTACTAAAGGTGTTGAGGATGCCCATGGCATGAAATGATGTTCAAACACATCATGGAGTCCCATGGCTCTCAACGCATCCCCTACAAATGTCAATATGATCCTCTGGTGGGCTTCGGCCCCAATTAAGTTTCCTAGCCCATGATGAAACCACATGCTAATTACAGATAAGACCCAATGTGCTTCCTCACCATCAGGTACAATATTTTATTATTGCATCTAAGTGAACAAACTTGTTAATCAAGGGCACAAATGAGACTTCATAATGGGCCTCCCTTCCAAATTTGGGGCTTTGAGCATGTAATAGTGTTACCTCCCTATGTAGGAGTGGTTAATAAACAACCCTATTACTAGGTGTTCCCATCGCCTGAGGGGAAAGACAGGTCCAAGGTACATCCTTCAAGTGATATGGGTCATGTGAATAATCATGAGGTGGATAGGGACACAGGGATCTCAAGGCCAAATGTCATGGGTTCAATGGTGGTAATGATGAGGGATGTCTATATATTTAGGTGTATAGATGTAAGATGGAGCAATCGTGGATACATGAGTTACCTCAACCTTTGTTTTTACACCCTTCTTCATTTTCCTTTTGCCTTTTCTTGATTTTTCTTTGTATTACTGCTCGAGGCTCCAGGAAATGAGAGCATGTTGTGTAAGATATAAGCAGTTATTACCCCCTTAAGGTGGGGCAATTCATCGCCCACCATGATTTAGGATGTGCATGGGCCCTGTTACCCACCACTTCGTGGGTGATATCCCTAGGAGAAATTTTTTCTCCATGATGAACCTCAGTTGGCAACCAACAACCCCTTGCAGCCCTCAACTAGCTCATTGTGCCATTTCTCTGCCACCTGAGCCAGCCATGTGGTCCCTCACCCATCTATATTAATCGTATGTTTGAAGATGGGCCTCCCAAACCTAAAGGTATGTCTTGTCATTTAGTAATTGAGTATTGGGTTTACTTATCATGGACACTTTTGGGCATGGATTGATGAGGGGATTCGGTGGAAAGAGAGGGCTTAGTTTGTGCTTCGGTTCCCTTGATCTCTTTTGGATGTTACCCTTGGATTTTAGTCCTACGGGATCTCCTTTACTGACCATTTGGTTTTAGGGTGGTACTACTTGGGAAACCCTGACTTTGGTTGTGTGGTTCCACTCCCTTATCCACATGTACTACTCCCCTTCCATTCACTATACCCCCATTCATCATCTCTCCTACTTGGGTCCACATTGCCTCTTTGGGTCCACATAGGGTTAGCCTCCCCATTCCCTTGCCCCCACCTTGGGTCAGGCTTGGAACGATGCCTCGGAGGTTGAAGCAGCTAAAAAGAAAAAGTAAAAGCATAAATGGCCACATTCAACAAAAAAATGTACCACAAGATGCAAAAGATGGTCGGGGCAAACATAATTAGCACGAGCGCAAAAGCCAATACATGAGCTCCACCCCATACCCATGGCCATCACCATGGTTTCATAGGCCCTAGATGAGCCTCCTTTATCATTCAAGAACTCGTGATTGTCCCAACCATTGGAGGGCAATGAGTCGCCCTACCAAAAAAGGGTAATTACTGCTATATCTACACATCATGCTCTTATTCGTTGAGCCCCGAGCAATTCATCAAAGAAAAATCATAAAAGGAAAAAGGTATATAAAGAAGGGTGGAAAAATCAAGGTCGGGGCACCTCATTTACCACGATTTCTCCCTCCTACACATTATACCCAGGTGTGGGTTTCCCCTTTTCTAGCTACCCTCGTGCCCTGATATGAGACCCAGGATTGCCCCTCTCATTCCCTATTCCATTTCACCTCTTTATCAAATGCCACCACCATTTGAGGGATGTACCTTGGACATACTATCCCCTCTAAAAGTAGAAACCACCTAATAAGGTACCTGGCTAACCCCCTTTCGAGCTTGGAGACATGAGCACATGCCAAAACCCACTATGGAAGGACATGCCATTATGAAGTGTCCACTTGTTTCCCATGGTTTGTAAGCTCTTTTACCCGATTACTTTAATGACTTGTTATACTGGAAGGATAGGGGATGCATTGGATCTTATGCAAGATTGCAAATGGTGTCCATTTGGGTTTGGTCTCCCTATACAGGGTCCTAACCCTCCAAAGGACTTCATTAGCACATATAGGGTGTGTGTAGAGAGCCATGGGCCTCCACAGCAGTAGACAGGACTCCATGGATCCCTAGAGATGTTCAAAGATGGCTAGAGATCCACCTTTTGGACAAGGAAGATGCATTTGGTACACTATGCCCAGTTGGCCCCACAGGTGCACCACACACTTGGCAGGTGTCCCAAGACTTTTACAATGATAAGGCAACATTCATTCCATCATATGAGCCCTTCCAAATGGTCTACAAGCATCTTCAACTCTTATGGAGACCCATGAGGTCATTGGTATTCCCCCACACCCATTGGGAGCACCACAGGTTTATTGTTTGGAGAACAAGGGGCCACCCCCTTGTCCATCACTTTTGAGGATTTTATTCATCATTATGGCACTTATGGACCTCTTCAGGCCTCTTGGAGGGCCCTACGACATGCATAGATTATTATTTGACCTCTTGAGAGGCTTATTATTTCATTTGTGAGCTAGTTTGGTGGGTTTGTCACCAAAAGTCAGTTAATTTTCACATTATTTTATGTTTAGAGGATAATGTAGGCCCATTAGGTAATTCGAACTCCTAATTTGTGTATAAATAGGAGTTGGATGGATTCATTTGTATCATCACTGGGATTGGGATCTCTCTCTCATTAGAGAACTTCACATTCTTTCCTTGGTGGATATTTTTAGATGATGGATGAATTTTGATGTATGGATTGGGTTCTTTTCTATCTTGGAGCTTCTTATATTGCAAATGTGATGCTGGTTGGATATACTCTCGAACATGTAAGTGAAAATTTATGATAGATTTCATTTTGTTGCATACATTGGAACCTCGCTATAATTAGGGCTAATTGTTGCATATGTTTAATGTGGAATTATGTGTCTATTTAGCTTATTCTATGTATGGTTCATGTTGGATGAATGAAATGTCCTAGAGATCAGGTTATCTTCATAAGCCTTCACCATTTGTAACGAAGTATAAATGCTTTAAAGTCACTTTTCTTCTCTTACCTCTAACATCGGATGAAGTTGACTTTTGAAGCCTCCTTAAGCAAGAAACAAAATCCGTCTTCACAATTATCCTTGACTCCATATCCCCAAGTAAAATAAGGCACTGGTCCATGAAAGGGTGATCATTTCAACCCTATTTTTCACCTTTTTCCTTCCTTTCCTAGGTCTAGCCTCATTAGGTCACCTAGGGCATCAATTTCTCGGGAAATTGACCATAGAAAAACTTTGATCTCCTAGGGTCTACTGCATTGGTGGGTCCCCTAGGTCTCCTCTGAATTTGAAGGAAATCCAACAATGGAATCTCGAGATATCCCAAACCCTAGCTCTAGGATCAATTTTTTCCCTGGTGCTCCCAAGGCTAGTACCTAATAGGATCAATTTGACATCTTTGGGTAAAAATTCTTCTTTGATCCTTTCCCCTCACATTGGCCAGGTTAATAATATCGTTGGTTGCCAAAATCCATCCCCTAACCTGGGCTAGGTCCACTTGGCCTCGTGTGGTCCTATTTTCACCAAAGACTATTTATCAACGACTACTCGAGAATCCAAGTTCCCAAAGGATTTTAGGGATTGGGAAAATCCTTTACAAGTCATATTCTTCTCCCCTAGCCCTCAAATCCTCATCCCCTCTCCCTAGAAAATCAAGTCCCTTGCTTAAAAAGCAAGCAAGTTCCATTCTTTATCCTATCCTAGGGAAAGGGTCTGAGGGGTCACTTTTCATATATTTGTTGATATATCCTCTATAAGTGGCTTCCTAAAGCATCGGGTCTCCTACCATTGGGCTAAGTCTCCATCGTTGCCCTTAACCTGGCAGTTGCCCTCTTAGGAACCCTTTTTAGGTCCCTTGCTGGTTTGAGTGGTAACAGGCCCGACCCAAACATGTGGACAAAAAGAGAGGTTGTACCAGAGCCTTGTGGACCCAATGGTCATGTGAACCCAAAGAGGGAAGATGATGAAACCTGGCTTGTATGTGCAGAGGGGAGTGAAAAATGTGAAATGGGAAAACAAGACCGCACTACCAAAATCAGGGTTGCCCAAATAATGTCCTTCCTGAAGCTATAAGCCAATAGCGAAGATCCCACAGGATTAGGATTGAGCATCAACCCCCCCATTTAAGGTGAAAGAACAAGACTATAATCTAAACCCTTCCTTCTTCCAAGTCACCCAAGAATCCATGTCCAAAGTGTCCAAAGAAAAACAAGCATAAGCACTCGATTGCACAAGAAAAACATACCTTTAGGATTGGATGGCCCACCTTCAAACTTACGCTCTCGATAGATGGGCGAGGGGACATATGACTAGCTCAGGGAGCGGAGATCAAAAGGCACAATATCTTGGCTACACTAGTGGCTGTCACAGGTTGTTGGCTATTGACCTTTAGGATTGGATGGCCCACCTTCAAACTTACACTCTCGATAGATGAGCGAGGGGACATATGACTGGCTCAGAGAGCGGAGATCAAAAGGCACAATATATTGGCTACACTAGTGGTTGTCACGGGTTGTTGGCTATTGACTTGTTAGAGTCAAGTTGCCCACCACAACTGAAGCTCACATCTCGATAGATGGGCAAGCAGGCTGTCACCTGGTGGCAGGGAGCGGAGATCAAAGGGCACAATATGTGGCTACACTGGTGGCTATCACGGGTTGTTGTGTTGACCTGGGATTGGATGGCCCACCTTCAAACTTACGCTCTCGATAGATGGGCGAGGGGACATATGACTAGCTCAGGGAGCGGAGATCAAAAGGCACAATATCTTGGCTACACTAGTGGCTGTCACAGGTTGTTGGCTATTGACCTTTAGGATTGGATGGCCCACCTTCAAACTTACACTCTCGATAGATGGGCGAGGGGACATATGACTGGCTCAGAGAGCGGAGATCAAAAGGCACAATATATTGGCTACACTAGTGGCTGTCACGGGTTGTTGGCTATTGACCTTTAGGATTGGATGGCCCACCTTCAAACTTACGCTCTCGATAGATGGGCGAGCAGACATATGACTGGCTCAGTGAGCGGAGATCAAAAGGCACAATATATTGGCTACACTAGTGGCTGTCGCGGGTTGTTGGCTATTGGTTGACGACAAATGTAAAAGAAAAATTATCCTATGTGGTCACCCACTTTTGGTGAATAACATACGCTATTGTGAATTTAATATCCTCCCTGTTTTGAAATCGGAAGAAATACACTGATAACGGTTCAATTTGTTATATGTTCTTTTCAAAGCCTAAAGGTAATTTCCCTATGGGATATTACATATACAAACACTACTCTTTTGGTTCAGCATAGCCGCGAGTAAACTGCATCTAGCAAATATGCGTACAGCCAATATATTATTTTATATATATTATATATAGCCCACCTGACATTCAGGTAAACTTGTTAATGATAAGCATTAAATATAATATGAATATTTGAATTGCAAACGGAGTGTTATTCTCTACATTCAAGTTCTATTTTTGCCATTCTCGTCAATAAACAAGTATATGAGTATATAATTGAAATGGTTTTAAATAGTGGTGTTGACCTAAATTTGAAATAAAAACCTGAACTATCGGATAAATTGATATTTAAGTAATGACTATTTCTAAGAATTTGATTCCAGATTCTCAAACATAGAAAAATGGCACCTCGGATGACACAATATTTTTGTGATCGTCAAAAGCAGACAATGTTTTTAATTGAATGACTAATCAATTTTTCGATGCATTTAAGCAGAGAATTAAGAGATTGATGTCAAGGCAAATGAACCTGGAAAAGGCGCACTACTCTTTCTTCTTCTTCATCATCTTGCGGGGACTGATACTCGGTATTTGCTTTGGATGGTGAAGGTAGACAAGTGAGCGTGAACAGTGAGGGAAGCAACGCCAAATTCAGTGCCGTAACTCTCCTGCCCAACAGAGCACTTGGAACAGATGGAATTTTCTTTGCTGTACGAAGGTTGTTGAAAGGAGCCACCAAAATTGGCCGTGCAGCATTGAGAACGCTGAGCATGGCATTGCCATTCACACCAACATTCATTTTCATGTTTGGCTGTCAACCGCGATCCTCCACGATACGATATTCTTATCCAATGTCAAACTATTTTGATGAAATGTGTTCCATAAATAAAGCAAAAGAACAAAAGGCAAAAACCTGAAGCTAAGTTTACATTTGGGTACGAGTCAATTTAGCAACTTCGTGTTGGTGGGCGAAAATAGAGTTCCATTTGGCCACAAAATATGTAATGCATGGAATTACAACACCAAATGGTTACAGAGGCAGCCTGCAGGATAAAGTCTGGAATTACAAATACCAAATGGTTCTTGAAGCCGGCTTAAGTTACCGTTTAATTATTTTGGGATTAATTTTTTAAATAATTTCCAAATATAACTTTTTTGAAATGATTATAATTTTTTATTAGGTAAATGTATAAATAAATTTAACATTTTAATTTTAATTCACCACATATTGCATATTTAAGATTGGTTATTTCCCCGGATGCGGGGGTTCCAAGGCCGAATTAATGTGATGGGTTGGAGGGCTGCTACTCTATGCCGCCATCTGCCCTCCGGGTACGACGTGTTAAATGGCTTAAAGCCCAACGCAAACCACCATTTATCATCCCCTCATTTCAAAGCTGGTCGCTCTACAAACTCTGGTTCTCGCTCGACTCCGCCTGTCGTGAGACATTCCTCCGCATGCTTGAGCGGGATTCACACCATGATAGCAGTTACGTTTTTTGATGGGTTTCTCTTGGGAAGGACGGCTTGGGAGCATGCTGCGGTTTGGCGCGCTGTGGGTGACATTCACTCGCAACATGTTATTAACCACCTGCTCTCGGCACCCACTCTTTATCATTCTGATGTCAAAGATTGCAGCGTCTGCAGGAGGGAGAGCGTCGACCAGCGCTTGATGCGTTTAATGAGAAGAGAGGTTGGTGGTTTGTTAAGCGCCTGGTGGAGTATCGAGCAGCTGTTGCGACCCCATTCGTTTTCTTTTCAGGGCTACCTTGCGCGGGTTTTCTCTGTGGTTTGGGAGGTTTTCAGGAATCCGCTTCATCTCAGCATGCCCAGGATTCGTCATCGTATGAGGAGCCGAAGGGGTAGCTCGCGGAGCCACCCTCCCCATGCCCCTTCCAGTCCTTCTCCGGACTCATCATCCTTTGGGAAGGCTCGAGCCATTATCCCAGCACTCGTTCTGGTCGGGGGCGCTCTCATGACTATCGTTTGTTTTGGGGTCCTCACTCGCACCGGCCTCCTGCTTCCTCTGCCCCAACCACTGGCACGGCTCGGTTCACTTTCAACAGCAGTCTCAACCGCCCTCGCATTACTGCCATTCTTTCGGTGGTCTTCCTTGAAGATAGCGTTCCTGGGGATGTCTCGCTTCCAACTGCTCCTGCGGCGACTGTTAATACTCCGGACACTCAGTTTTCTGCGTTCAATCTCGAGGCACGCAATGTCCAGGCACCGCCTCCGCCTCGCCCTGCTGAACCGGTTTTGGATGAGGAAATGCTTTCCGCTGATCATGTAGCCCACGCGACTCATGACGAACCTGCTTCGGACATGCACGCCACCGGCTGGTGCAGGATCGAGGAGGAGCCCCCGGAAGATTAAATGGGTTTGTTGCCTGGTCACTTCTTTGTCTCTGTTTCTCAAACCCCTGGGTTTTTTCTGCTATGGAAGTTTTGCTGTGTTTCTGGCCCTCTTTTGTATCTTTGGGGTCAAAGTATCCTTCAGAAAACTATGGTTATGTACCCCTGTGTGGGCATCGACAGTTTACCACACTGTTTTTTCTGAATTTTCTGCCTCCTGGGCAGCAGTTTCTGACTACGGTCTTGATGTAATTTTACCCGCCTGTTAATAGATAATTTTACTTAGAAAAAAAAAAGGATTGGTTATTTCAATGAATTTTTATCAAAATTAATTTTTTTTAAATAGTAAATAAAAGATAAAAACATAAATAAATAAAAGCAAATAATTAAATTTTAATGAATTTTTATCAAATTTTAAAGAAAATAGATTTTGAAAAATAAAATATTAAATAAAAGATAAAAATATAAAAAAGAATGAAAAGATAAAAACAAATAATTAAATTAGTATCACTAAAATTAAATTTTTATATAATAATGGTAATGTCAAATTGATAGGATTAAAGTGGGGAAGAAGGAAAAAATATTTGGAAAGAAAAATTAGTAGTTAATTGAAATTAAAAAATAAATAAATAAATCAAAAATAGTGGAAAATGAAATGTAAATTTATTTTGATTTTAGGAGTATTTAGAAAAAAAATAGTTTAAATGGGGTTGAAATTTTTGTTTCATGGGTAATCACTTGAGAGATTGGATTGACCCTCTTTGCTCAACTTCAAACTAGCAAGAAATATTGACATTTTAAAAAAATAGAATGGTTTTACATGGAACTTTTATAACTGTTTCTTTAGAAAAAATAAATTAAATTAAATTAAATTAACAACCAAATAACTATATCATAACATAATATAAAATAATTTTTAATAATAAAAAAAAATATACATATAAGAAGAAAAAAAAAATATATATATATATATATATATATATATATATATTACCAAACTTATCATCTTAATATAAAAAATTGGTTTTTATTTATCATATAAAAAGTGTTGGCATACCATAAAAAAACTCAAATACTATAATAAAACTATAAAATCTTTTATTAATATATATATAGTTTTCTAGGTTATGTGAATCTTCAGATGTTTGGCATGTCTAACCTATAGCAGCAACCGATGGGCATCTAAACCGTCAAAATCACCTAGGGGTCGTACTTGGTCCAGGCCACACTAGCCCTTAGCATGGCTAGGTTTTTGCCCATGGAGTTTCGAACTGGTGACCTTCACATCAGATGGGCCTTAACAAAACACTTTATCATCATTTATTCTATACCTAGAAAGCTTTAAAAATATTACTTTTATTTAATCTAAATATTTATATTATAAAAAATAATAGTATTTTACATATTCTTTAAATATAAATATTTTAAATTTTAAATATGGATGTTTATAAAACTTAAAAAGTTAAATTTGTGACATTCACATCATGTGGGCCTTAACAAAACACTCTATCACCATTTGTTGTATGCCAAAGAAGAGAACATTTTTTAAATCAGTTGAAGTCATTCCCAAGCTAGGCATTATATCTTCAAATGTAAAAAGGAAGCCAATTATGCTACATGAGTAAGCCTTAATTGGAAATTTCACCTTTAACCTAGTCCCCAATCAATGGAAGAACATATCTCATGGCACTTAGATATTTTTCTATGCCATATATTTAGTTATTATTCAGGTAAAGGCTATTATTTACTTTCATTTACGAACAAAGAGGAGAAGGACTATATTTTCATATTTATTCCTTATTTTATTTCTATGAAAATGTTCTTCACCCTTTTGACCTTGGATTTTGATTTAAACATGGTAATCAAGGTTACCCCTATCGGAGTTAAGTTGTTGAACCTTCCCACTACATTTTGGGATGAAGATTCTCTTAAATCTATTGGAAACAAGAGGGGTCACTTCATAAACTGAGTTGAGATGACAGGTAATATCTACACCTATGCCAAAAGTTGTGTGGAGATGTACTTAGAAAAGTTCCTTTTGAAGGTGAATCGAATAAATATGGAGGGCTAGAGTCATCTATAAGCCTTTGATTATGAGTAGATTACTTGCAAGTGTAACCCTTTCCTTGACTACAAGCAAAGTTTGCAAAATGCTACCAATAGCTTAAGAAACATGACCCATTTTGAAGCAAGCTCCAATTACTCAAAACAAAAATGAATAGGAATCGTTTAAACAATTATCCAAAAGGTGTGAGAAGTAGTAGCCTAAGGGATCACGACCAAAAAAAATACCTCAATTAGGAACATCCATTCCCTATAGCAACATATTTGAAGCTCTTGATTAGGAGGAAGTGGAAGAAGAAATGGTTTATTGAGATCCTAAAACAAATTTAACAATGAAATTTCATGAGGACAACATTAGCAAAACTAAATACCTTGAAGATCAATACGAAGTGGAAAAGGAGAACCCAAAGTCTCATTCGAAACCATAAGTAAAAATTTATAATAAAACAAAGAATTCAACTCCATTCAATATGGAAGAGACCCCTTTTGGAGTTTTGGCACCCTATCATGAGAAGGATCCACAAATTGACAAGGAATAAAGGAGGAAGGAGAAGTGGATATTTCAAGTTCCCCTTCCTTCATGGAAGTTTTGAGGAAATACTTGCATCCCTCTTCTCTGTTAACAAGGGGAAGGAAATCAAAATGAGAAAGAAGACAAAAAGAGGTGAAATAAAAATTCATAAGGAAGCCAACAAAATCCAATCCTTGTTTTATGTAGTGGAGGAAGAAATTTACATAAAATATAATTATGTGTTGTTTTTTTATTATTTTATGTGAGTAATTGTTTAAATTTACTCATGTAATAAAAAACCAGATAATCTTAGTTATGGTAGGAAAATGTCTAGACCACTCTCTTCTCTACTATTTATAGAAGGAGATATATTTTGTAAGATAGTCCATTGAAAAATATATATTTTGTAAGATAGTCCATTCAAAATCTATTAGATTTGTACTCTTGATATTTATTTACAACCTTTTAAAATGTGATCACCCAATTTTGATTATGAAAAAAACTGGACTTATTATTAATGAATATTTTTGAATCACAAGACATAATTAAGTAAACCAAAAAATGTATTATTTAGTTATGTACTGTAATATCCATAATTTAGCTCTCACAAGGGTGATACTTTTTTCAAAATATCACGAGGAAAATACCATATGAACAAGGGTCAATACCCTACATAAAATATTAGCATCCACAACGTATTTCATATTTTATTACTTGATTATTTTGCATGTAACACTAACCACAAACTTAATTAAATAGGTGCTTTAATTGGAAGATCATACATTTTTCTCATTTGGAAGATCATACATCACTTTAGTACGACAAAGGTTTCAATGTCCTTATCAAATTGGCTAGAGTAATTTTTCAGAAATTTAACAAAAATATTTGTAATCTATCTAGGAATTTTTATGTGCAAAAAATAGAGAGAGAGAGAGAGATTGGGTAATCTCACCCAAACTAGGATTTTGGAGACAAATATTTTAGTCAAGTACTTTTTGAGAAATGGTGTGAGGAGAATACTAACATTTCCTTAGAACTATGGTCCCATTTCCATGATCAACCTTTGTTCTTCCAAACTATTAAATTTGACAATGAAGAAACCAAAAGTTCAAATGTTTATAATGTTATCGACCTAATTTTTCCCACCTAATTTGTTAGAAGCATTTTCAACCTTGTACAACACTTTGGAAATGTTCATCCTTCATTTCTACTATTTTTATCCTCGCACTACCTCTATTTTGCTACATGAATTGAGCCAAGCATCCAAGTTTCACCAAAATGTTCATGTGTGGTATTTGCATTATTTTTAAGTGTGTTGTGTGCATGCTTATCCCTTAAAAATAAACATGTTGGACGTAAAATAGAAAATATTTATTTCTTTCAACTCATTAATATTGTACACCTTCCAAAAATTGTACATCGACCTAAAGTGGACCTTACCAACCCATTTTTTCCAAAAGTAACCTTTCATATAGTCTTAAATATTTATCTTCATCTCACTAATTCATTAATACAATAACATCATTCACATTGAAGATATATCTAGAAATGCTTCACCTATTGTACTATAGATAAAGCTATTGAAGGGACTTGTCCATCTGTCCACGTAGTGCATGGTTGTGCTACCAAAGTCTCTCCAAAAAGACCAAAGAATACTTGGGCCAGATCTTTTGACTATTGGAGGATACTTATTCTACCACTAGGAGCTAGGAGTGGAGCATATTAGGAGGCCAAAGACCCTCCCCTAAGGTAACTTTTGAGCACATAACATTAGATTATATTATGGTGTTGTTATGAGTATCATGTTTCCACTTGTAATAAAAAATTTCAAATTCTTTATAATGTCTTATGATTTTGATAGGTGAATGCATGTTATTTAGTTTGCTCTTTTTATCACGAGAAAGAATATGGAATGGTGCACTTACTTAATAATTTCACTTTTTTCATTTTATAGACTACTTAGTAAACATAAGCATGAGGTAGGTATTTTTGGTACACATAAGTAACATTACACCATTTATAGATTAGCAACACCACTATGGATGAAATTGTTGTTTTCATCCCTGATTGTGTGAATGCCCTATTAGAGTCTTTATGATAAATTAACTTCCTTTCATTATAGTTGTTTTCTACATGTTATAACCATCATTTTCAAGTGACTCCTATAGAAAATCCTTTCTTTTGGTGTCAACTATGATCATGTTTTTTAGTTTTATGTTTTCTTCCCACAATGTATTTTTCCTCAAAAAAATATGTGGTTATGCTTTTCTACAGTTGACCATGACACACACATTTCTAGAAAATTCATGGAATCCATTCCTACTTTTGAAATTTCACTTTTAGCCTATTTCTAGGATTTTTCTTATCTATCTACATAATTCATGCTGTATATACGGGTAGATCATAGATGTTTGTTGATTTTTTTGTTTAGGAATTGTAGGAATGGAAAAAGGACCCCCCCAATAGTACTTGACGCCTTTAAGGTTTTGATTGAAAGATTGAACCTATTTCTATTTTCATTTTTGCCTCACATCTTATTTCATAATTGATTTTTCCCTTTTATTTGCACAAAATTACATTAGTATTAGTTAAGTAATTAAAAATTTTCTTTTAAAGTTTGTTCATTTTATTTGCAAACTTAATAATTTGATAATTTAGTTCCATTCCACTTTTCAACATTGGAATCCCTTATTTAGATTCTTTTTGTTGAAGCGCTCTAGTGTAGGAAAGTGATTGGATGGGCAAAAAGTCACTTATATTTTAGTGTTAATCATCTATTTGTTGTTTTCCAAGTTTTGCATTTCATTTTGAAGATTGTATTAGTTCTCATTTAAACTATTATTGAATTTTTTTTGGTTGGATGTTTGTAGAAATATAGCTCTTCAAAGTTTAAAAATGTTTCTTTCCTTGTCCAAATGAAAAAATATATAATTTTATCTAGTAATGGACATAGTTATTTTTTGTTTCATGCACTTCTATTTCCAACTCTACTTAGAAGTTTATTTTCAAGTAATCATTCATTTGTTGTATACATCACAAATGCAAACATTTCACACTGTCATAATAATGTGCAGTTCATGAGGCCATTTTCAATCGTAACAACAACAACTTAATCAAACCAATCAAAATTCCTCATGCAAGGACTAAAGACAATTTTTTAGCTACACCAGAGTTCTGGGGATGGGCATCCAAATAATTCACCACATTTTATACATTGAGATATAGTTTTCATCCTTCATGGTTTTTTACAATCATTTATATCAAATATGACCCCAAACCCATTTGGCAACAAGAGCAATCTTCAGAGTGAATAATTCCAAGGTTGGGACCAAAAGTCTGATTAATACTTCTATGTATTTCATACTAAATATTTACTAATTGTTTGACTTAAACTTGAAGGAAAGGAAACCTAATGATTTTATCTGTCAATGGGTAGCATGAAGGCAAGGAGACCTAATGCATGAGCAAGGGAAACTAAGATGAATAGTTTTTGGTTGATTAAAGTTTCTCCCAATGTAATTTACTATAATTATTACTTGTGTACCTTCACTCACTCTATCAATGGAGCTCATCTCCCATCATTTTGACCGTTTGGAAGGCCCTTATTGCACTCTTTATTTCTTTCACATTAGACTTTATTTTCATTTGTTGAGGAAATTTTGGAAAAATATTTATTTTATTCTTACACTTTTTTGGTAACTTTGCCATTAGATTAGTAGGCCATTTTTTATTTTCTAAGGTGAGTTTTTATTACCTTGATTATTTACTTTATTGGCAAATTTTACACCCACTTTGCTCTTTAGCCTAGTTTAGTATTTGATTAAGTTAAAGTAATTTATTATTTTTGCCCCAATAACCTTTAGGTGGCATTACTTTATGGATGAGACTTAACACTTAATTAATATTGTCCCTCCCATCTTCCTTAGGTGCTTTCATGGACTCAAGGGATTACAACCTATTTTTAGCATCCCAAGACATGTTATTTCAATTTCTCAACTTCTGTGAATCAAATAAAATCAACCTCAATCACCTCTTTCTTTAGCCTCAAGCTCAACCAAATTGAGCTCGTATGAGTTAAGTTCGTCATCATCTGACTCTAGTGCATCTACCTAACTAGTAATTCCAACAACTAATATGGGTGAAAATAACTCAAATCCCAACCTTAATGTGAATTCCAACATGGAATGCAACCATGAATTACAAACCTAACCTCTCATTTATGGTTAGCTTAAATCTCCTATATTCAACTAGGCTTAGAAAGATCCTATCTAATGCAACCTTACTTGGTCCCATATGCCTACCAATCTACCTTTAGATATCCACAAATTTGCGGGGTGTCCTATAGACGACCTCCATAACCACATTATGTCCTTTCACCTACGGTGTTCCTCTAACAACATTATTGATGATTCTATTATGTAGTATACCTAGGGGGGATAATATAGGGTACAAAGGGAGGTACCCAATGGAATAATATGATGTAATAATGTAAGAATGATAAATAAATGGGTCATAATTAATAAATAAAGTGCTTAACCCACATTATGCAAGGGACCACATGTAGCTACAGAATAAAGTGATAAGCCCATTGTATTGGATGTATGGTATTAAGAGACCCATGGTATTGTATGTATGAAGCCTATATAGAGGCTATAGACTCTCCATTGAGATATGTCAAGGTTACTGTATTGGAAAGCATATGTATTATGGAGTGATCTTTCTTAGCCCATATGGTATTGGCTAACAAATTGATGTAATTAAGTAGGTGCTTAATTTACATCATAAAAACAAACATATTCATGGTTTTTTCCCTTTGAGTTTCCATGTAAAAAATACCTATGTCAAATGTGTATGCTTCTCATGTGATGGATTGTATGTACATGTAAATGCCTTATCTTATTGTTCATTTATATTTTGTACAGATGCTCTCATAAGGCACTGAAAACAGTAGAGAAAATAACTAAAGAATTATTTAGAAAAAGTTTTAAGAACATCATTATTGCCAATTCACATCCCCCCACCCTCTCAGTAATTCCTTATTCCAATAATTGGTATTAGAGCGAGGTTTCTTCAGGAACAATCTAACCACTAGAAGTTAGATCCATAAGTAATTATGTCTAAGCAAGAGTTTTAAGAGGCTTAGTCACACAGAATACCAGTCTTTGATGGGATAAACTATGTATTTTGGAAAGTAAGGATGGAAGTGTATCTTATGTCCCTGGGAGTATATGTTTGGACCACCGTACTAGTAGATTATGATTTCGTTGATGTTCCTCCCATTGATGTAGATGGAAAAAAAATGTATGGATATAATGCTAAAGCCAAGAATGTTATTCTCTTTGGCCTTAGTCAATCCAAACTTGTAAAGGGTATCCATTGCAAGTCTGCCAAGGATGTGTGGGTGAAGCTCAATCAAAGTCATGAAGGAGATGAGAAAGTTAAGTAGGCCAAACTTCAAACCTTTAGAATGAGGTTTGAAATCTTAAAAATGAATGAAGAAGAATGCATAGGAGAATACTTCCTCAAAGTTGATGAAGTAACCAATATGATCATAGGACTTGGTGAAGAGGTCAAATAAGATATAATTGTTCAAAAGGTATTAAGATCTCTACCCATGAGATTTAATGCCAAAGTATCTTCCATTAAAGAGATGGTTGACGTAAAGAAACTCAAGATGGATCAATTTCTTGGTACTCTCACAACCTGTGAGATGAGAGTAGGAAGAGAGAAGTATGAACCCAAGAAATCAATGTTCAAAGTGTCCAAGAAGGCCAAGGAGAAAAAATATCATCAATATTGCTCTAGTTATGAATATGATCAGGAGTTGACTCAATTTTCCAGGAAACTAAAGCATGACTCGGGAGGATTTAAAGGGAATTTGTCCTTTAAATTATTTTATTGTGGAAGAGTTGGACATTTTTCGTCCAAGTGCCCTTACGAAGAAGGGACATAAAAGGAAGATGACAAGAAAATTTAGAAACAAATCTCAAAAACATCGAAAGAATTTCTATAAGAAAAAGGGGCTCTACTCCAAAGAGGACAGTTCAACACAAAATTCAGACAATGAAAACTCTTCATAAGACGATTCACATAAATATTTGCTCATGGAATTTGGAGCAGTTTCCAAGAAAAAAAATATTATTGAATCTAAATAGGAAGAAGAAGAAGCAAGAGTAGTGGAATTTGAAGGGGAACTCGTCAGTGCTCTTGATGAGTTAAAGAAGGCAAGGAGAAATAACAAACCACTAAAATAACAGCTACAGCGTGATGAAAAAGGTATGTACAACTCCGATAATCAGGAGTTTGTTTATCAAAAAGAAAAACTTGAATGAGTCATTAAACATAAAGATAGTTTAGCCTTTCTACTAGAAGAAAAACAAGGAACATGTGAGAAACTAGAGGAAGCGAACAAGAATTTAAAACAAGGTCTGGTCAAGGTAAAGAAGGAAATGATCTTGAAAACATGCAAAGATGAAATTATTTCCTAGAGAGTAAAATTAGAAGAAGCTAAATGAAAGGAAGAAGTTATTCAAGATTTGATCCATGAATGGGAAGATAATTGTTAGAGTCTCGAGGTAGAGGTCATCTCTCTGAGAATGGATCTTGCTAAAATGAAGACCGAGAAAGGTATAAATGAAAAAATTGCAGAAGGAACAAGAAAGCTAGATCAAATTCTAAATATCCAAAGGTCTTTAGAAAACAAAACAGACATGGGATAATCTAGAGCAGACGAATCCTCTATGGAAAAGATGAACTTCAGGTATGCAGGATTTAAGGAACCTCGTAGTGATGTAAAGGAGTATCAAGGGAGAAGCACTAAAGAAAAAATGGTAGCAAGCTAGAGAGGATCCCATCACTGGAATAATAACTCCATATACCCCAAGGAACCACACCAACGGAGAATGAATCAATCAACCAGACAACAAAGGTGCCTTCATGCACAAACTCTTGAAGTTTCCAAATTCAAGTACTCTCGTTTATTTTGTGGTCACTGCTATAAATATCACATATTTGGACATAAGGTTGTTGATTGTAGAAGGATCAAAGTTGAAAGATATGAAAATATCAGATATAATAAGTATCATAATTTTAGATCTCAGAACTCTACTCATAGAAATAAAAATTCCTTCTCTCCCCTAATGAGTGATGTTGAATGTTTCAAATGTAATAATTTTGGGCACAAGGCAAGTTTGTGTAGAAGCAAGTTAGAGAACCCATCTAAGTTTCATAACACTTGGAAACCAACTTTTCAAAAGGATAAGGAGAATTGGAAACGAAAATATGGAAATAACATGGAATGTGGACTTGCTATGTCAGCACATAATCTAGAAAACATATGGTATGTGGATAGTGGTTTCTTTAAGCACATGACTAGGGATAAGAGCAAATTTATGGTAATAAAAGAAAAGGACAGAGAAAACAATGTCACTTTCGACAACAATTCCCCAACAAGAATTAAGGGTAAGGGCATAGTCAATCTTGATGAAAAGACTAAAGCCAAAAATGTGTTGTATGTAGAAGGTATCAAGAAAAATTTGCTTAGTGTAAGTCAAATGTGTGATAATGGCTTTAGTGTGACCTTTCGATCCAAGGATTGTGAGATATGAAATCAAGAAAATGGAAATATGGTGGGAAAGGTAATCATAACTCACAAGATTGTATATGTGTTTGATGACTCTAGAGTAAGATTCTATTTGAGCAATTCAAGTGAATCCTGATTATGGAACAAGAGACTTGGTCATATGAATTTTGACAGTTTGATAAGAGTAAAAAATATGGGAGTTGTGAGAGGTTTTCCAAGACTATCAAGGTTTGATAATTAAATTTGTGAGTCATGTCAATTTGGTAAGCAGACTAGAACTCATTTAAAGACAAAAGAGTTAACTTCATCTAGACCACTAGAGCTAATTCACATAGATATTTGCAACCTAATTAGAGGAAAAATCCCAAGAGGATAAAGGTATTTTATGCTACTTATTGTTGCCTTTATAAGGGCCACATGGATCGTGCTCTTAAAATAAAAATCAGAAGAGCTTAAGCATTTTAAAAAAATTAAAGCTCAAGTAGAAAATGAGAAAGATTTAAAGATAAAATGCTTAATATCAGACAGAGGAGGAGAATACACTTCAAGAGAGTTTGAATAACTCTGTGAAGTGTTGATTTCTGGTAGCATCATATGTGTTATAAGTCTCAAATTTTGCAGGGAGGCTTAGACACATGTATTCCAAAGAACCCACAAAGATTTTTGGGAAATTCCACCTAGATTGTGTTTTATTAAAATAATTAATTATTTTTAATGGGAGCCTAAGTTTAGACTTAGGGAATTAAAATAATTAAGGCATATTAATAAAACAGGGTGTGAACCTTCTAGAAAAAGATGAAGATCGAGTCAATTTAATCTTATTCATTGATTAGTGATTTAATCTCGATCGTTGAAGTCTCAATGTGAAGATTATAAGAAGGAATTGATGGGAATTTGGAAAAACACACCGAGGGTTCTAGAGATTGAATTTTTCAAGAGAGAAACACACATCAGCCAAAGGGTTTGATCGAGAAGATCCGATTGCAGCGAGGGGAAGTGATAGTTCTGATTGGAAATTATTTTCCTGAGCCAGGAATACATAGCAAAGAAGGTAGAGAAAAAGACACAAAAGACACAATGTAGAAGCTACACAAAAACAACGTAGGGCCACACAAAGGCATTGCTGCAGCCTTGAGGAGATCATTGATTTTTCTAGGGATTAGTCAGATCTAGTGCCGAAGTTCCAGGGTGTGAGACCGAAGGGGCCAAAATATTAGATCCAACCAACAGAAGATCCAATAGAAGGATCTGATGCAGTTCCTAGCTAGGGTGACGCAGATTTGCGCAGAGGAAGCGTGGGGCTATCCAGTTCAATGTTGGGTCAGTGTCGGATCTCCAGTGTTAGTGTGAGGACATTTTCTCACCAATTCTCTGTCAGTAATTTTCTCTGTATGGATGGCCAATAAGGCATCCTAGTTGTATTCAAAACTTTTGCTTAATAATATCAAACCCTCATCCGTAGCACCGATTTTCCTGCATTAGGTTTTTTAGGGGACTTAGTCCAAAAATAATGGTGTCATGTGTCTATTATTTCTTCTTGCTCAGATCTTGTTTCTGCATTTAATTTTTCACAATTTATTTAGTGAAGGTTGCAGTTTATTTACTTCAGTATTTACTTGTATAACATAGTAAATAACTTGCATGGTTAATCAAGTAGGAGAATTAATATCAGTTCGCTACAATAGGATTTTGATGTAGGAATTTTCACATGGTATCCGAGCTTGTATAGCAGTGTAGGAGAAGAAAGAGAGCATATCATAGGAACTAATCGTTGAAGAAGAAGTGAGGTCAAATAGTTGTGTAGGCAGCAGATCGAATCCCCAAAGGATTGCACAGTCGAGACCAGGAGGTATAGATTCACAAGGAAAATATCTCTTTGAGTGAGTCAACAGAGAGGTAGATTTCCATATTTGTGATCTATCGGCGATAGAGGGATCATCGCAACAATAGCTTCAACACGAAGCAGATCTTTGTGGGATGTAGTTTTTCAGCAACGTTTTTATGGGAGAAAAGTGCCATAAATAAGAAGAAGACACGTTGAGGGAATTTTCTTCCTCAGTGAATTCCTAGCCAAGGGATTCAATTTCTCAGTTTCAGAGCATAAGTAGCAAAAATAAATTCTACTAACTCCAACAGGGAGTGCGTAGGCTAGCCTAGCAATTGCGCAGAGGAGAGAGAGGGAGAAATTCAACATTTTTCAGTTGGCAGAGATGGTATCAAACGAGCTGAGATATTAATATCGATTGGAGGGAGACTATAACTATGTGATCTAGCAGGCAAGGATCATATGCCTACTGGATGAGCATGATCTCAAAGCTTTCATCGATGATGTGGTAGTTTTTCCCATGGGTGCAGATTCATTGAAAGCATTAAAGAAATATATGGCATTGCAAAAGCGCTTGATCCTTGACAGAGTGAGCGATCGTTTCGTATGCCACATCACAAGCAAAGGGACTGCAAAGGAGATGTGGAATGTCTTAGCAATTCCATATCAAGGATATTTTGTGCAACAGAAGATGTTCCTGTGGGAGAAGATGCGATCAACACGGATGAAAAAGAGAGAGTGCATTGATTTGTTCCTGTCTAAGCTTCAAGAAGTCTGATATTAGCTAGAAGCTGCACCTCATGCCAGTGATATAGTTAGATTAGCCTTGAATTCAGTTTCAGATGAATGGCAGGTCTTCATCTAGAGTATCCTGGGTAGAGAAATATTGCCTGATTGGGAGACAATGTGGGCTTCTCTTCAGCAAGAAGAGACGAGGCGAGACATGATCAAGTGTAATCTTAATGGCAGTACCAACAGTGGGATGAAGCCCAAGGAGGAGGAGGAGAATGCATCCCTTGAATCAAAGGGACAACAGGAGAAACGAAGACAGGAAAAGAACGTTTCAAAGATCAAGTGCTTCCGATGTGGCAAGTATGGTTATTTCGCCACACAATGTCCTCTCAAGATGAAGGAAAAACATGAGAAGCATGATTTGCAAGATGCAATTGCGAGGATCGAGGAGGAGTTTGCCATGATTGCCCACATATCTTCTGGGGATAATTGGGGTGATCTAAAATTGTAGTTCAATAGAGTTGCAGTTGGGTAGTATCCTTGAGGAGTCCACCTCTCAGATCAATACCTTGCTACAGGAGCCAAAATCAAAAGTAGCAGGATGGACAAGTGTAAGTTGGTGCAGAGGAGTTCAGAAGTGACAGAGCAGTGGCTAGAGAGCACTAGAGCTTTAGCAGCGCAGAGCAGAGTTTGAAACAATGTAGGAAGGCACAGAGCAGAGTCAACAACAGCTTCAAAGGGTCAACGCAGATACTAGCACTAGTCAAATATTCAGTATCAGATACATCATGTTGAACACGTAGTTCCATATTGGATGTTTTTATGTTACATCAGGCAACAGAGTTGCAATGCAGTAGCAATTGGCAGTAGTACGTAGGGTTAACGACATAGATGCAGTAGCGCAGTTGTTGATGGGCAACAGTGTTAGACATTATCAGCGCAGAGGGAGTTACGTAGTAGTTGGTGGGCAACAACATCCAGACACCAACAACATTAGCTAGGATGGTGCCAAAGTTAGGGCAATACTTCAGTTGTATATATTGTTATAGCACATTCCTCGCTAAGAGGGAGTTTTGATTTCTATAGAATTGAATGTGATCTAAGTCTAAAATTTTGCAGGGAGGCATAGTCACATGTATTCCAAAGAACCCAGAAATTGTTTTGGTAAATTCCACCCGGATTGTGTTTTATTAAAATAATTAATTATTATTAATGGGAGCCTAAGTTTAAACTTAGGGAATTAAAATAATTAAGGCATATTAATAAAAGAAGGTGTAAATATTCTGGAAAAAGACGCAGATCAAGTCAAGTTAATCTTAGTCATTGATTAGATATTTAATCTCGTTCGTTGACGTCTCAACGAGAAGATTATAAGAAGGGCTTGATAGGAATTTGGAAAAACACACCGAGGGTTCTAGAGATCGAATTTCTCAAGAGAGCAGTGCAGATCAACTTGAGGATTTGATCGAGAAGATCTGATTGTAGTGAGAGGTAGTGATAGTTCTAGTTGGAAAGTCTTTTCCTGAGTCGGGAATACATAGCAGAGAAGGCAGAGAAAGGGACACAGAAGAGATAGCATAGCAGCTAAGGAGAGACAATGTACAGACAGACAGAGGCAACACTGCAACCTTGAGGAGATCAGTGATTTTGCTGAGGATCAATCATATCTAGTGCCAGAGTAGACTGAAGTGGCCAAAATATCAGATCCAACCAGCAGAAGATCCGATAGAGGAGCTGACATAGTTCCTTTCCAGGGTGACGCAGATCTGCACAGAGGTTGCGCAGAGGCAATGTGGGGTTGTCCAGTTCAGTGTTGGGTAAGTTTCAGATCTCTAGTGTTAGTGTGAGGACATTTTGTCACTAATTCTTTGTCAGTAATTTTATCTTTATGGATGTCCAGTAAGGCATCCTAGTTGTATTCAGAACTTCTGCTTAATAATATCAAACCCTCATCTGGTGCACCAGTTTTCCCACATTGGGTTTTTGCGGGGATTTATTCCAAAAATAATGGTGTCATGTGTCTATTATTTATTCTTTCTTAGATCTTATTTCTGCATTTAATTTTCCGCAATTTATTTAGTGAAGGTTGTGGTGTATTTACTTCAGTATTTACTTGTAGAACACAATAAATAACTTGAATGGTTAATCAAGTAGGAGAAGTAATATAAGTTTGTTGCAATAGGAATCAGGTGTAGGAATTTTCACCTAAAGAGCATGAAATTATGACGTAATATTATGTGGCTAAAACTCCAAAACAAAATGGAGTAGTTGAGAGAAAGAACAGAACAATCCAGGAAATGGCCAGAGCTATGATGGTTGAAGAAGATGTACCCCACATCTTATGGGGAGAAGCACCACAAGAAACATTTTACCTATCAAACAGAATAAAAACCATGCCTAATATGCTAGGTAAATTGACTTGTGATTATAGTCAAGTTTGACCGAGTTAAAAAATGATGGTTTTGGGGCACATGGTATTGTGAACCCATGGTTTTAAGCTCATGGTATTGCATGTAATGGAGCTTATAAAAGGCTCGGAGGACTTCATTGTAATGTAAGGCCTGGATGTGAGCGGCGAAGGCTCATTTGGCTGGATTGGCCAGGGTTTTGGCCAAGGCTAATGAAATTTCATTAGGATGGGTTTTCCCCAGAGTTTGGGTTTTTTCCTTGTTAAACATATGTGTTTATGTTTATGATTTGTTGCTGGTTATGTTTAATTATTCCTCTCGGTAATTATCTATATTCTCCGGTAAATTATTTCTTCATTTGGTATCAGAGCCATATTTGGCTTCAAAGGGACGCTTTTGCAGCCAAGGGTTTTATTGGCCTGTGAATGGAGAAATCAATGCAGCCTTTTGTAGATTTGGCCATACGGAGCATGGTGTTTCTAGGAAATAGGAAATATCCAATTGATTGATTCCATGGGGAATTCCATGGAGGGTTTCTCAATGGATAAAGAGAACAATGGTGCTGCCACAGCTTAGATCTGGCGACTAGCAGTGATAAGAAGTTGGTTTGAGAAATTCAGAGATGAGAGGATGTTTTCACGTGGATTAATTAATTGATGAACCATGTATCTGAAGAGAACTCCTAGAGGACTGGCGGTTACAGAGGCTGGTGACCCATGTAATCCGGTAGATGGGTTAGTTTTATATGGACATTGATGTCATATGTACAAACACAACAACAATGAAACAAAAAAAAAATTAATTATTATAATGGTGTTATTTTTTGCATGTAAATGGGCATACTGCTGTAAGACCTGGTATGGCATGCGTACCCCTAGGTAATCATTGGTAAATTCTGGGTTAGACCTAGGTGATAGGGGGGTATGTCAAGTTAACAATTACCCTCGGTAAAAATTTGAGGGGGGAGGAGCTAGAGTGAGCGGGGTTGTCTCATTTAGCAGTTTTGGCTGGATTTAGACAGGAAACCCCAAGTCAAGTTTAAGGGGGGAATGCTAGGTAAATTGGCTTGTGATTATAGTCAATTTTTACCGAGTTAAACAATGATGGTTTTCGGGCACATGGTATTGTGAACCCATGGTCTTAAGCTCATGGTATTGCATGTAATGGAGCTTATAAAAGGCTCGGAGGACTTCATTGTAATGTAAGGCCTGGATGTGAGCGGTGAAGGCTCATTTGGCTGGATTGGCCAGGGTTTTGGCCAAGGCTAATGAAATTTCATTAGGATGGGTTTTCCCCAGAGTTTGGGGTTTTTCTTGTTAAACATATGTGTTTATGTTTATGATTTGTTGCTGGTTATGTTTAATTATTGCTCTCGGTAATTAATTATATTCTCCGGTAAATGTTTCTTCATAATAGTGATAAAACTCCCCATGAGTTGTGGAAGGGAATAACTTCATCAGTTAAACACTTCAAGGTGTTTGGGAGAAAATTATTTATCAAAATGAATGACAAAAATCCCAAAAAGTTTGATTCATGCGCTCATGTGGGTATATTAATCGGGTACTCTTCTCAAAGTAAAGGATATAATTATTACAACAAACAGACAAAAAGGGTTGAGGATTTCATTGATGGAGTAGTATATGAAACAAAAACACAACCCAAGCCCTCCAAAGGAAACATGAACTCAGATGGAGAAGAAAATTTAGACATTAGGCCCTCATATCAAGAAGAAACAAATTCAGATAATGAAGACGAGGAAATGAGCACAACTCCAAGGCCCAAAACACCTTCCAGGTATGTACAGAAGGAACATCCTGAGAGTAAAATTCTTGGAGATCAAAGACATGGTGTTCAAACTAGGAGGAAACTTGTTGGCAGTTCAAGTTGTGCAAATCTTGCTTTGTTGTCTCAGATTGAGCCTAAAAATCTCAACTAGGCAAGTGAGGAAAAGTTCTAGGTGAGAGCTATGAATAAAGAACTTGACCAAATATAGAAGAATGACACTTAGGAGCTTGTTCCAAGATCCAAAGATAAAAAAAATTATAGGAACAAAATGGGTTTTCAAAAACAAGCTAAATTAGTAGGGTCAAGTAATCATGAACTAGGCTCATTTGGTCTGCAAAGGGTATGCCCAGATATAGGGGGTATATTTCGAGGAAAACTTTGCACCAATAGCTATACTAAAAATTATCATATGTTTCTTGCCTTTGCTAGTCATAAAAACATCAAGGTATATTAGATGGATGTGAAGTATGCATTTCTCAATGGAGATATGGAAGAAGAGGTTTATATTGAGCAGACAGAAGGATTCATGCTCACCAAGAATGAAGGGTTTATGTGGAGACTGAAAAAGGAATTATATGGACTCAAATATGATCCTAGAGACTGGTATGCAAGACTTGATTGGTGCCTTCAACAACAAGGCTTTGAGAAAGGTACTATAGAAAACAATCTAAATATAAAGTCTGAAGATTATCATCTACTAATTGTAGTAGTATACGTGGACGACATAATCTTTGGCAACAACCTAAAACAAATGGGACATTAATTCAAAAAATGTATGCAAAAAAAAATTGAGATGTCCATGATTAGAGAGTTGTATTTCTTCTTAGGATTGCAAATTTATGAGTAAAAAATAGGGTGTTTATCTCTCAATCCAAGTACCTACGAGAAACTATGAAGAAGTTTGGGCCGGAAGATTGCAATCCATTTAGCACAACTATGGTTACAAGCTGGAAATTATGCAAAGAAGACGAGACACCACTAGTAAATCAGACTGAGTACAAATCCATGATAGGAATCTTGTTGTATATCACAGCTTAGCGAGTAGACATCATGCAAGAAGTGAGTCTTTCTGGCCATATTTCAAGCTTTCCCTCATGAAACTCATGTCATCATTGTCAAAAGGATTTTCAAATATCTTCAAGGGACATTTGATTATGGATTGTGGTATGCTAAAAGCAAAGAGTTTAAGTTGAAGGCCTATTGATGCTGGTTGGGCAGAAAATATTGATGACAGGAAGAGAACCTAAGGTGTAACATTATTTTTGGGAAAATGCTTATTATCTTGGGTCAGCAAGAAATAAAACTATATTTCTTTATCAATTGTTGAAGCAGAGTATATTGCATCTGCCACTTGTTGCTTGCAAATTCTATAGATGAAGCAGAACTTGAAGGAAATTAAGGCGGAGTTGACTGATCCCATTCCAATTATGTGTGATAATACTATTGCCATCAGTATCTCTAATAATCATGTCATGCACTCAAAGACCAAGCACATCCCTATCAAGTTCCATTTCTTGAGAGAGTAAGTTGCAACCAATGTTGTTAGAATTGAATATGTGCCCACTAAATACCAACTTGCGGACATCTTTACGAAACCAATGGAAATATAACCCTTTGAATATCTCAGGAAAAAAATAGGGGTTGTGACTCCTCCTCCCAAATGTCTCAATTTTAATGTGTGTTGGCAGCTACTCAACATGTGGGATTAATTAAAGAGTAGACTGTAGTGGTTTATGGGAGTTTTCAAGAGAATCCTTTGCTATTGAGGCCAAAGGGGGAGAATATTGTTGATGCATCAAAGAATAACAAAAATGAAGAATACCAGGACTGGTTTCAGGGGGAGCTTATGTTGTAGCCATCAATGCCAAAGGGGAATATTGTTTGACAATTGACATTGTCTAATTGTGGCATTTGGTATGTTGGCATTGATGTCAACTAGAATAGCATTGAGGCAAAGAGTTGGCAACCATTTCTCAGGTAGAATATGGGCTCAAAGTCAACATTGAACCCTCTCCACTAGAAAGTGCTCTGAAAGAGATTTCCGAAGGTGTGTTGAAGTCTACAAATGGCCTCCTGGATCAAAATTTATTGATTGTCGAAGTTAGTCCTAAGCAAGTTATAATATCAGAGCTTTTTTATGTAATATCAGAGTAAGCTGGCGTATCGAGACCTCGAGAGGAAAAAATATCAGAGGTCGAAGTCCCTTATAATTATTTTGAGAAAAAGTTCTAATATGATACCTGAGCAGGAGAACATAGGGGCTCGATATCAGAACCTCGGAGCAGAGGGAATATCAGAATATCAGAAGTAGGAAGCCATCGCAACATCAGAGGTCAGAGAAAACTAGAACCTTAGAAGGTTGAGGCCATCAAAACCTCAAAAACTCGTAAGTCCTTATAAATTGAAATTCTTTGAAAGTGAGGAGGCTTGCGAGGAAGAGGAAATAAAAATGAATTCATTGAAAAACCAAGGACTAAGGGACCCTTTCTCTCTCCTTCAATAGGACACATGGCAACAACCAATGGGACCACGTCAACATGGCATGCCAGATGATGTCATTATGACATGGCGGTATGGAGGACACGTGGCAGTCAGTTTTGGAATTTGTGGGTGGCCTAACAAGGAAAATCCAAGTGACACGTGTCACCACTAAGAATACACCACGTGGCAATGTTGACATCAACGCGATGTCATTTCAGAGGTAAGAATATGAGAGGTTGGAGATATCATAACTTCTTTATAAAATATTTTTGATAAATTTATGATATCTAGGGCTTCATTGTGGATTGGCACTTGGTAATGGATTTTAGAGAATCGAGGGTGCATAGTAGGGGTAACACCTAAGTGCTATGGAGAATATCAGAGGTCGGCGTTTTTAGAGCTCCCTTGTAAATTCATTTTGGAGAAAGTTCTGATATGTGGGGCTTCGATGTGTTGGCACTCGGTCAAGGTAGCTTAAAAGAACCAAGGGTGGAAGTGAAATTACAAAGGGATATAGGCCCCTGACAGGAGCTCGAAGGCCTTAGCACCTAAGTGTTATGCCACCGGTCACAACACCCAGTCATATGAGGAAAAATAAGAAGGGGCTAAGCAGGAAGGGGCTAGAGGAACTTCAGAGTATTATGTTTCCGTAATATCTTTTTAATATAAGTTACAATGTGTTAAGGCCCCGATACTGCAGTATAGAGTTTTAAAGGATAAATGGGTCAACAGCTGGAGAGTAAATGTAAGACAAAGGAGTTGGTTGATGAAGTTAATGGCAACTGCAGAGATCGTTGGTTCAAGGTGATGAGGACCACAATTCTCAAAGAAGAATTGATGGGTTGGTCTCGCAGTTGGAATAAATTCATCTTTGATCTCCTATGCACACCTTATGGACTTAAATGAGGACCAAATAAGACATGATGAAGTACAATAAAGCAATTCGAGCAATGAATAAGCATGGGGAGACTCGTTGGAGTATGCAGGTGGACTGAGATTAAATTCTCAGCATGGAGGATCACAGAGAGAGCTGGGGAAGTGCATAGGAGCCCATACTCATGTTGAATGCAGTGGCATAATTCAACCATCAGATGCAACACCAGGATGGAGGAGCCGTGCAGAGGTACACTCGAGAAGTGTGGAAACAGACAACATAGGCAACATTGAGAAAAGTGCAGTAGAGGAAAAATACAAGTGATTTCCATTGAGAAAAATGGGGGAATACAATATTGTTGTGGATGTGCTGAAGGGAGTGGAGCTGAGTGTGCTATAGTTGAGAAACTAGCTCAAGTGTTGAATCGCAGAGAGTGCTGCAGAGATCTTGTGTAGTAGAAGGCTAAGAATAGAGGATAGGGTGTTGATGTGTGAGGCTGAGAGATCCTATGGAACAAAAGAGGAACGAGAGCAGAAGTTGATATTGCAGTGAACCATATTGGTATTTCTTTGTATATGTATTTGCCCCTATTTTCAGTTTGAAAATTGTATGAAAAGTAGAACAATGGCTAGAGAAGGTGGTGGCCTGCATTCATAAGAGTTTGGTGCCTCTTGGAAAGTAGGTGCTTGCTATCTTAAGGGGGTCGATGCCTCATGTGAGTGGGTGCTCACAAAAAAGTTGATGTAATTAAGTAGTTGGTTAATTTACATCATAACAACAAACATATTGATGTTTTTTTCCCTTTAGGTTTCTACGTAAAAATTACCTGTGTCAAATGTGTATCTTTCTCATGTGATGGATTTTATGTACATGTAAATGCCTTATCTTGTTGTTAATTTATATTGTGTACAAATGCTCTCATAAGTAACTGAAAATAGAAGAAATAACTAAAGACTTATTCATAAATTTTTTTAAGAACCTCACTATTAATGATTCACGCCCCCTCTCAGTAATTCTTTATTCAAATAGATTGATCCGAGTATACTTTAGTACAATTGAGTATCTTGTTTGAGTAGTCTCTGAGATTTACTATGATCTGACGAAGATATCCAGGCCAAGACCTAGAAATGGTGCAAGGAGCTGATGTCTTTGAATAAGGTTTATATTTAAACTTGAATCTAAGTCGAACGCCTAGAAAGGAATAAGAGGGTTTGATGCTATGTCTATGTAACACATGTGAAAATCTAAATATTTATCCCATTATACTTGGATCTTATAATTGAAGACTAAGGATCAAATATTCATCATGTTTAGGTACTTCAAAGCTCTTGTGGAAAATAAAATTGGGAAGAAGATTAAGATATCGAGGATAAATAATGGAGGTGAATACACTTTAAATGAGTTTAAACAATGCTACAGAGAAGCCAGAATTATGAGGGAGGTGACTTTTCCATACAACCATAAAAAAAATGGAGTTGTTGAAAGGAAGAACAGGTCCATCTTTGAATCTTCCAAAGCCATGATTCATGATCAAAAACTTCCTATGTTTTTGTGGGAAGAAGCAACAAATATTGCAATATATTTCCAAAATAACAGTCCTCGTCAAGCCTTGGGATACAATACTCCTAAAGAAGTATTTATAGGTGTAAAAATGGAAGTTGGAAATTTGATAATATTTGGTTTCCCTATCTACTTTCATGTACCAAAGGAGAAGAGATCAAAGATTTAAGCTTTAGGTAAGGGACACTTTCTCTCTCCTTCAACAAGACACATGGCAACAACTGATGGGCCCACGTCAGCATGATATTCTAGATGATGTCAGCATGACATGGTGGTATGGAGGACACATGGCAGTCAATTTTGGAATTTTTGGGTGGACTAACACGAAAAATGAGGTGACACATGTCACCACTAAGAATACACCACGTGCCAATGATGAAATCATCATGATGTCATTTCAGAGGTAAGAATATCAAAGGTTGGAGATATCGTAACTTCTATATAAAATATTTTTGAGAAATTTACTATATCATGGGATTCTAAGTGGATTGGAACTTGGTAATGGAGTTCAGAGAACTAAGGGAGCATAGCAGGGCTAAAAATTCAGTGATATGGAGAATATAAGAGGTCGGAGTTTTCATAGCTCCCTCGTAAATTCATTTTGGAGAAAGTTCTAATATGTGGGGCTTCGATGTGTTGGCACTTGGTCAAAGTAGCTTAAAAGAACCAAGGGCGGAAGAGAAATTACAAAGGGAGATAGGCCCTTGATAAGAGCCTGAAGGCCTTAGCACCTAATTTTTATGCAACTGGTCATAGCACCTGGTCATATGAGGAAAAATAAGAAGGGGCTAAGCAGGAAGGGGCTAGAGTTACTTCAAAGTATTATGATTTTGTAATATATTTTAATATAAGTTATGATGTGTTAAGGCCCTGATACTGCAGTATAGAGTTTTAAAGGATAAATGGGTTGACATATAGAGAGTAAATGCAAGACAAAGGAGTTGGTTGATGAAGTTAATGGAAACTGCAGAGATCGTTGGGTCAAGGTGACGAGGACCATGATTCTTAGAGAAGAACTGTTGGGTCAGTCTCGAAGTTGGAATAAAGTCATATTTGATCTCCTATGCATTCCTCATGGACTTAAATGAGGAACAAAGAAGCCATGATGAAGTACATTCAAGCTCTTTGAGCCATGAATAAGAATGGAGAGTCTCATTGGAGTGTGCAGGTGGACTGAGATTAAATTATCAGCATGGAGAATCACACAAAGAGTTGGTGAAGTGAACATGAGAACATCCTCATGTTGAATGAGTGGCAGAATTCAAGCATCAGACACAACATCGGGATGGAGGAGCCATACATAGGTACACTCGGGAAGTGTGGAAATAAGAAATAGAGGCAACATTGAGAAAAGTGCAGCAGAGGAAAAAACCCAGTGATTTCTATTGAGAAAAATGGGGAAATATAATATTGTTGCGGATGTACTGAAGAGAGTGGAGCAGAGTGTGCTATAGTTGAGAAACTAACTCAAGTGTTGAATTGAAAAAAGTGTTGCAAAGATCATGTGTAGTAGAAGGCCGAGAACAGAGGATAGGGTGTTGATGTGCGAGGTCGAGACAACCTAGGAAAAGTAGAGGAACGAGAACAGAAGTTGACACCGCAGTGAACCAGATTGGTATTTCTCTGTATATGTATTTTCCCTCAATTTCAGTTTGAAAATTGTATTAAAATTAGAAAAATGACTAGAAAATTTAATGGCCTGCATTCATAAGAGGTTGGTGCCTCTTGGGAAGTAGGTGCTTGATATATTAAGGGGTTTGGTGCCTCCTATGAGTGGGTGCTCAGAAACAAATTGATGTAATTGTGTAGTTGGTTAATTTACATCATAACAACAAACAAATTAGTGTTTTTTTTCCTTTTGTGTTTCTACGTAAAAAATACCTATGTCAAATGTGTATGTTTCTCATGTGATGGATTTTATGTACATGTAAATGATTTATCTTGTTGTTAATTTATATTTTGTACGGATGCTCTCATAAGTAATTCACTGTAGAGGAAATAACTAAAGACTTATTCAGAAAAAGTTTTAAGAATATCACTAATACTGATTCACCCCCCTCTCATTAATTCCTTATTCCAACATATTGATCCAAGTATACATCAACATAGTTGAGTATATTGTTTGAGTAATCTCTGAGCTTTACTATGATCTGATGAAGATATCTAGGCCAAGACCTAGATATGGTGTAAGGAGTTGATGTCCTATTTGAATAAGGTTTCTATGTAAACTTGAATCTAAGTCAACCACCAAGAAAGGAATAAGAGAGTTTGATGCTCTGTTTGTGTAACACATGCCAAAATCTAAATATTTATACCATAAGACTTGGATCTTGTACTTGAAGACTAAGGATCAGACCTTCAACATGTTTAGGGATTTCAAAGCTCTTGTGGAAAAACAAATTGGGAAGAAGATTAATATACTGAGGATAAATAACGGAGGTGAATACACCTTAAATGAGTTTAAACATTGTTTTGGAGAAGCCAAAATTACGAGGGAGGTGAATATTCCATACAACCCTAAAAAAAATGGAGTTTTTGAAATGAAAAACAAGTCCATCTTTGAATCTACCAAAGGCATGAATCATGATCAAAAGCTTCCTATATTTTTGTGGGAAGAAGCAACAAATACTGCAATATATGTCCAAAATAAGAGTCCTCGTCAAGCCTTTGGATACAATACTCCTAGAGAAGTATTTACAGGTGTAAATATGGAAGTTGGACATTTGAGAATATTTGGTTTCCCTATCTACTTTCATGTACTAAAGGAGAAGAGATCAAATATTGAAGCCTTAGGTAAGAAAGGTACTTTTTTTGGTTATTGGGAAAATTATAAAGCTTATAGGATATATGTCTCATGTCATGGGAACATTGATTTCACCTAGGATGTGACCTTTGATGAAGATGTTTCCCTTGGAAAAGCAAGGGAATCTCCCGTCCTTCCCATTTTTTAGAGAAGGGATGATTTTATGGATGTATGTGAAAAGTCATCCATGCTTGAGCCTGATCTTGTAGATGAGCCTATGGCACATATGTATCCTTTAGATACTCCTCCTCATGATCCTCCCACTAGTAAGAGACCTTTGTGGCTTTGTGATACATTATAAGTTGTAGATCATAGAGACTTAGCCCCAAGAGGCACCTTCAAAGAGAGCAAGAAACCTCACAGATATCATGGATATGTTGATTTGATTACTGACATTATCCAATATTAACCTTGAAACTATGAAGAAGTAGTAAAGGAACAAGTTTGTAGATATTCCATGGTCGAGGAATATCAATCCATCATGTAAAATGATGTATGTGAAATTGTTATGAGACTTGAGTGGAAGTATGTTGTGATTTCGAAGTGGATACACAAAATTAAACATGCAACTGATGGTAGCATTGAGAAGTTTAAAGCGAGATTAATGGCTAGAGGATTCCCCCAAAAAGAGGGAGAAGATTATGATGAGATATTTGCACCTGTTTCCTGATACACTACCATTCGATCTATATTATTTCTCTTGATACTAATTAGGATTGGAGTCTTCATTAGATGGATGTGAAGATATATTTCCTTCATGGCATACTCAAGGAAAAGGTGTAGCTGGAGCAACCACAAGGATATGAGGAACATGATAGGGAAACCCATGTTTGCATATTGAAGAAAGCCTTATATGGATTGAAGGAAGCCCCCAGGGCCTGGTATTATCATATCGATGGATACCTGATGAAGCTTGGATTCAATAGAAGAAATGCCAATCTGAACCTCTACTTCAAGGTTGTCCAAGGTATGCCTTTTATTTTGGTTTTATATGTTGATGACTTACTCTTGATAGGATTATAGCCTTTGATCATACAATGTAAGAGGGAGCTTTCCCCTGAATTTGAGATGAAAAATCTTGGGTTGATGCACTATTTCTTGGGTTTAGAGGTGTGTCAGAGATGTGGAGATATTTTCCTTAGCCAAGGAAAATATGTTTTAAAACTATTTGAGATATTTCGGATGGTGGATTGAAATTCCATGGCCACACTACTGGAGGCAAAATTCAAGAAGTGATGTGGTGAAACTGCAGGTCCAGATCTAGCAAATCCTTCTATGTACCAACAACTTATTGGGGCTCTAATATTTATAGTCAACATTGAGACTAAATATATGGTGGAACATTTTCATGCTCATTGGGTGGTCACAAAACATGTGTTAAGGTATCTACATGGGACAATTAATTATGGGTAGAGATATACCCTCGACGATGGTTTGAGACTACATGGATATACAAATGCAGATTGGGCTAGGAGAGTTATTGACAGGAATATAATATCAAGGTGTTGTTTTGGCTTGGTATCTGCCATGATTTTATGGATGAGCAGGAAGCAGAAATCTATCACTCTCAATTGAGCCGAGGCAGAATATATTGCAGCTAGTATGGCTAGTTGTGAGGCAGTGTGGTTACAGAAGATATTTGAAAAGCTATTTGATTATGTGCCATATATGACTGTGATATACTGTGACAATCAAAGTGGGATTCGAATTTTAGAGATTCTAGTTGTTGAAGCTTAGAAATGTCTCTTTTTTACTATCCTTTTTTTTCCATTACATTTCACCTTTTTGTTACTATTCTACAAAAACCTCAACATGTTAAGGTTAAGATAAATTTATACAAGGAATTAATCATCCATATTTAAATTCTCTGTTTTTAGTGAATTATGAAAAAGGTATTCTTGCAGTGATCGAATTTTGCAAATTCTACAACTGATATCTGTTTCTGCAGCAGAATCCATTGTTAGATATGTTTCAAAACTCCAGAGGAAGAAAGAAGACTATTCAAAGATGACATTTGTCTCCTAGATGGATAACCACCTACTAGCATTGCTTGGAAAGCTATGGGAGATAGGATATATTGAAGTCAAAGGACAAGTCAAACTTGGAAATTGCGTGTTGCAATTAAACACAGGAAGCGAAGAATCAAGCGAGCGAGGCTGGAGGATTAACTTAGTTGTCAAGAATGTAAATAGATAAGAAATATCCTATGACTTTATTTTTCAATAGCAAGTCATAAAGTGATTGGAATCTAAGTTTTATTGGTCTCTTAGGTGTCAAATCGCTTGCAACATATCGACTTAAAACTATTTCAAGTAATTTTTATAATTTGTATAAATGATTGTGAACGAGACAAAGAATACAGTAGTGGTTATTATCATTAAGTTCATAATCCTTTTTGTGGAAGAAACTGATACTTTGTTTTCATAATACAATTCGTTGTTACTTTCTAATGTGTGCGTGAAGAAGCTTTGATCGTTAATCAATCCTGCACTCTAGGAGGCCCCCCTGCGAGCTCTGAGGTTTTGGTTTAAGTTTTTAGTTGTTTACATTAATGTTTCTTAGAATTTATTCTTCTTACAAGTTTCATTTATAATTGTTTTATTTTTTTACAAAGTACTCATAAAAAAATACCAAAAATAGTTTATTGATTCAAAGCATTTTGTTACATGTACTTAGTTGTTTTACCAGTCAATTTCAATGTCTGTTAGTTGTTCTATCATTCAATTTCAACTTTTGTTATTTGTTTTCAAGTTATGATAGCTAAATAAAAGTACATTTTAGGAGTTAATTGCGGACATTAGTAATCATTCTTGAGTTGTGATTTCATTTCTTTCACATTAGATTTCATTGTCATTCTCTTTAGAAACAATTTTATCTTTTATAGATTAGATTTCATTATCAGTTTTCTTACAATATCTAAATTACTTTTGTCTTATTTGCAATTTAGCTTAAATATTTCTTTTCAGCAACTAGTGCATAATGAATTCAATTCCACAATAGTAGAATTAAGTTATTTTTCTTTCATATTTGATTTTCAAGAATTTCCTTTTGATATGTAGAATTAAGTGTAGACTTCTGCAATTTAGATACATATTTTATTTCAAAATATCAACTTAGTTAGTTAGGACTCTAGATTGAAAGAACATGTGCGCTATTAGTTTCCAAATTGTATGAAAAACAATCATCCATCCTTGGAATTAGTTTATTTTTTATAGTTTACTTAATTTACAGAAGAAAACCTAGCATATATAGTGCACATACATTTCATAAGTACATGAATCTTGGTTGACATTTAATGAAGTAAATTAAAAACAATTAATTTACCAAACATTTTGGCATTTTTTTCAGGGAAGTGTATATAGGATTTATTCTTTTACATTATTTAGGAGTCTTTTTAAATTCAATAAAATTGAAAAATGATAAAAAACATGTATACATAGAGAAATAGATTCTCGGGGTAGATTTGAAAGTAGAGGTAGAAGTTCAATTCCAACATCACCACTCAATCCATGTATACCTCTTAGTGCCACACCATCCATTGATACTCGCATTCCATCATTGGCAGGTAAACATCGATTTCCGGAGGTGTATAGATTTGAAATCCAACCCAAATATTCACCAACTTCCTCTACTGAAGTTATAGTTGAAGAACCTGCATCCCCAATAGAAGGAGTAATCTTTCTTTCTTCAACTAGAGATCAACATCTAGGACAAGAACTATAAGTTCCTAGTGAATAAGATGAATAAAATTATTCTAATATTCCATTAGTAGAAGAACCAAAATAAGAGCTAGATAATCCAATCATAGAACCTTATATTAGCTCTGAATAATCTACAATGGCAAGGGCAGGAGAAGGAGAAGTACCCTATATTAGCTCTGAAGAATCTACAATGGCAAGGGCAGGAGAAGGAGAAGTACATAATGTGAATGGTGAACTTAGGATTGGAGGTGGAAGAGGAAGAGGAGGAGGCGGAGGAAGAGGTGGAATAGGTGGTAGAGGGAAAACAAAACTTTTTGGATTTCCCATATTTGATGATGATACCATAACCACAATGAAAAATATCTCACCCTCCATCCTCCATAATTTCCATGGACTAAGATATGAGGATCCTGAAACATTTATTTTTGAGTTTGAATTCTTGTGTAGTTCTTATGATTACTTACTTGATTCTCAAAAATTAAAATTATTTCTGGTCACTCTTAAAGATGGAGCATTTAAATGGTTTATGGTATTAGGAACACATACTATTAGGAAAATGGGAAGAAATTAAAAATGTGTTCTTAGACAAATATAAGGATTATTGTATGCTTTATAACCTTAAAGATGAAGTCTTTAAAATGATACAAAAAGAGGATGAAAATCTTGAAGACTTAGTTGAAAGATTTTCCTATAATGTTAAAAGGGCTAAGATGCATAATCTAAATGATGAAACTTTGAAAGATCTTTTGCTAAAATCTATTAGAAATGAGTGGATTGATCTCCTTAATTTAATTGGCAAAGGAGATGTTTCTCAACTTTCATTTAGAGACATCTGTGAACTGTTTACACATATTTCAAGGAGTAAGGCTAGAACTGGGGAAAAATCCAAGAGATCTTGTCATGACCAGAATTAATAAATTTGCAAATGGGATGGTAAGTAGAGCTGAAATAGGAAATTTTCTTGACAATTTTAAAGCAAATAATTTAGGGAGTCTTAGTGAACAACTAAATACCCTTAAAATACAAAATAAGCAAAAATATTAAAATGTTGCATTATCTATCTTTGGTCCAAGATGTAGAAAGAAACATGCCTTGAGAGAATGTCCCCTTTATAGTGTATAAATTTTTGTCATATGTGCTGAGAATAATAATACTAAGGAGTGTGCATCGATACTTGGTCTTAAAGCTATCTTTCAAGATGAAGTTGGGACAAGCCAAGCTAAATCTCTATGTTTTGTTGCTAAAATACCATGGTAAAATCCACCCTCCACAATATCAAAATCCATGTTGGGCACAAGCTTGGAAAATATTTATGGTAAATATCATCAATATCATCAATATATTCAATTATAACAACCTTATTCTTCTTTTCCACCACAAAATTTTCCTCAACCTACTCAACTTTCTTAATTTCACAATCCAAACCAGCAACTTTCATTACCATTTCCTCAAAAACAAAATCAACTACTTGCTCAACCACTTCCTAACCCAAATAATAAAAATCAACAAATTGTTTATAATGTTGAAGGGCAGAATTTTCAAGCTTGTATGATAACACCACTAGGTCTAAATGATGTTCAACGTAGATATGGTAGAGTTTTCAAAAATAATTCACCAACAACTATCATCCAAGAATCTAAAGAGGGTGAGATTCGTGAAAAAGATGAAAGTATTGATCAAGAAAGTACTCCTCTAAAGGAATATGTTCCTATACAATCAAAGGATGATCAAATAAAACAAGCTCCTATAGTTCCTCTAATAAAATAACCTTCTATTTATTTACAAGAACCAACTTTTTTCGAAAGACTTAAAATCGATAAAGGAATAGAAAGACAAATTATTCTACTAGTTATGACACGTTAGATGAACTTAAGAATGTTTGCATCAAAATTCCTTTAATTCAGGAAATAAAGGAAATACAAATATTTGCAAAAACAATCAAGGAGTTATGTATTAGAAAACTAGGAAGAAAAAGAAAAAATATTAAAAAGATCCAATTGGTAAGGAAAATGTTGATATTATGATGAGAAAAACTATTGTCCAAAAATATTTAGATCCAGGAAGCCCCATTGTAAAAATCCATATCAATGGTATTGATATCCCAAATAGTTTAATTGATCTAGGAACAACCATTAATATCATGAGTAAATAGACCATGGAACAACTCAAGCTGAGCAAACATATATGTTATTAAACTAGATGGAGTATTAGAAGATGTGTCTGTATCTCTATATTCTTAGGAATATCCTGTAGATTTCATGATTTTAACTCCCAAGTACAACTTAGGAGGCCATCCATTAATTTAGCCATACCTTGGCTAGCTACAACAAATGCATTCATAAGTTGTAGATCAGGAAATATGTATATATCTGATGTAAATTTCACTAAGAAATTCACATTGTATCCTCTTGCAAAAACTATAACTGAAGTAGAAAGTGAAATATGGATAGATGATGATAATGAAGACTTTGATAACATGCAATCAATTTATATTTTTTCACAATTATATGAAGAAAATAAATTAAAAAATTTAATGAATAATAATGATTATTCTTCTTATTGTGAACAAAATCAAAGTTTTCAGGAACAATGTAACATTGAATATTTATCATCACGTCAATTTTATTTACATTCTATGGAGAAATTTGGCAATTCTCAAGTAGAAGTCTTTCTAGGTAAAACATTAAATATTAACAATAACCTGGAAGAACTTCAAAAGAGAAAGTTAATAATGATGCCATAAAAAAATTCTTCTGCTTATGCATGGGAATATCCTGATATGAAATGAATTGATCCTAAAACTTCTATGAATCACATTTATATTCAAGAAAATTTCAAAACAGTTAGACAACCCCAAAGGAGAATGAATCCAAATTTAAGGGAAATTTTTAAAGAGGAATTATAAAAACTGTTGAATGTGAATTTCATTTATCCAATATCAGATAGTCAATGGCTATCACCCCTAGTGATTGTTCCAAAAAATAATGGGAAATGGAGAGTATGATTGATTACAGAGAATTAAACAAAGCCACTTTGAAAGATAATTTTCCACTACCCTTTATAGATCAAGTATTAGATACCTTGGTAGGAAAGAAGTATTTTTCATTCTTAGATGGTTTTAGTGGATACATTCAAATCCAACTAGCACCAGAAGATTAAGATAAAAGTATTTTTACATGTTCTTGGGGAACACATGCATATAAGATACTTCCTTTTGGATTATGTAATGCACCTACCACATTTCAGAGAGCGGTATTAGGTATTTTTTCTGATCTAATTCATGATTGTGTGGAGGTATACATAGATGATTTTACTGTGTGTGGTGATTCCTTCAAAGAAGCTATGGGAAATTTAGAAAAATTTCTTATTAGATGTAAAGAAGAAAACATTTCATTAAGCCATGAAAAATGTTTTATGATGTTGAATGAAGGTATTGTTTTAGGTCACCATATTTCAGATGATGGAATTAAGGTAGACACATCTAAGGTAGAAGTCATTTCTAAATTTTCAATTCCTTCTTGTCAAAGAGATGTTATAAGTTTTCTCGGATTTACATGATACTATAGGAGGTTCATAGAAAACTTCACAAAAATAGCCTCTCCAATTTTCAAACTTCTCACAAAAGATTGTGAATTTGCATAGAACTTTGAATGTCAAAAAACATTTAAAACATTGAAGCAAATAATTACTAAAGCAACAATTTTAAGAGGACCTAATTCATCTCTCCATTTTCACATAGTAGTTGTATTGGGACAAAAATATTTAACTCCTTATGTTATTTATTACACAAGTAAAAATTTGATTCCAACAAAGTTTAATTATATTGTAACTGAAAAGGAGTTTTTATCTATTGTACATGCCATTAACAAATTTCATCATTACATTAATGGTTATGAAACTTTTATTCATATAGATCATTCTGCCATTAGATATTTAATGAACAAACCAATTACTAGTTGAAGAATTAAAATATGGTTGTTACTATTACAAGAATTCAACATTACTATTCTTGATAGACCAAGAAAAGAAAACAAAGTTGTTGATTTCCTTTCCATAATACAAAATAACAATGTTAATATTCCTGTAAAAGACAATTTTCCTTATGAATATATTTTTGCAGTATCTAAAAAATTTCCTTGGTTTGCAGATATTGCCAACTATTTAGCTACAGGAAAATTTCCACCATAAAAAGAAAAAAGTTATCAAAACCAGTGTATCCTATTCTTGGATATATGGAGAATTATACAAAATTGGACTTGATTTGATCATCCAAAGATGTGTTTGAGAAGATGAAGTACCAGAAATTCTAAAAGCTTGCCACGATGAACCACACAGAGTACATTTTGCTGATAAAATAACTAAATACACAATCCTTATTTTCAGATATTATTGGCCATCTCTTTTCAAATATGTCAAATAATATGTCAAAAATGTGATAGTTGCCATAAAATGGGAAAGCCAATACCTTCAGATGAAATTCCTCTACAACCACATGTACTTGTGGAGCCTTTTTAAAAATGGGCTCTAGATTTTGTTGGACCTATAAATCCTCCATCCAAACAAAAAACATACATAATTGTTTGCACATGTTACGTCACAAAATGGGTAGAATTTAAGACTCTTTTATGTGCAACTGAAAATGTTGTAGTTACATTTTTTTTAATGATATTTTTACTCGTTTTGGTGTTCCAAGTGAAATTTAAACAGATCAAGGTACCCAATTCACATCCAAGTTGGTACAAAATATTATGGAGCAATATAAAATTTGGCATCGAAAGTATACCCCATATCATCCACAAGCCGATGGGAAGGTGGAATCTACTAACAAATTTCTTGAAACAATTCTTACCAAAACTATGCATTTACATAAAAAGTATTGGGCAGAAAAGCTTCTAGAAGCACTATGGGCATATATAACCACATGGAGAAACACAACTGGACATACTCTTTCTGAGATTGTCTATGGGAAGCAAGTTTTGTTTCCAAATGAATTCCAAGTGAAGATTTATAGAACAAATGCTAAATTGGGCCTTGAGTTGTCAGAAGCTTAGAAGCAAAGACTATCACAATTGAATGAGATAGATGAAATTCGATAAGATGTTATTCAAAGGAATAACATAGTGTAACAACAAAGATCAAAATGGCATGATAAGTTCATCAAAGATAAAAATTTAAAACAAGGTGACTCAGAACTTCTTTTTTATTCCAAATTTGAAGATTTTCAAGGAAAGTTTCAAACTTATCGGCTTGGTCCTTATGAGATTGATATTGTTTTTGACAATGGAGCTGTCAAAAGAAAGAATATTGATGATGAACACATTTCTTTCCTTGTTAATTGTCATATATTGAGATTATATCATAAACCATTGGCTAGGGAAGAATTTGTTAAATATCTACAAGAAAGTTCTAAATTTAAGTTGATTAAGAAAGGTGATTTTTCTCCTCATTCTTCAAGTTCGTTGTAATTTATTTTCAATAAAAAATGAAAAAAAAATGTATAAACATGAAATCCAACTGTTTTGGCATGTTTATACAAAAAATCTTAATTGAAAACCAAGATTTCTTGGCAGTTTAGATTTTCAGAAATCCCTTCTCTCTTGTCCTTGTTTCCTTTTATCCCTCTTTTTTTTTCAGTCAATTTTCAGGTGGTCGACTATCAACAATAAATAAGTCTTCTCCAAAATGATTAAAATTAAAAAATATGACAGACATAATTCTTATCATTCTGTAGCCAATTTATAGTTCCGCAACCAGAATCAAATTCAAGATCAAAAAGAATATCAAAGGAAACATTAAGGTATGTAAGAATAATAGAGTTATATTTCATTTAATAACTTAGATTTTAAATTATGGATGAAATATCAAAATATTTAGGACCTTATAAATTTGTTAATCGTTATGACCATAATCCCTCATCATTGCACCACTTGTCACATCAAGGTTCAGTCAAAATATTAAGGGCATAACAAAATTACTTTGAAATTGGATCTTGGAAATTGTGTAGGTACAATTCAGACACAAAACAAATCATCCCATCAATATATTACCCTGCCATCATTAAAATATGCTCCATATTCATTGTGCTCATTCTGAAGCCCTTCATTCTCTTCCATTTCCCAGTCGAAAAGAGCAATCTAGGACGAAAAATTCTCCACGCTATGGGTATGTTTGTTCGTTATGAACCAAATGGTGAAAAATTCATTCAGGCTTATTCAAGGGTTAAGGAGAAACTACAATATCTGGGTTGGCTCCAGTTCTTTTAAAAGTTCAATGAGTATGAACCAAAGGTTACTAAAGCCTTCGCTCGAGCATTTGATGGATTAGAGGCAGAAATTGGAGACACTAAACTCATCCTCACAAAGTCAGTGATAGAAAAAGCAACATGACTACAAAGGAATGGAGAAAGCTAGTTTTAAAAAAAGAAAATTAAAGAGAATGGTTGGCTACACTTCTTAAAAGAACCAGGTATGGACTTGTCCATTTTCAAGAAAGGTATTCTAGTTACAACATTAAAAGGAAAATGGAGAAATCTCTTGATAGTAATTCAGAAATTCATAACATGTGAAGGGAGATTTGGAACAATGTTTGTCTATCATGCTAGGCTTATCATGCATTTTGTTGATGGGTTTGAAATCAGTTTACCCTACTTTTTACTGCAAAGTTTGAAGAAAATGGAATTTAGTATCCAAAGTGAATCTAGGTCCATAGATAACTCTTTCTACCAACATGGACTTATTAAGATTTTTTTAGAGGCACATTTGCAAGAAAAAGGGGATAATTGGCAGGTTTTTTTAGTAATAAATCACTTTTTAGAAGCTCCAAAGAAAGAACCAAACAGTATGATCAAAAGGAGTAGAAGAAAATAAAACCCTAGCCCTAAAAAAGAGAGTCGAAGAAGAAATTAATGAGGAGAATATGACTGAAATTCCAGAAGACTCATTTGAGGATAATACTCCACTATCCCAACTTCTTGAAAATTTTAAACATAAAAGTGGTAAGAAAGACCTTAGAAGGAAGAAATATAGCCTAAGAAAACCCATACCTGAACAAAGGAAGGAAACAAAGAGCAGCAAAACAAAAAATCAAAACATTAGAAGTTCAAGAATGAATGTAAGAAGGAGTAGAAGAACTTCAAAATTGTCAACAAACACTCAATGACTAGAAATGATGGATCTTGAAAATGAAGGGTTTAACACACCCCCTCGCATAGTCAGTCCAACAAACAGTCCAGCAATTCAAACCCCAAAAATCGATCTAGTTCAACAAGATATCAATGATTATGTAGAATCTCTAGAGCAAAAGGCACAAAAAAGCAAAATAATCTCAATTTGAAATGAGTGGGACCTCAACAACAAAACCAAATGAAGAATAGGAACACAACATTGAACAAAATCTGAAGCAAGATATTTATGAATTGGAGATCCTTAACAAACATTTGATTTAGGAGTGATAAGAGGCTAGAGTTAAAAATGATATATTAAGGACTTAGAATGACAACATCTTGCTACACCTCTATCATTGATACAAAAAGAATAAGAATCTTAAAGTTCAAAATAAGTTTCTTAAAAAAAGGGTCAGAAGATGACAAGGAAGAATATTAATAAAGAAACCAGGAACAATGTTTTCCATTAAAAAGAAGAAAAGGAGCACTAGATTGGATGTACTTGCACAAGCATAATAAATCATTCACTGAAAAGAAAGGAAAGGAATAAATTTTTAAATTTTGGCGCATGAGGACATGCAAATCCTTCGGTGTGGGAGAATGTTGAAGCTTAGAAATGTCTTGTTTTTGCTATCCTTTTTTCCATTACATTTCACCTTTTTGTTACTATTCTACAAAAACCTCAACATATTAAGGTCAGTATCAATTTCTATAAGGTATTAATCATCCATATTTAAATTCTCTGTTTTTAGTATAATTATGACAAAGGTATTCTTGCAGTGACCAAATTTTGCACATTCTACAACTGATATCTGTTTCTGCAGCATAATCCATTGTTAGACAAGTTGCAACACTCCAGTGGAAGAAATAAGACTATCAAAAGATGGCATTTGGCTCCCAGATGGATAACCACCTACTAGCATCACTTGGCAAGCTACGCGAGATAGGAAATATTGAAGTTAAAGTCCAAGTCAAACTTGGAAACTGCGTGTTGCAGCTAAACATAGGAAACAGAGAATCAAGCAAGCAAGGCTTCAGGATTAACTTAACCAACAAGAATATAAATTGATATGAAATCTCCTATGACTTTTTTTTTCAATAACAAGTCATATATATATATATATATATATATATATATATATATATATATATATATATATATATATATTGGACTCTTAGTTTTATTGATCTCGTAGGTGTCGAATCACTTACAACATATCGGCTTACAAGTATTTCAAGTAATTTTTATAATTTGTATAAATGATTGTGAGTGAGTCAAAGAACACAATAGTGTTTATTATCATTAAGTTCGTAATCCTTTTTGTGGAAGAATCTAATACTCTTCTTTCATAATACAAGTTACTATTACTTTCAAATGCGTACTTGAAGAAGATTTTATCGTTAATCAATCCTGCACTCCAGGACAACCCCCTGTGAGCTGTGAGGTTTTGTTTTAAGTTTTTAGCTGTTTACATTAATGTTTCTTAGAATTTATTCTTCTTACAAGTTGCATTTCTAATTGTTTTATTTTTGTTACAAAGTACTCATAAACATAAAATACTAAAAAGAGTTTACTGATTCAAAGCATTTTGTTACTTGTACTTAGTTGTTTTATCATTCAATTTTATTGTTTTTTAGTTGTTCTATCATTCAATTTCAAATTATGTGAGTTGTTTTCATGTTCTAATATGCTAAATAGAAGTACATTTTAGGAGTTAATTTCGCACATTAGTAATCATTCTCGAGTTGTGATTTCATTTCATCCACATTAGATTTCATTGTCATTCTCTTTCGAAGCAATTTTATCTTTTATAAATTAGATTTCATTATCATTTTTCTTACAACATATAAATTAGTTTTGCCTTATTTGCAATTTATCTTAAAGATTTATTTTCAACATCTAGTGCAGAATGAGTTTAATTCTGCAGTAGTAGAATTAAGTTATTTTTCTTTCATATTTAATTTTCAAACATTTCCTTTTGATATTTAGAATTAAGTGCGGATTTATGCAATTTAGATAGATATTTTACTTCAAAATATCAACTTAGTTAGTTAGGACTCTAGATTGAAAGAACATGTGCATCATCAGTTTCCAAATTGTATGAAAATCAATCATCCATCCTTGCAATTAGTTTCATTTTTAGAATTTACTTAATTTACAAAAGAGATCCTAGCATATATAGTGCACATACATTTTACAAGTACACAAATCATGGTTAACATTTAATGAAGTAAATTAAAGATAATTAATTTACCAAACACTAGTATTCCATGATAGGTCAAAGCACATCAAGATCAAGTACCACTTTATCAGAGATATGGTACAGTGAGAGCAATGACGCTCCAACACATCTTGACTGATGAGAAGGTTGATGACGTTCTCAGCAAGCCGTTGTCGAAATGAAATTTATTATTTTTCGGAGAGCGACTTGGAGTGTAGGAGAATGCATCCTTCCCTAAGAGGGAACACTACTAATTGAGAACACTAAGCATATGCTTTGTCCCAGTATTTCGACTAGCCATGGACTTGGTGAGGGGGGATGAGTAGTGAGGATCTTGGGTGTGAGGGTACTCCTTAGAGCCATGGACTTGGTTGAGTACATGCCTTAGTATGCATCCTACTAACAAGTCACCTTGTGTATTTATTGACCAAGGGCCATGGAATTGGTTAATCTTATTGGGATTGCACCCATCTGGCCAGTGGGTGAAGATACTTAGGTGTGTGTGATATTTACCAAGGTTGGACATGATTGCCATGGACTTGGTTGTGGTAAATTGATCTCCATTAAGTGTTGGATGCAAGTGTTCTACCACTTGATTATTGAGGATCAAGTTGGATCAGGGTCAGTTAGTGGACATGCAATGTGTGTGATATTTACCAACGTCATTTATAACAATCATTGACTTAATTATGGTAAATTGATCTCCCCTATTGTCGTGTAGATCATTATTCTTCTTCTTTAGGTCTATTCATCATTTTTCAACTAAGATGAGATGAGCTTCTCTAATATTGACACATGTACATTCAAGATGAGACCTATGGTGCATCCAAAAAATTCTCCCTTATTGAGAGGGAGTGTTGACAATGAGTAGCTTCGGTCAAAATTTCCATTGGAAAATCATATTTTTGAGTTTGACAAGTTGGCCTAATGAAAGTACAAGTTGGTCCCACAAGAGAAATTGTTCCTCTAAAGACACATATAAATAGGCCATTTGTTGACCCTTATTTGACATCCATCAACACATCACATATGATCTGAAAATTGCAGAGGCAAGTTCACACATGCGAAGGAGCTAGGAGGCATTTTCTGTTCTGCATCGACTTTCTGTTTTTGACTGTTTTGACCAACGTTGACTCTCTTTGACTTGAACTATTTTTCTACTGATTTGACTAAGTTATTTTATATTATTTTAGGTCAAGCATTCAAGGAGACTTTGCCTCAGTTAACCGACCTTTTCTAGGCAATTTCACTGAGTTGACCGCACGCTGCAACTAGGGTTTGGTCGTAGGTCTATCTATCTCCTTTGACTGAGAATTGAAGGAAAATTTTTGAATCTATTTGACAAATAAAAGAAGGTTGAAACATTGACTTAAAATATTGTGTTGAATGAATCCTTTTGAGCATTGACCACAAGCTTGATTGAGGTGGTTGATTAAGAACTGCAGGATTGCATTGACTATGGTTGACCAAGTTTCCACAAGCCAAATTTTGGCATTCTGTTGTAGACTAATATGTTTGAATAGGTTTGACATTATCTCTCATTATTGACTGGCTCTAGATTGGTTTAATTGGAGAGTTAAAGAATTGAGTTTGACTCGTTTATGGATGTACTATTCAGACTATGTATATCATGTTGAACATTGATTTACCAATAGAAGAAGAAGAATTGATTTTGGGTTTTCCCCCTTATGGTGTTTTTCCTTGGTATATGACCAAAGATATTTGTCTAATTGTGCTTGGCTATCTTCTATTGTGCATTATTGTTGACTATTCTATCTATAATTGCCTAACTTTTATTGGGGTGAATGAAATTGTTTTAAGTGATTATAACAACATAGAACACTGTGTAAAATTAACAAAAAAAGTGTATATTTTAACCATTTTAGTTAATATTCAATTCCTTCCAATTCAATATCATTAATAACTCATTATACTTTATAAAATTCATATCCAATGTTCTCAACCTTTGAACCCTTGGAACATCATTCACCCCTCCTATAAGAATGACATACCTATGGTTTGCTAATTTATATTCTCCATACTAAGTTTAATGTTATGGGATTTTCTCCAAAATAAATACTTCCACCATTAGAAACTTTTATGTTTCAAGCATATTGAAAATGATCAAATATTAATGAATCAATCTACTTTTAGTGGGAAACCTTATTTTACATTAATATAATTTACAAGACAAAATATGATGACCCTAAGACTAGGTCTCCTTGGTATATTTGTGTGTGAACACTACAAAAAATTTATAAGCTTTGACATGTAGGTGTTTTTCAAATTTTAGAAGAATAATTTTCCTTCAAAATATTCAACCATTCCTTTGGATCAACAACATCACTATCTTCACTAAACTTAATTATTTTTATTACTTCTTGGCTTGAGAAATGGAGGACTATTCAAAGTCCTTGATTTTCAACTAAAGTTACCTACAAATATTTATCCCAAATATCACAAACCTCTTTAACGTATATTCTCCTCTATTTTCTCTTTATAAAGGTTTTGAAATCACTTCAATCTAACTTTCAAATCAAAAGTTATATCAATTTTGATGTAATTTTTTAATTTTGATTACACATATCCTTATATCTTCAATTGGAAATAAGTAACACTTTATTGTAAGGTAGAAGACACCAACAAATAATATCTTTGTTCAAAATTTAAAAAATATTTAGTGGAAATATCTAGGAAATATACTTAATGTAATTTATGGTTTTTATGAATACCTAAAATTTTGGTACAAACAATGGTTTGTAAGAAAAGTAACATATCTAAATATTCTCATTTATCAAATTTAATTTTAGTGACACAAAATGATCAAAAAGTAAACATTTGACGATGTTATGAGGTTTCAAGCCACTAATTCAAATATATGTAATCAACACAAGTTTTCTCCCCAAAAAGATGTTAAATATAACAATCTTTTTTGAATTAGGCATATCTCCATGTTGAAAATTGTATCAATGTTCGGTATTTCCATCTATGAAAATAAAAGAAGGAAATTGGAAATTTTATATTTATATTTTTGCCTTCAAAATTGTTCAAGTCAACCTCATATTGTGTAGGTCGTTTGGGCCCCAAAGATGCACCCATTTGAGCCCCCCTGGAAGTCTATATAAAGGATATGTTTCTTCCTCATTTGGCACATCATTGTTTGCCTTGATGGTCTCCGATCTAGTAAATTTCAGAAGGAGATAAGGAGGCTGAAAATCTAAAGGAGGGCAATGGGACTTGGATTGGAATTTCTCTTATTTTTTTTGGGTATTGGTTTGGTTATTATCTTGATGGTGTTTCTGATTTAATGATGAATCTTGAATTATCTCTCTCTCACAATGAAGAATTTATGGGTTTTCCCCTTGTGAGTTTTTCCCTAGCATCAGGCCTAACTTTTGTGTCTCTTGTCTCATTGTTGTGTTGTTACCTTTATTTCTCTTTTTTCATGTGATTATTGTTTAGTTAATTTAATTTTCTTAAATTTATATCATAAATTATTGACCGGAGTTGGTAATCTTGTGAAGTGCAAGTGCACTATATATGCTAGAAGTATTTCTTATTTAGTTTATTACAATGATTTTATTTGTGAAAGTTGTTTTTGAAGATGTCTTTATTTTGTATGTCCTTAATGAATTTGATGAATTGAACTACAAATTTATGAAGACTAAACTAAATTCGAATTTAACTAAGTTCCATAAACTACAACACATTTCTTTTCAAGTCTTAACTAATTTATCCATTAGTAGCTAAGAATTAATTTGAGAAAACTAAAATTCTAGAAAAGAATCAACTCTAATATTTTTATGTCTTTTTATAAATTTTATGCAAATGAAATTTGAACCAAAGAATAGATGAATCACTAATTTTCCTGAATCATTACAAAGTATTTACAATATTATGCTCAGAAAAATAAATTTCCAAAACACTATTGAAAAATAAACTACTTAGATTTTGCAAGAAAGAACTTATTGAAAACTGAAAAGGAAATCTTCTATTGCTTTAAATGTGTCTCACAAAAGAAAAACTAATCTACAACAAACCATTGTTGCATAGAAAGAAACTATGATTATATTTGTGTTTTAATCATTCAGAAAATAAACCTACATCAAATGACAAAAACAAATTATTTAAACATCTATTCTAACAATATGAAATTATGGAAATGATTATAGCATCTAACATAATGAATGAAAATGATAAAAATAAATCAAGCATATATACTACGAAATTTTGGAAATGATTACAACTTCTAACATAAGTATGAAAATAAAAGCAAATCATACATCTATGCTACAAAATACAGTGAAAGCATAACCCGAGGATAAAAATGAAGCTATGGAAGAACATCTAAATGCAAGAACATAAATAAAATAGAACCTCTTATGTTGTAGGGGCCCTCCACAAGAGATGGTTTCAAGTCTAATATTTATTAACTACGCATTGAGACTCCAAAATGCTTCTTCATTCAAGTAGGAAATAAAACAAAGTTTTAATGAGATTACAATCACACAATTATATCCCTCCCAATACAATTACTAGCCCGGTACTTATAAAATCTTGTCATTAATTGTCTTAAGGCTTTTACTTCTATTAGGAATAGTAAATTCTATCTTAAACTCTATATAGAAATTTTAATTGCGTTGCTTCATGATTTTCTACATGGAAAATCAAATCATGAAGTGTGATGGCTTCAGACTCCTCGCTCGCTTGTTTCAACACCTGGTTGACTGTTTCTTTGACCGCATAAATGGGTGATTTCCTGCGTGATTTGGGCTAGATGGATAGGATCATTTTCCACCCGCCCATATATTTCATTGCTCCATTAACACCTCAGAACCTATCAAACCATGGCGGTGGCTACAGAAACAGAGATTGGATGCAAAAATGCGTTAATTCTGTACCTAATGAAAAATTTACTCTAATAACAAGGAACAATTGAAAATATGAAAATAGATCATCAGAATAACTTACCAAGTCAAAAAAATTATTTTAAAACTTGTTTGAGATAATGGTGTTGACAAAAAGAAGGAAATATAAGTGAAAGGGAGTGTCAAAATTAAGGCAGTCTTAAGGCTCTACATTCCCTCACGAGGAGGCCATTACATGTCCTCATGAAAAAGCATAAAATTGTTGGTCCTTTTCATGCTACTGCATCTACCATGAGACTCTTGATAAAACATCCAAATTTAACTTCTTTGCCTTCCTTCTAATCACAACCGTTCTTGGCTTTCTCATTAGGAGTTTATATTTTAGGTTTATGACTTGCCTTTTGAGATTTTTATTCTTCTTCTTTAACATTTTGTTCTTATTGAACCATAAACCTAGATGCAAAAGAGTATTGTCATTTATGGTTTTCTCAATATTGTTTTGCAACTTCAAGACTTCATGCTCCTGTTTAATATGTATGTTTAGTGTCTCAAGTTCAAAAATTTCTTGTCTTAGAGTATTCACAACTGGAGGTTCTTGTGGACTATGAGTTTGGGCTTCTTCCCTTTGTTCTAAAATTGATTTATTTCCTGTATATATTTTCTCCAAGGATTCAATATAGTCATAAATTTGCTGCTACACTGGGTCAATTCCTGGGGTCTTTCAACCTGGACTCTAAGTAGGTGAAAAAGTAGTGGGTGATGGAACCCTAAGTTTGTTAGGTCCCTATATTCCAGTATAGTCCCTTATTGTTATTAGTGTAACCCCCTTATTGTTATTATTGTACCCTTGTAACCCCCATTTTGTTATTATTGTGCCCTTAAATTATTATTGTTAGGTCGGCTAGGATTACATTGTGGCCCACTAGTATTACATTATGGCCCCATGGACTCCTATATATAGAAAGGAGGTTTTGTAAATTGTATCATCCAAAAAATTTTCATTTATGTAATGTATTGGAGGTTTCCCCTCGAAGTGGCTTATTTCTAAGGCATTGATATCTCTTTTCTTCTATTTTTGGAGCTGGTTACACAACATTTGGTATCAGAGCTTTGGATTCTAGGGTTTCGCTGCTCCAAACAGGTCATCGTGGCATTTTCGCTATAACTTTTTTCTATGAAGTTTCAGAAGCTGAAATTTTTAGGGTGCGAAGCCGAAATCCTGAGGAATCTTGTCTAAAAATTTCAGAGCTTGGTTCACAATATTTTAGGAGATATGATCTGTGGAAGTTAGGTCTTTTTTCAGGCTCCTAAACAAATGCTCCTAAACAGTCATCGTGGAATTTGCGCTATAATTTATTTTTTTCTACCAAGGCTCCGTAATCTGAAAATTTTATGGTGCGAAGCCGAAATCCCGAGGAAACTCGTCGAAAATTTCAGAGCTTGGTTCGCAATATGTTTGGAGATATGATCTGTGGAAGGTAGTGCTTTTGCAGGCTCCTGAATTTTATCTTAAAGAGGTGATCGTGGGAAAAGTTCAATAACTCTCTCTCTGGGCATCGGATTGGAGTGCCGTAAAAATTGGTTTCAAGTACACAGACTTTAGTTTCTTGGATATCAATTTCAGAGACAAAGGACGAAACAGTGACACGTGGCAAGTCGTACAAGTTAGCTCTACTGAACCAGTCCAGAATTAGGTCATTGTGGGAGATTGGACACAACTTTGTCTTGGAGAATCCAAATCAGGTAAGACCTGTGGCATTTGAAAGAGAATTCATAGGGATAATTTAGTGATGAATTTCAGATATTGAAGAGCCGCAATCACAGATATAATCAAATTTCAATATTGAGCTCCTCCAAAGCAAGAAAAAGGTGTGTATTTGTTTTCCGAATTGCATAAGTCTTGTTTGAAAAGTCAATTTGAATTGATTCCAAGGGCATATTGTAGAATAGATATCAGTATTGGGTTCTAAAAAATGCCTCGTAAAAATAATTCAACACCCATTAAGCCTTCAGAAGGCTCTACTATGACTCATGAAGATGAAGAATTGCAACATGATCTATCAAAATTACAAGAGCAAGTGCACTAAATTTCGCTCTCGCAAAGAGCAGCAAAAAATGAAATGGAAGTTTTGAAGAAAGGTGTGGAAGCAAAGATGGATGGTGTGAAGAATAATATGGATGGTTTGAAGAAAGACGTGGAATCTAAGATAGATGACATGGAAGCTGGCATGGAATCTAAAATGGAAAACATGAAGAATGATCTAAAAGTAGACATAGAAGGTTTGACAAAGTTGATACAAGAAATGTTTCCTAATGGTGAAAATATAGTAGAAGAACCTCATGATGAGAGAAAAATAAATGTTAATCGTGATTTCATAAACTCTAATGTTGGCGGGAAGAACCACCATATTCCAAAAATGGATATGAGGAAGTTTGATGGAAAGGATCCTGTAACATGGATACTACAGATGGAGCAATATTTTGATCTCGATAACGTGCAAAACACACAAAAGGTACGCATTGCAACTTTACATTTAGAACAAAATACATTTGTATGGTATCGATGGCTTTGCTCCCGTAAAAATATTGTCACTTGGTCAATTTTTACGGAGGAAATGATAGCACATTATGAGGATACAAAGAGCAACACCTTCTTTAGCCAATTGATAAATCTCAAACAAAAGGGTTTAGTGGGGCAGCACATTGAGGACTTCGAAAAATTGAATATAAGGGTAACTGATATTCCAGAGGAACACAGGATTGATCTCTTCATAGGCACTTTAAAGGATAACATCCAACATGAAGTTCGCGTTTGGAACTTGATTCATTGGAGAAGGCATTCAGGTTGGCAAGAAAAATTGAATGTAAAATTATGGCGACAAGGAAGCCTACCACTCACTTCTATAAAGAAGGAAGTGTTGCTACACCTAGATTTCCACAACCTAGAAGGTTGACACCACAACAATTGGAAGAAAAAATAGCAAAAGGGCTTTGCTACAGTTGTGATAGCAAATACACTAAAGGTCATAAGTGTGCTGAGAAGAAATTATTTTACATAGATTGTGAAGAGGAAGAAGAAAATGAACAAGAAGAGGATATACACCAGGAACCAGCCCTAGAAGAGGAAGAAATGAATTTGACCATATCGTGTAATGCACTGGCAGGAATTACCACTCCTCAAACTCTCAAGATAGAAGGACAAATCAAGAAGAAAAAGGTAATAGTGTTGATTGATTCATGTAGCACCCATAATTTTATTCATTGTAAGGTAGCCAAGGAATTAAATTGTTTCCTATACCCAGCACCAGAATGTCAAGTGATGGTGGCAAATGGAGGAACTATAAATTGCTTTGGAAAATGCCATAATATCAAGCTAACCATGGGGGAATATGTATTGAATAGTCCAATGCTTTCCATTCCTATGGGAGGTGCTGATGTTGTACTAGGAGTACAATGGTTACAATCTTTGGGGACGGTAGCTTTTAATTTTCTAGAACTTTTCTTGAAATTTTTTTCAGAAGGAAAGGAAGTCGAATTACGGGGTATTGAAGGGAAGCCGGGAAGGATAATAAGCTCTAATGTCATGACAAAGATTCTAAATAAAGAACAACGAGGCGTAATTGCACAATTATGCTCACTAGAAGTTCCGACATCAAAATCATCTATTTCTGCAGATCTCCAACAAGTCTTGGACAATCATTCCAAGGTGTTTGAAACTCCCAAAGGACTCCCACTTATTCGTGATCATGATCATGCTATTCATTTGATTCCAGGAAGTGTTCCTCCAAACATCAGGCCTTATAGATATCCTTACGTCCAAAAAAGCGAAATTGAACGTATGATTGCAGAAATGTTAGAGGCGGGTATAATTCAACCTAGTCAAAGTTCTTTCTCTGCTCCTGTAGTATTGGTACACAAGAAGGATGGATCATGGCGAATGTGTCCGGATTATAGGGAGCTCATTAAGCTCACCATTAAAGAAAAATTTCCCATTCCTGTGATTGATGAATTATTGGATGAATTACATGGAGCAATTTATTTTACCAAGTTGGATCTTCATTCAGGATATCATCAAATTAGAATGAAGACCGAAGATATTCCAAAAACAGAATTTCGAACTCATGAGGGTCATTATGAATTTTTGGTCATGCCTTTTGGCCTTACCAATGCACCTTCTACATTTCAAGGGTTGACGAATTCCATTTTCAAACCCTTCCTTAGAAAATTTGTGCTAGTATTTTTTGATGATATACTAATCTACAGCAGGTCTTGGAAGGATCATGTCAAACATGTTGACAGGGTGCTCAAACTATTGCAGGAGAAACAATTATATGCAAAAAAGTCCAAATGTTTCTTTGGAGTACAAGAGGTGGAATATCTGGGTCATATTGTATCTCACGAGGGGGTTAAAGTGGACCCTAACAAAATTAAAGCGATTAAGGAATGGAAAGTTCCCACAACCATAAAGCAGTTGCGAGGATTTCTCGGGTTAACAGGGTATTATCGCAAGTTTGTTAAGAATTATGGGAGAATAGCAGCACCTCTAACAACATTATTGAAGAAAGATGCATTTTCATGGACTCCTGAAGCAACTAAGGCCTTTGAATGTCTTAAAGAGGCAATGTGCGTAGCACCGGTCTTAGCTACACCAGAATTCACAAAAACCTTTATTGTGGAATGTGATGCCTCAGGAAATGGAATTGGTGCAGTTTCAATGCAGGAAGGAAGACCCATTGCTTTTGAAAGTCATCCAATCAAAGGAAAGTATTTACAGAAACCTATTTATGAGAAGGAAATGTTAGCAATACTGCATGCACTAAAGAAATTGAGAACTTACCTAATGGGAAGACACTTCAAGGTAAAAACTGATCATGATAGTCTGAAACACTTTTTGGAACAAAGACTATCTTCAGAAGAGCAGCAAAAATGGGTCACAAAGATGTTGGGTTATGACTTTGAAATAATCTACAAAAAAGGAAAGCTAAATGTTGTTGCAGATGCACTCTCAAGAAAGAATGAAGAGGTGGAAGCATTGCTTTGTGCCATTTCTATTATCCAACCAGATTGGATAACTGAAGCAAGAGATGAATGGAAGAAGGAAAAAGATGTATGGGCACTCATTCAAAAGTTGCAGCAAGATCCTAGTACATCTGATACATTTAGTTGGAAAAATGATTCCTTATGGTACAAAGATCGCTTATATCTTTGTAAGAATTCCCAACTAAAACAAAAGATTCTTCTAGAATTGCACACTTCTCCTTTAGGAGGACACTCAGGATTTTTAAAAACTTACCACAGGGTGAAGAAAGAATTTTTTTGGGATGGCCTTAAATCTGATATTCAAAAGTTTGTGGCGGAATGTTTGGTTTTCCAGTAGAATAAATTTGAGACAATTAAGACCCCTAGTCTTCTACAACCTTTATCCATTCCAAGTCAACATTGGGAGGAGATTTCAATGGATTTTATCATAGGTTTACCTAAGTCCGAAGGAAAGAGTGTCATCATGGTAGTAGTTGATAGAATTACCAAGTATGCACACTTTTGTGCATTATCTCATCCATTTAAAGCAAGTACAGTTGCTACTACATTTATGGATAGAATTCAAAAGCTACATGGAAGCCCAAGGGTTATTGTGAGCGACAGAGATCCCATTTTTACCGGAAATTTTTGGACGGAGTTATTTTCTTGTTTGGGTACTCAATTAGCTCATAGCTCATCTTATCATCCTCAATCTGATGGTCAAACTGAGATAGTAAATAAATGTTTGGAAGGATATCTTTGTTGTTTTGTATCTGATAAACAAACACAATGGGTCAAGTGGTTACCTCTCGCCGAATGGTGGTATAACACTTCCTTCCATACTGCAGCAAAAATGACCCCATTTATGGCACTTTATGGATATCATCCACCATCCATCACATCATCTTTAAGGGAAAATTCGAAGGTTCAAGCAGTGGAAGATCACATCGAGCATCAGCAAGAAGTTCTCCAACTCTTAAAGGATAACCTGAATTTGGCACAAAATCGAATGAAACAACAGGCAGATCAACATCGTAGCGAGAGAAGTTTTGATGTAGGATATTGGGTATTTTTACGGCTACAACCATACAAACAAATGTCCCTCAAGCAAGCAAAGAAGCATAATAAATTATCGCCAAAGTACTATGGTCCTTACAAGGTGTTGCAAAAGATTGGTACTATGGCATACAAATTGGAGCTTCCTGCTTCTTCGCGAGTGCATCCAGTTTTCTATGTTTCATGCTTAAAAAAGGTTATAGGTGAAAATCTTCCAGTTCAAACAATATTTCCAGAACTTGATGAGGAAGGAAAAGTCATATTGGAACCTGAAGCGGTCATGGAAACAAGAACTCGACAGCTACGGAATCGATCAATTTCAGAGTATCTCATCAAGTGGAAGAACTTACCCACTGAAGATTCTACATGGGAGGATGAGAAGTTTATACATAAGCACCCAGAGCTACTCAAGCGTTGAGGACAACACTTTTTTGGAGGAGAGGGGCATGTTAGGTCCCTATATTACTAGTATAGTCCCTTATTGTTATTAGTATAACCCCCTTATTGTTATTATTGTACCCTTGTAACCCCCATTTTGTTATTATTGTGCCCTTAAATTATTATTGTTAGGTCGGCTAGGATTACATTGTGGCCCACTAGGATTACATTATGGCCACATGGACTCCTATATATAGAAAGGAGCTTTTGTAAATTGGATCATCCAAGAATTGTTCATTTATGTAATGTATTGGAGGTTTCCCCCTCAAAGTGGCTCATTTATAAGGCGTTGATATCTATTTTCTTCTATTTTTGGAGTTGGTTACACAACAAAGTTCCTCCTCTAAATCAACAAATTTTGATTCTTTTGGAGGTGATTCTTTTACTTTCTGATCGAGTCTAGCACTTCTTCTTACTTATTGGGGAGGATTTTGAACTTTTTCCCTATTCTTCCTTATCTTAGACTCTTTTGTGTTTGTGGACTTATCATTTCCTTTTATGCTATCGTCCTTATTTTTAACAGTTTGCTTCTTAAGTTTCCCCAAAAGTTGTGCAATGGGAAATTCATATTCTAACTGTTCCTGAGATGGTTGTTGTTCATTTTCAATTTTTCTTTTCCTTCCCATTTTTGCTTTGCTACAACTAGGTTGTTCTTGGTTTCCCTCTTGGAAATGATTCTGAATTAGGAAACTTTCCCAAGTATCTCCTAGAATTTTAAGGTGGAATTCAATAAGAATTTTTATGAACCCATGATGATACATTGTGTTGTCTATAAACTGAATTCTCTTTTGAACAGTCCCTGACAATTTTCTCAAACTATGCAACAAAAAGTATGGAAGATTTACTTCACTGCCTTCAAGAAAATCATCAACAACCTAACAAGGTAAAAGAACATGCATCCAAATATTCCCTCACAGGTGATAATTTTTGGATTATCAATATCGAATTCCTCCATTTTCCTTTAAGTTTTGTATTAGGGATTCCCTTTTTAAAGATGGTGATATCCATACCTGGGTTTTTCAGAAAAATTTTCCATTCTTCACCTTCGATTCCTCTGTTTTTGAACCACCTCTCCCCAGTTCTTGGAAGTCTGGTGGCTTCAACAATGAAAGAATCTATTATTGCAAACTTAACATCTCTGATTTTAACCTCCATTCCATTGAAAGCTCTAGAAAACTACTTAGTTACCTCCTTATGAAAATATTTTCCATGAAACTGAGCCATTATGATTTTTGTAGCACCTCTTTTATCTGTGGGTAACCTTCCATAAACTTCCTCCCTTCTGGTTTCATCCTCAATATTACTCCTATGCCTTTGAGAATATTTACCTTAAGACTGTATCTTTGACAAGGTAAACTGAGGGTTTCAGTATGAGTAAAAGCATGAGTGAATTATGCTTCAGAATGAATGAATGGAAGGGTGATTGAATGAATGAGGCTTCAGAATTATCAAGAGCGTGAGTGAGGTCAATAAGAACTGACCGTTATAATATGAGTTGGATGATTTCAACAACGAAATCAAGATTTGATGTTGGAACAGTCATGTAATGATGAGGGTTTAGTGGCGGAGTTTGAGATTTGATTTTGATTTGACATGATCAACTCTTATTAATAATTTTTTTGGATTGGTGGTATAAAATGACCATATAATTCATATTCTAATGTTTACATCCTTATTATTAAATAAAATTTTTCATTTGCATACCTTGAATTTGATGTTTCTAACCTTCAATTGTTTCTCTTTGTCTTGTCTTCAGGTGCTCTTCAGTGTATTCTTCAATTGCTTAAGTCACCAAGTTCCTATCATATATGAGCTGCAAAAATCCATCAGAGCTGCAGAATCTCAACAATTCTGTAGTTATATATATTTTTATTCTTTTGAAAAGGAAAAAGGGATGCAAAGAAACTAATATTTTAGAACAGGAATAAAGAAAATGTAAGGTGCCAAAAATTTTTGTTTTCAACTCAGATTTTCTGTATAATTATGCCAATCAATGATTGGTTTTCATATATATATATATATATATATATATATATATATATATATATATCTTCTTATCCAAATTTATATCAACATTATCTTGAAAATTATTAACAAAATCCTCCTTTATCAATGGCTTGTGATAGATCCTTTTTCGATGTCTATTTATGAGGAGATGACATTTTTCTTCATCAATGGTTTTGATCCCAACTGCTCCATTATCAAAGTCTCTCTCAATCTCATAGGGCCCAAGCTAGTGAGTTTGAAATTTTCCTTGAAAATCCTTGAACTTTGAATCCAAGGGTAGTGCCCAATCTCCTGCTTGAAATTTTATTTCTTTGATATATTTTTCATGTCATCTGGATCTGTGTTGCTGAATTAGGTTTGTATTTTGAATTGCAACTTGTCTTATTTCATCAAGCTCATTGAGTTGTTCCATTCTATGCCTTTGTGCTTCTGACAGGTCAAGTCCCAGTTTAACTATTGTCTTGAAATTTTTTATTTCGAACTCTATTGGAAATAGGACTTGCTTCCCATAAACAAGTTTATAGGGAGTATGTCATGTTGTGCTTCTCCATGTTCTGCGGTAGGCCCATAAATATTCTGGAAGCTTTTCTTCCCTATCCCTTCTATGCAAATGTACAATCTTTGTAAGGATTGCTTCAATCACTTTATTAGTGGATTCTACTTGTCCACTTGCCTGCGGATAATATGGAGTAGACATCCTATGCTTGATTTTGTATTCTTCTACTATCTTCTGCACCATTCTAGATGTAAATTGAGTTCCTTAATCTGTCACAATTTACCTTGGGACACCAAAATGAGTAAAAATATCCTCAAAAATAAATGAAACTACAACATTTTCAGTAGCAAAAGAAAGTGCTTTAGCTTCTACCTATTTAGTGACATAATCAGTGCACACAAGAATATACCTCTTTTGTCTTGATTTTGGATTGATTGGTCGAACAAAATCCGGAGCCCATTTTTCAAAAGGTTCAATAAGTACCTGAGGTTGTAAAGGAATTTCATATGAAGGAACAAGTTTCCCCATTCTCTGACAACTATCACATCTCTTAACATATTCTTTTGGGCTTCTTAAAAATTGAAGGCCAATAATATCCTAATATAAGGAATTTGTAAGTAGTTCTTTTATCAACAAAGTTTCCTCCACATGGTTCATCATGACATGATTTTATTATCTCTGGTATTTCGTCTTCTCTTACACACCTTCAGATGATGAGATTTGGACCTGTCTTGTACAATTCTTTATTTATCGATGAATAAGATGCACTCACTTGAATTATCTTCCTCTTTTCTCTAGGAAAAAAATATGATGGTAGCTTCCCTGTGGCCCAATAGTTAGCAACGTCTATAAACCATGGAGATTTAGTAGATATTGAAAAAATATATTCATCAGGAAAACTATATTCTACTGGTGTATCCTTGTTATCATTTTGAATTCTAGACCAAAAGTCAGAAACTGTGTTTTGTTTTCCAAGTCGATCTAAAATGGTGATATTGAATTCTTGCAGTAATAATAACCATCTTTTGATTCTACCATTAGTGATTGATTTATTCATTAGATATATAATTGCAAAATGGTCTGTGTGAATGAAAGTTTCATAGCTAGTGATGTAATGTCTAAATTTGTTAATGGCATGGATAACAAATAAAAACTCCTTTTCGGTAACAATATAATTTAACTCTGCTGGAGTCAAATTTTTACTTGTATAGTAAATGGCAGAAGGAGTCAAGTCCTTTTGTCTGAATACAGCTCCCAGAGTTGTTTATGAAGCATCAGTTGAAATGTGGAAAGGAAATTTCTAGTTTGGTCCTCTTAAGATGGGTACTTCAGAAATCTTTTCTTTCAAAGTTTCAAATGCCTTTTGGTAATTAGGATTCCAACTGAATTCACAATATTTTGTAAGAAATTTGAAGAGTGGAGATGCAATCTATGTAAAGTTTTCTATGAATCTTTTGTAGTATCCAGTAAAACCAAGAAAACTCCTAACATCTCTTTGACAATTTGGAATTGCTAATTTGGAAATAAATTCTACTTTCGATGAGTCCACCTTAATTACATTTCCTGATATATGGTGTCATAAAACAATCCCCTTAGTAAACATCATAAAAACAAATTCATGACTTAATGAGAGATTTTATTCCTTACATATTATGAGAAATTTTTCCAAAATTTCAAGGGCTTTTTCAAAATAATTTCCATAAACCGTAAAATCATCCATATAAACGTCCACACAATCATGAATTAGATCAGAGAAAATAGCCAATACTGCTCTTTGGAATGTTTTTGGTGCATTGTGTAATCCAAAAGGAATTATTCGGTAGGCATAAGTTCTCCATGCACAGGTAAAAGTGGTTTTGTCTTGATCTTTTGGTGCTACTTGAATTTGATTATATCCACTAAAACCATCCAAAAATGAAAAATATTTCTTCCCTGCTAATGTATCTAAAACTAGATCTATGAAAGGTGATGGAAACTGATCTTTTAAAGTAGCCTTATTCAGTTCCCTATAATCAATACATACTCTCCATTTTCGATTCGTTTTAGGGAAAATTACTAAAGGTGAAACTCACTGACTGTCTGATATTGGATAAATAAAGTTTACATTCAATAGTTTTTGTAGTTCCTCCTTTACAATTTCCCTTAAGTTTGGATTCATTCTTCTATGAGGTTTTCGGATTGGTCTGGCATTATTTTCAATATATATGTAATGCATGCAAGTTTCAAGATTAATTCCTTTCATGTTAGTGTATTCCCATGCATATGCAAAAGAGTCTTTTTGTAATGTTTCCATTAATTTCTTCTTTTGAAATTCTCCCTGATTTGTTTTTTTACATTTAAAGTTTTTCCTGGAAATATTTCTATTGAAGAATTGCCAAATTCTTCCATTGAATATAAAGACATTTGTCTGGATGATAGATATTCAATATTGCAATGTTATTGAAAATTTTGACTACTCTCATAGGGTGAAGATAATTCATTATTTTCTATTGAATTTAGAATATAATCTTCTTCACTAATTTGTGAGATAGTAAAAATATGTTGTATGTCCTTATCATCATCCATCAATTCTTCATTTTCTACCTCTATCATTGTTTTTGCTGGTGGGTATAATGTGAATTTATTCGTTGAACTACCATCAGAGATAAACATATCACCAGATTTACAACTAATAAAATCATAAACTGTAGCTAACCAAGGTCTTCCTAATATTAATGGATGTCCTCCTAAGTTATTATTGGGGGTTAAGATCATAAAATCAACTAGATATTCCCAAGAATCTAAGGATACATAAATGTCTTCTAATACACCATCAAGTTTAATTACAGATCTATCTGCTAATTGTAACAATGTTGGTGTATATTGAAGATTTGGAAGCCTTAGTTGATCCATAGTTTGTTTACTCATGATGTTTATGGCTGCTCCTAGGTCGATCAATGTGTTTGGGATTTCGATACCATTTATGTGTGTCTTCGGAATGGGACTTCCTGGATCCAAATATTTTTTTATTGTTGTTTTCCCCATCATAATGTCTGCAATTTGCCCAACTAACTCTATACTTTTTACTTCTTTTATTTTTCTTCTAGGTTTCTTTATACTCAACCCCCTTATTGTCTTTGAAAGGATTGAAATTTATTTGATATATTGTAGCAAAGGAATTTTTATGCAAACATTCTTTAGCGCATTTAACATATCATAATCATGGAACATGATTTGTTTTTCTAACGCTTTATCAGTTTGTAGTCTTTCAGGGAAAGGTTGTTTTGAGACAGATATTGAAGGTTTTTCTATAATGGGAGTTGAATTTATTGGAGTATCATGTGTTTGTTTTTGAAGATTTTATTTCTGATGAAGAGATGTCTCTTCTTCAGAATATATATTTTTCTTTTGAATATTTTCATTTTGATGAAGGGATGCCTCTTCATCAGAATGATTATCTTTTTCTTTTTCTTGGATAACAACATATGCCAATTTCTTTTCTAATATTCTACCAGATATGAGTTGGACATTATTAAGATCTAGTGGAGTTATCATATAGGTCTGAAAATTTTGTCCCTCCATGTTGTAAATAGGTTGTGTATTTTTATTGTTTGTGTTTGGAATTGGTTGAGAAGGCAATTGATTTAGTATTTGTGGAAATGGCAATGAAAGTTGTAGATTCTGATTTTGAAATTGAGGTTGAATTTGTTGACTAGATTGAAGAAAATGTTGTGGCAGAAAGTTTGTATAAGGTTGTGGATACTTGTGATATTGAGAGTGTCTACCATAAGTATTCTTCCATCCTTGTGTCCAAGGTTGGGATTGAGACCAAGGTTGCTGCCATGGCATTGGTGTAGTCCAGTTATTTTGTGGGGGTTGAGTATACATCTAGTGTTGAAACCTTGAGTTTGTGATCCTTGCCATGGCCTTATAGCAACAAAGCAAAGAGGATATACTTGGTTTGGTACCATTTACTCTTGGTAGACAGCTTTTAGACTTGGGATGGAAGGACACTTCTTTGTTTCATTATTTTATGTACATATAACACAGGTTTTTATGCTTTTCAAATCAAGAGGGCATTCTCTTAAGGCATGTTTCTTTATGCACTTAGGACAAAAGATAGATAAGGAATCACTTTTAGCTCTTTTTTTTTTTTTTTAGTTTCAAGGTGTCTATTTGTTCACTAAGACTTCCTAAAATATATGTTTTGAATTCATCAAGGAAATTTCGTATTTTAGCCCTACTTAATGTTCCAGCAATAGATTTATTAATTCTAGAGATAACATGATCTCTTGAATTATTTCCAACTCATGACTTACCTCTTGAAAGGTGTATGCATAATTAAAAAAATATCAGGTAATGATAGTTGAGAAATATCTCCTTTTCCCATCATGTTAAGGATATATATCCATTCATCTCTAGTGGATTTCAATAGGATAGATTTCAAAGTATCTTCATGGAATGTGTTATTAAGCCCATAAACCATTTTAATGTTGCATCCTTAAGATTTGCTGGAAACAATTTCAATTTTTGAGAGTCGAGTAAGTAATCATATGATCTACATAAAAATTCGAATTCAAAAAGAAATGTTTCAAGATGCTCACTTCTTAATCCATGGAAGTTAGGAAGGATAGAGGATGAGATATTTTTCATTGTGGCAGTAGTATCTTCATCAAGTATAGGAAATCCAACAAGATCTGGTGCTACTCTATCTCTTCTACCTCTAACTCCACCTCTTCCTCCACCTCCACCTCCACCTCCAATCTTAGGTCCACCTCCTCCTTTTCTTAAATGTTCATCATTCAAGTTCTGTACTTCTCCTTCCCCTTCTCCAACCATTGTATATTATTCAGAGTTGATATAAGATTCTAAGATTGGAATTGTTTGTTCCTCTATCAATGGTATATTAAAGAAGATTTCTTCTTCCTCTTCCTCACTAGGGATTTCTAGCTCTTGGGCTAAAATTTGTTCTCTAGTAGAGGTTAGGAAAATTAGTCCTTCTGTTGGGGATGTAGGATCTTGTTCTTCACAACTGCTTTAGTTGATGAGGTTGGTGAATCTCTAGGTTGAATTTCTGATCTTAATACCTCAGGAAGTCTATATCTACCTGCTAAGAATGGTATGCGATTTTGGGTAGGTGGTGTGGCACTATGAGGTCTTAATGGGGTGAGTGGTGTTGTTGGAATTAAACTTCTACCTCTAGCTACAAATATACCCCTAAAATCTCTTTCTCTATGCATGTCATATTTATTTTTATGGATTTTTATAAGAGAGATACATTAGGGGAATTTTGAGGTCTAAAATGGGCCTCCTAAGAAAATAATAAAGTAATAGCTAAATCAATAAAATAATATTTATGAATTTGCAATTCACTTTTTGCACCAAAATCAATGTAACCATGGTTAAATTCAATTCAAAATTTATACCAAAATAAAATTAATAAAAAAATTGCATTGATGTGACTATAAATAAGAATGAGTTTTTCAAGAAAAAGTCATTATCATTGAACAACTAATGCATTTTTCCTTTGTACTTAAATAACTTAAAATAAAATATAAATATAAATTCATAAATTATTAATTATATAATATGTTATTAATTAAAATTTATATTATTTAAATTGTATAATAACATGTAATTAATGTACTATATAAAAATAATATTATAAATGTCATATATTATTTTATGTATGAATTTTATTCAAAAAATGTGAAATGACATTTATTATGAGTACTTTACTTTGACTTTAAAAGTACTTATAGCACTACCATGGTTAACCATGAAAATAATATAATAAATGTAATATATTATTTTATGTATGAATTTTATTCAAAAAATGTGAAATGAAATTTATTATGAGTACTTTACTTTGACTTTAAAAATACTTAGAGCACTACCATGGTTAACCATGAGTTTTTATCCACCATTGAAAATGTGACAAGTAAGTACCTTTAACTCAAGCAATGCCACCTCAACCATTAGGGATGATGTCATCCCCTAAAATGTGATTGGTTCTCATAAAGTGAATTTTGATTGTACATTTTACTTAGGAGGCCCATTTTAGACCTCAAAATTCCCCTAATGAAACTCCTATATACACTTCCCCAACAACGGCGTCATAAAATTTTTAGTCAATTTAATGTTCTTAAATTACTATCATAAATTATCGACTGGAGTTGGTAATCTTGTGAAGTGCAAGTGCAATATATATGCTAGAAGCCTTTGTTACTTAGTTTATTATGATGATTTTATTTGTGAAGGTTGTTTTTGAAGATGTCTTTATTTTGTATGTCCTTAAAGAATTTGATGAATTGAACTGCAAATTTATGAATACTAAACTAAATTCGAATTTAACTAAGTTCCAAAAACTACAACAAATATATTTTCAAGTCTTAACTAATTTATCCGTTAATAGCTAAGAATTAATTTGAGAAAACTAAAATTCTAGAAAAGAAGCAAACTCTAATATTTTTATGGTTTTTTATAAATTTTATGTAAATGAAATTTGAACCAAAGAATAGGTGAATCACTAATTTTCCTAAATCACTACAAGGTATTTCCACTATTATACTCAGAAAAGAAATTTCTAAATCACTATTGAAAAATAAACTCCCTAGACTTTGCAAGAAGGAACTTATTGAAAACTGAAAAGGAAATCTTCTATTGCTTTAAAAGTGTCTCACGGAAGAAAAACTAATCTACAACAAACCATTGTTTCATAGAAAGAAACTATGATTATATATGTGTTTTAATCATTCAGAAAATAAACCTACATCAAATGACAAAAACGAATGATTTAAACATCTATTCTAACAAGATGAAATTCTAGAAATGATTATAGTGTCTAACATAATGAAATAAAATGATAAAAATAAATCAGGAATCTATACTACGAAATTCTGGAAATGATTATAGATTCTAACATAAGAATGAAAATAAAAGCAAATCATACATCTATGCTACTAAATCCAATGAAAGCATAACTTGAGGATAAAAATGAAATTATGGAAGAACATCTAAATACAAGAACATAAATAAAATAGAACCTCTTATTTGCAGGGGTCCTCCACAATAGATGGTTTCAAGTCTAATCTTTATTAATTGCACATTGAGGCTTTGAAACACTTCTTCATTCAAGGAGTAAATTAAACATAATTTTAATGAGATTACAGTCAGACAATTATATCCCTCCCAATACAATTACTAGCTTGGTATTTATAAAATCATGTCATTAATTATCTTGAGGCTTTTATGCCTATTAGGACTAGAAAATTCTATATTAAACTCTAAATGGAAAGTATAATTTCGTTGCTTCATGGCAGAGAAAATCGTGAAGCATGATGGCTTCAGACTCCTCGCTCGCTTATTTCAGCACCTGGTTGACCGTTCCTTTGACCGCATATCTGGGCGATTTCTTGCTTGATTTAGGCCAGATGGATAGGATGAGATCCATGATAGGATCATTTTTCACCAGCCCATATAATTCGCTGCTCCATTAATACCTCAGAACCTATCGAACCGTGGCAGTGGCTATAGAAACAGAGATTGGCTGCAGAATTGCGTTAATTCCCTAGCTAATGCAAATTTTACTCGAACAATAAGGAACAATTGAAAATATGAAAAATAGATCATTAGAATACCTTACCAAGTCAAAATTTCCATTTTAACATTTGTTTGAGCCAATGGTGTTGACAAAAAGAAGGAAAGATAAGTGAAAGGGAGTGTCAAAATTGAGGCAGTCTTGAGGCTCTACAATTATGGTTAAATTTTATTCTGTATAATTACTTAATGATATCATAAAATGTTATGTGACAACTAATATGATCATTTGAAGCTGTTATTTATATAAGAAAATTCGTTCCAGTATACCCTAGTAAAATCAACACGGTATCAGAGTTGGGGGGGGCCATTGAAGAACAAACATTGAAGAGAAGTTTGAAAAGTTTGTGTTTTATCCTCCTCTTAGATGTTTTATCTAGTCCTCGAAGAGAATCAAGTTTTATTTTGAGGATAGGTATGAAATATGCTTTTTTGGAGATATGAGGAGGTCTGAATTTGAGGAACATTCGAAGTTCGGGGATCACAATAGTTTCTGTTGAGCAATCTGAATTCCTCTGCTTGATCAAGACTATAGGGTATATGTATGGTTTGAGTTCTATATGATCCAAATTCTACTCCTGTGATTCTACAGTTCGAGTACTATTGATTTCACTGAGATCTGAATGTGTGTGTGTGTGTGTGTGTTTCTTTGGAAGACCGAACACATTTATGTGGAGGTCCTAATTTATGCCATGGTGAAGGTATGGAATTCTATGACCCCTTGTTATGGATATTGATCCATGTAGACTTCAATATCGTTGAGTATATTTTCTAAGTAATCTCTAAGATTTACCGTGATCTGATGAAGAGATCTAGGCCAAGACCTAGATATGGTGCAAGGAGTTGATGTCATTTTTGAATAAGGTTTCTATGTAAAATTTAATCTATGTTAAAGACCTAGAAAGGAATGTGAGGTTTTGTTGCTCTGTTCATGTGACATATGCCAAAATATAAATATCTGTTGAGTAAGGTTACAAGCCTGATATGGTTTGAATTGGGTTGAATGAGACTTAAATGAATTCAAAGGTTATTTTGAGCATAGGTTGACTGAAATTTCAGTCCAAGATCTAGTTCTATCTTTGAAGACTAGAAAACCTAACAATATATCATAGATTTGAGTTTGACATTTTTCCTTGGAAACTAGGCCAAGAACCGGTGTGAAGATTGTCTTGCATTGGAAACTCTCTGAGTATAAAGCAAAGAAATTAGACCACCTTCCTCTTGTATACTTGTGGAATGATGTGATTTTTTATAACTATGGTCCCTCCTAATATATATATATATATATATATATATATATATATATATATATATATATATAATCGAACTCAAGTGGAAATCCATGGCAAGGGATGACTAAGTTATTGGCTTAATAAAACAGGTATGGTAGCTGACTTTGGATATTGGTAAACTAATTTCATATAAACTCAAGCTATAGAATGGACCCTCAACAATTATAACATTAGATGATATTTGTAATCAAGGGTAACTTACCTCATGACTTTAGAATCCACAATTGTAGGAGGAAACTTCAAAATCACATGATGCAAGTGCCACATCAAGTGTATTTCCCACGACACCTTGCTAAGAATTCTCCAGCATAAATTCTGAGACCTATTTATATCTAAAAGTAATGTGAAGGGGATATGAGATATTAAATCCAAGGTTGTCATCCTATTGAAAATATAGTATGTTACATGATCATCATCCTCAAATTATGATCATAGAATGCTGATCTGAGTTATAGATGAAAAGAAAACAAAATTTTGTGACGAATTAGCTCAAGATTATGTCATCAAGTCTGAGCCCTTTGTTGGAAGTATGAATTTATGGAAGAAAATGAAATCTAGTTCGAGCTTGTATAAAAGGCAAGATCAATAATGAGACCTAAACTATGGTATTTGAGTTACCTTTGTTAGGATTCATTTAACATTAAGTTTCCTTTGTTTTGATGACAGGTAAAAAGAAATAGAAAAACCTGGGAATTCATGTCTTGGAAATATGTGGCATCCAAACGTCATGGCATTCATGCTCCAGTCCTATATATATATATTTCCTGAGGTATGTTGCAACATAAAAATTACATCTAGATGAAGAAAGTTTGTCCCTCTGAAATCACAAGATTTGATCATTTCATTCTACAATAATGCTATGCTACCATGATGAGTTTAGAAGAAGATAATTTGTGTCATGAAAAACTATAAAAAGGAGCATAAAAACTATAATTAATCTCTAGATATATGAGCCAACATTGTTGACCTTTATTGAGTGATCTCATAAATATTTATCTTAAGGTATAGTCCTAGAACCTATGATATTCTCGAACTCCTAAGGAATGATGCATTAGAGACCTTATATAAGTTTGTACCATTGACAAATTTTAAATCATTAACCTTATGAAATATTTTGAAAGTCTAGAAGGCACTCATTCTGTCATGGATAGCTCAGTATCCTTAAGATTTTATCAAGATAGAATAATTAAATTGATGATCAAATTATGAATATATATTATCCCTCTTCTTAACTTTTATTTGATAATGGTTGACTAGGGTTTGATTGATTGGAATACTGACCAAATTCATAAACCTTGAGGATTTTTAGGGCTTTTTTAAAACCCTATCTTAGATACTCAAATTTTCTATTGATATTTAGATAAGCCCTAGTCACATGGTTGTGGTATGTTGGTAGTAAATGTGTAATTGCATGGTTAATAAGCAAGATACACTCTTGATGTTTTTTTGTTGTTGTCATATAATACTAATGGGTCCTAATGACTAAGTAAAGTTGCACATGATTGTATAATGGATGTCTGGCTTGGTTATAATTAAAGTTAGAATATGACATATATATATATATATATATGGTGCTAACCAAGGACAAAATATAATTGTTGCTAAAACTTTTCCAAGTTTTGTTTTTGAAAGACATGTATGCAACTAGAACTTATGGACAAATCCTAATATTAATTGCTACCACTGAAAGAATAAACCCTGGCTCCTTGATGATTATGTCGACAAGGTCGATGATATGGACTCCTTGATAATGACGATATGGAAGAGATTAACTCCTTGATGAGTTGAAAAACATTTATTGAACCTAAGAAGACTAAGGTCATGAGGGAACTGACACACTCTCAAGAGATGCATATTTTCTTGATTATTTATATTATTGTTTCATTACGAGTCTCTTGTCTTTGTATATATTTATTGGCTATATTTGTTCTTATGTGGCCTCCTAACAAGGATTTCAAGTACACAATAAAAATTTCAAGGTATGTGGTAGAAAATGAAGAAGGATGGAAGAACAAAGAAAATAAGACTCATGATTATAAGAGCCTTGGAATCAAAGGGAATAGACAAGATCAACTTGGGTGAAACATGTTCTGACCTACAAAGAAATGAAGTATGTTGAAACTTCCAAGATGAATATGGCTAGAAGTTTTGAAGAACAATGTGGAGCCAAATTTGTTGAAAATGAGCCTGGTATGTGCTAATGAGATGTTTCTAACATAAGATGAGGGATTTTGATCATTCAATGTAAGAGGGAGATTGCTTCCAAATTTGAGATGAAAGATCTTAGGTTGATGCACTATTTCTTGGGCTTAGAGGTGTGGCAGAAGCCTAAAGATATTTTCCTCAACCAAGGAAAATATGTTGTCAAACTCTTGAAGAGATTTGGGATGGTGGATTGCAAATCCATGGCCACACCAATGGAGGAAAACTTCAAGAAGTTATGTGGTGATTCCACAGGACCATATGTAGTATATCCTTCTATATTAATGACAACTATTTGGGGCTTTAATGCTTCTGATAAACACTAGACCAGATATATGTTTTTCTATTAACACCTTGAGCCAATTCATGGTGGAACCTTTTCATGCTCACTACGTGGCCACAAAACGAGTGTCGCAATATCTGCAAAACGTGTGTTCTGATATCTACATGGGATAATCAATTATGGACTAAGGTATGTCTCTAATGATTATTTGAGAATACATGGATATAAAGATGCAAATTGGGATGGGAGTGTTACCGACGGGAATGACACATCAGGGTGTTGCTTTTGTTTGGGATATGACATGATTTATTAAATGACCAAGAAGAAAATATTTGTTGCTCTCAGCACAACTGAGGCAAAGTATATTGCAGATAGTATGACTATTTGTGAGGCAATGTGGGTGTGAAAGGTCCTTACAGAGCTATTTGATCATGTTCCAGATATGGCCGATATATGTTGAGCCAATCAAGGTGGGATCAGACTTTCAGATAATTTGAAAGAAGAAACCCTAGCTCCTTGATGGGTATTTTCTTAATTTTTTCTATTATTGTTTCCTTATGAGTCCCTTGTCTTTTTATATCTTTCTTGGCTATATGTGTTCTTATGTGGCCTCCTAGGAAGGATTGCAGGTACACAATGAAGATTGCCAGGGATGTGGTAGCAAATGAAGAAGGATGGAATAAAAAAAACAAGAAGAATCATGATTATATGAGCCTTGGACTCAGAGGGATTAGACAATATCAACCTGGGTGAAGCATGTTTTGACCTATGAATAAATGAGGTATGTTGCGACTTCCAAGATGAAGATGGCTAGAAGTTTTGAAGAGAAATGTTGAGACAAATTTGCTGAAAATGAGCCTGGTATGTACTAATGAGATGTTTCTCACATAAGATGAGGGCCTTTGATGATTTCGTGTAAGAGGGAGCTTGCCTCCAAATTTGAGATGAAATATCTTAGGTGGATGCATTATTTCTTGCGCTTAGAGGTGTGGCAGAAACCTAGAGAGATTTTCCTCGACCAAGGAAAATATGTTGTCAAACTCTTGGAGAGATTTGGGATGGTGGATTGCAAATCCATGGCCACACCAATGGAGGAAAGCTTCAAGAAGTTATGTGGTGAAGTCAAGGGACTAGATCTAGTAGATACGTCTATGTACTGACAACTAATTGGGGCTTTTATGTTTCCGGTGAACACTAGACGGGATATATGTTTTTTTATTAACACATTGAGCCAATTCATGGTGGAACCTTTGCATGCTCACTAGGTGGATGCAAAACACGTGTTGTGATTTTTTTTCCCAAAAATAAATAAATCAAGATTTATATATATATCAAAAAGTTACATCGTATATGCTGGAGAATTACTTTAGAGTTCAACGCCCACTACAAAGGGGGGCCAATAGAGATGTTTTTCCAGATTAGGACAAAAACTGGAAACCCAAAGACTATGAAGCACCAAAAAACAATGTATCATCAAGCCTTTTGTGAGAAAAAACTTCAACCATACTAGATATCAAGGCCTCCATATTGGAGAAACACCCCATAGTCATAGCAAAAAATTAAAAAATACCAGGCCTCCCTTAAGGGAAAAAATCCCAAATAAAGTTCCATAGTGAAACAATGTTATCCATGTCATAGTAACAACATAAAAATAAAGAAAAAATATTTACAGCTTGTCCAAAATAGTGATGTATGTACAAAAAACTCCAGGATACATAGCATTGTTGGAGGAAATATTAAACAGCCTAAAAATTAGAAAGAAGGAAAATTTCAATACGGCCTAGTGTCTGACACATGAACCACCAACTGGCTCTTCTCCTCTATTTGCCATGAGCACGAAAATTTTTGTAGACCATCATTAGACAGACAGTTAGCAGTCACGTTCTGTTCCCTGTAAATATGCCATACAGAAATCAATATAAAATGTATTTTTAGAGCTTGAATCTCTTCAAGAATTGGAAGTAACAAAAATTTTGACATCTTTGAGTGTTGTTAACCCAATTTATGACAATCAAGGAGTCTGCAAAAATTTGAACCGAATCAATGCCGAAGGGACTGAGCTAGCAAATGAGGAGTTTAAGCATTTAAATTCCAGGAAAGTTGTTTGTGCCTTCTCCAAGGCCCACAAGAGGCTTACCTCATGGAGACATTTTGATTTTTATGTATAATCATACGCACCTCATTACGTTCGTGTTGTGTAACCAACTCAAAAAGAGAAGAAAAGAGATATAAACGCCTTAGAAATGAGCCACTTCGAGGGGGCAACCTCCAATACATTACATAAATGAACAATTCTTGGATGATACAATTCACAAAACCTCCTTTCTATATAGAGGAGTCCATGGGGCCATAATGTAATCCTAGTGGGCCACAATGTAATCCTAGCCGACCTAACAATAATAATTTAAGGGCACAATAATAACAAAATGGGGTTACAAGGGTACAATAATAACAATAAGGGGGTTACACTAATAACAATAAGGGACTATACTAGTAATATAGGGACCTAACATGCCCCTCTCCTTCAAAAAAGTGTTGTCCTCAATGCTTGAGTAGCTCTGGGTGCTTCTGTATAAAATTCTCATCCTCCCATGTAGAATCTTCTGTGGGTAAGTTCTTCCACTTGATGAGATACTCTGAAATTGATCGATTTCGTAGCTGTCGAGTTCTTGTTTCCATGACTGCTTCAGGTTCCAATATGATTTTTCCTTCCTCATCAAGTTCTGGAAATATTGTTTGAACCGGAAGATTTTCACCTATAACCTTCTTTAAGCATGAAACATGGAAAAATGGATGTACTCGCGAAGAAGCAGGAAGCTCCAATTTGTATGCCATAGTACCAATATTTTGCAACACCTTGTAAGGACCATAGTACTTTGGCGATAATTTATTATCCTTCTTTGCTTGCTTGAGGGACATTTGTTTGTATGGTTGTAGCCGTAAAAATACCCAATCTCCTACATCAAAACTTCTCTCGCTACGATGTTGTTCTGCCTGTTGTTTCATTCGATTTTGTGCCAAATTCAGGTTATCCTTTAAGAGTTGGAGAACTTCTTGCTGATGCTCGATGTGATCTTCCACCGCTTGAACCTTCGAATTTTCCCTTAAAGATGATGTGATGGATGGTGGATGATATCCATAAAGTGCCATAAATGGGGTCATTTTTGCTGCAGTATGGAAGGAAGTGTTATACCACCATTCAAAGAGAGGTAACCACTTGACCCATTGTGTTTGTTTATCAGATACAAAACAACGAAGATATCCTTCCAAACATTTATTTACTATCTCAGTTTGACCATCATATTGAGGATGATAAGATGAGCTATGAGCTAATTGAGTACCCAAACAAGAAAATAACTCCGTCCAAAAATTTCCAGTAAAAATGGGATCTCTATCGCTCACAATAACCCTTGGGCTTCCATGTAGATTTTGAATTCTGTCCACAAATGTAGTAGCAACTGTACTTGCTTTAAATGGATGAGATAATGCACAAAAGTGTGCATACTTGGTAAGTCTATCAACTACCACCATGATGACACTCTTTCCTTCTGACTTAGGTAAACCTATGATAAAATCCATTGAAATCTCCTCCCAACGTTGACTTGGAATGGATAAAGGTTGTAGAAGTCCCGGGGTCTTAATTGTTTCCACTTTATTCTGCTGGCAAACCAAACATTCCACCACAAACTTTCGAATATCAGATTTAAGGCCATCCCAAAAAAATTCTTTCTTCACCCTGTGGTAAGTTTTTAAAAATCCTGAGTGTCCTCCTAAAGGAGAAGTGTGCAATTCCAGAAGAATCTTCTGTTTTAGTTGGGAATTCTTACAAAGATATAAGCGATCTTTGTACCATAAGGAATCATTTTTCCAACTAAATGTATCAGATGTACTAGGATCTTGCTGCAACTTTTTAATGAGTATCCATACATCTTTGTCCTTCTTCCATTCATCTCTTGCTTCAGTTATCCAATCTGGTTGGATAATAGAAATGGCACAAAGCAATGCTTCCACCTCTTCATCTTTTCTTGAGAGTGCATCTGCAACAACATTAAGCTTTCCTTTTTTGTAGATTATTTCAAAGTCATAACCCAACATCTTTGTGACCCATTTTTTCTTGTCAATATCATGTGAAAAAGGGCATCTAACATGGTTTTTAATTATATTTTTGTGTTTGCTATTTGATCTAGATTTTGTTCATTCAGCTGCGGAATCTTGCCACTTTCCGCAGCTGCTGCAACTTTCCGCAGCTATTTTGTGAAACTCTATGCTACAAGTGTCTACAAGGGAAACGAGCCACATGGGCAGGTCAGGAATGACGTGGACATGGTTCGTGTCCTATTGGTTCAAGCAAACTCGTCCAAAGAAGCCGCGGTCAAAGGCGTCCACATGGAAGTCAACTATGGAGTTTCATGTCGGCCGGACTCTGTTTCGTGGCACATAAAGATCCATACGGCCGTTTCTAAGCCTGCGGAGGTTAAATCGACATCTGTACAGGGTTCTAGATTCGAATTGAAGCATCCACCTCTCGTAGATCTACTTTCCAACACAGCCATACTCCTATATCCGTGGACGTAGTGGTCTACGTGCTCTCCACTAGCATGAACATTAGGAAACAGTTATAGTTTGTTGTTATATATAGTGTGTTTGCATACGCATATGAAGTTAGTTGAAGTTAGTTGATGTTCGTGAATGTAGTCTCTGTTATCTTTTAGTCTGCTCTGTAGTGATTACGCTGCACTTGTGCCGTAACATTACTATTCTGTAATGAACTACTTTTTAAATATGAGAAGACTCTGTTTTTCAACTTAATTCGTGTTTGAAGACCGTTACCAAGGCTGTGTAGAGGGCCCCTGCTCAGCTAAGGTTTTGTGTATTAGTGTATATTTCTCATTTCATTTCTTTAAAAATCATTGTATCATAATCCATTCATATGTTCATACTTTGCAGTTGTTTCATTTCTGTTTATATACTTCCATAATTTCCATTTCATTTCTGTCTTTCATGCTTTATGATTGTTAATCACTGATCAGTGTTTATGTTTTTCAGGTTTTAGATGGGCAGCCCAGGCATTTTTATAGCTTTTTGACTAATGACATGAAACTAACATTGTTCTGCTGCTAGTTTGTTTTCCATAGCTTTTGTTTAATTTCAGTCTTGCTTTGTTCATTTCAGTTTTGTTTTTCTGCTTCAGTAGTTAAAATTTAGACATACTAATCTGCTCATAGCATCTTCAGTTGCCTCCGAAAGCCACAGCTGGACTGATGGTGATGGATTGCATTATGAAATGTGTAGTTTAGTATTAGTTTCTTTTCTGCAAATTTAGATATATTAAGCTGCTCATAGCATCTTCAGTTGCCTCCGAAAGCCACAGCTGGACTGATGGTGAGGGATTGTATTATGAAATGTGTAGTTTAATATTAGTTTCTTTTCCGCAAATTTAGATATATTAAATCATGCATGACATCTTCGGTTGCCTCCGAAAGCCACAGCTGGACTGATGGTGAGGGATTGAATCATGAGTGTATGGTTTAGTATTGGTTTACTTTCTGCAAATTAAATATCAGTTACACAAGTTGTTTATGATTACTTCCGAAAGTCATAGCTGGTCTAATGATGAAGGGTCAGAAAATGAATTGATGTAATCTGATTTAGATTTATTTTGTTGCAATTTTAAATTTCCTTAAGCATAGTTTCTTTTTTTTGTTTAGTTGGCAGCAAGAATAGTTTGGTTTTCATGTTCACTAGTTTACTATTTTGATTCATTAGATTAGCAGCACCTTTTCATTTCAGCAGTACACTTTTACTTTCTTTCAAGTCTTGTCATTGTAATTTTCAATTTGCTTTTAAAGTTTCAAGTTGGCAAATCATTATAGGGGATATCACTTCCTTGAACAAATATAACCAAACTTGTTTTCATTTTAGAATTTCCATTTCACCTTAGAAAGACCAAAAACGACAAAAGTTAAGAAATAGGTTATCTTGCACATATAGTGTGCCGCACTTCATCAGCTTACGATTCCCGGATTGACAAATTAAATGCAGCAATTTAGGACACACTAAATTGACCAAACATTTTGGCGCCGTTGCCGGGGAAGTGTAACTAGGTAGCCAATTTCTTAAAAAAAAAAACATAAAATCATAAAAGAAGGAAAACTTGATAACTTCTTGAAGTATGCTCTCCTCTTGCACCTAGTGTGATCTGGAGGATCAGAAAAGAGAGTTATTGGTTTAGTAATTTCTTAAGTATGCTCTCTTCTTGCACCTAGTGTGATCTGGAAGATCAGAAAGAGAATTATTAGCCCAACTTTTTAAAAAATAAAAAATGACATGCATAGAGCAAGAGATTCTAAGGGAAGGTTTATAGCTAAAGCCAAGAGTTCGATTTTCATAACTCCATCTTCTTCAAGGCATAGACCAGATTCACCACCATCTACCCCTAGCCTTAAGATTTTTGGAAGTCAAGGAACAATTGAATTAGAGGATTCTCCTATACCACCTACTAAAACCCACTTAGAAAACAAAGAGACTTTCTCTCATCCTTCCTTGGTAGAAGAACTAGAGGACCATAAAGACTCTAAAGAAACTATCATGGCAGAGGAAGTAATAAATAGAGGTGGAGGTGGAAGAGGAGGAGATAATGGAGATAACAATGGTGAAGGAAATAATGGTAGAAATAGGGATTTGTTGGGATTCCCTATAGTTGATGAGGAAACTCATGCAAAAATGAAAAATATTTCACCATCTGTTCTCCCTAACTTTTATGGATTGCGAAGTGAGGATCCTGAAACATTTCTGTTTGAGTTTGAAGTAGTGTGCCGAACTTATGACTATATGGAAGATTCTCAAAAACTCAAACTGTTTCCTTCAACATTGAAGGGATCTGCTTTGAAATGGTTCATGGGATTAGCCACTCAATCCATTAGGACTTGGAATGATATGAAACAAACATTTTTGGACAGATACTTGGACTATTGTATGCCCACCAATCACAAGGATGAGGTATTCAAAATGATGCAAAAAGAAGATGAAAATTTGGAAGACTTAATTGAAAGATTTCAATACAACTTGAAAAGAGAAAAAATGAGCAACTTAGATAATGAAACCTTGAAAGCCCTCCTATTAAAATCCATTAGAGATGAATGGATAGACATTTTAAACATGATGGGGAAAGGAGACATTTCTCAACTTCCATTTCGTGATATAACAGAACTATGTATCCATCTCTCAAGGGGAAAATCTAAAACAGGAAAAGGGCCTAGGGATCCTTCTCTTATTAGGGCTAACAAATATGCAACTGGATCAGTAAGTAGGGCAGAGATTGGTAACATGCTTGATGAGTTCAAAACTGATATCTTAGGGAGCCTTAGTGAACAACTAGACACCCTTAAAATCCAAAACAAGCAGAAAGCAGAAACAGATGCTTTAGCCATCTTTTGTCCGAAATGTAGGAAGAAACATGCTTTAAGGGAATGTCCCTTGAATGCAAAAGTTGTAGAAACATGTATGATTTGCTCAGAAAATCATGAGATCAAGGATTGTCCTTCAATTCCTGGACTCAAAGCTGTTTTTCAAGAAGACCCAAATTCAGTAGAATCTCTCTGTTTTGTTGCAAGGAGACCTTGGCAGGGACAACAAAATCAAGGGTTTAACAACCCTATGAATTACCAAACCCCACCAAATTGGAATCCTTGGCAACAACCTTGGCCCCAACATCAAAATTCATATCAGCCATGGGTACAAGGGATGCAAAATCCTTATGGGAGATTTTCTCAATTTTATCAATATCCTCCATCTTTTCAAAATCAACAAGCTCTACAACTTCCAAGCCCAAATCCACAACTTTCATTGCCATTTCCACAACAACAACCTTCTCAACAAAATACAAATCCTCAACTCATGCTCCCATACCAACAGAAGACAAATCAACTTCCAGCTCAGCCATTGCCAAATCCTAACAATAAGAATCCTCAAACCACTTATATGGTAGAAGGACAACAATTTCCTACCTATATGATTGTTCCTCTCAACGATGTACAACTCAGATTTGGTAGAGTTTTAGAAAAACCTTCTATAGACATTCAAGAGCAAGATACCTCTGAGGAGGACTCTCTTCAAGTCAATAAGGGTTCCGAGGAAGAATCTCTTCAAAATTCAAAAATTCAAAAAGAAAAAGAAAAGCTAACATCCACAACTCCTATAGTTGAGCAACCTGTATCTTCATCTACACCTCCTTTTCCGGAAAGACTACAAATTGATAAGGGGGTGGAAAAACAAATCTTGTTGCCTAACTATGACTTTCTAGATGAATTGAAGAATGTTTGTATCAAGATTCCATTTGCTACAAGCCATTCGAGAAATTCCTATTCTAGCAAAAACCATAAAGGAGTTGAGTTTCAAAAGACCAGGAAGGAAGCTAAAGGACACAAGAAGAATCCACCTGGTAGGAAAGATTGCAGACATTATGATGGGAAAAATTACCATGCAGAAGTATGTAGATCCGGGAAGTCCAATTGTCAAGACACATATAAATGGGATAGAAATTCCAAACACATTGATTGACTTAGGGGCTGCTATCAACATTATGAGTAGACAGACTATGGAACAGTTAAAACTTCCTAACCTTATTTTTACACCTACTTTACTGCAACTTGCAGATCGATCGGTTATTAAACCAGATGGTGTATTAGAAGATATTTCAGTCTCCTTAGATTCTTGGGAATATCCAGTAGACTTTATGATTTTGACTCCCAAAAGTAATCTAGGAGGACATCCAATTATCTTAGGAAGACCTTGGCTAGCCACAGCCGATGCTTTTATTAGTTGTAGATCTAGAGACATGTACATTTCAAATGGTAATTCGACAAAGAAATTCAATTTGTATCCTCCAGCAAGAGCAATCACAGAAATAGGAGACAATGAATGGGTCGATGATGAGAACACTATACAACTTGTCTTTACCATTTCTGAAATTAGTGAGGATAGTCAAATTCTGAACACATTAGAAATTTTTGATATATCTTCAGAATATGACCCCACACAATTTCAGTTGGAATTTGACATAGAATATTTATCATCAAGACAAATGTCTCTTTACTCTATGGAAGAGTTTGGTAATTCTGCTATTGAGATTTTTCCAGAAAAGACATTGAATATCAACAAACATCTGGAGAAGTCACAACAAGAAGAACTAACCAGAATCTTGCAAAAACATTCTACCGCATTTGCATGGGAGTATACTGACATGAAGGGTATTGATCCTAAGACTTGCATCCATCATATCTATATTGAGGAAAACAGTAGACCAATCAGACAACCTCAAAGAAGGATGAACCCAAATCTTAGGGAGATAGTGAAAGAAGAGCTCCAAAAACTTCTCAATGTAAACTTCATTTATCCAATTTCAGATAGCCGATGGGTTTCTCCTTTGGTTATAGTACCTAAAAAGAATGGTAAATGGAGAGTATGCATTGATTACAGGGAATTGAACAAAGCAACTTTGAAGGATCACTTTTCTTTGCCTTTTATTGATCAGGTATTAGATACATTAGCAGGTAAAAAGTACTTTTCATTTTTGGATGGTTTTAGTGGTTACAATCAAATTCAGGTAGCACCTGAAGATCAAGATAAGACCACATTTACTTTTCCATGGGGAACTTTTGCCTACCGAGTGCTTCCTTTTGGGTTATGTAATGCACCAGCAACATTCCAAAGAGCAATACTAGGAATTTTTTCTGATCTAATCCATGATTGTGTAGAGGTTTATATGGATGATTTTACAGTTTATGGTAATTCATTTGAAGAGGCATTAGAAAATTTGGAAAAGTTCTTATAAGATGTAAAGAAGCAAACCTTTCATTAAGCCATGAAAAATGCTTTATGATGTTTACTGAAGGGATTGTTTTAGGACATCATATTTCAGGAGATGGGATTAAGGTTGATAGATCAAAAGTTGAAGTCATCTCCAGGTTGCCTATTCCAAATTGTCAAAGAGATGTTAGAAGTTTTCTAGGATTTACTGGTTACTATAGAAGATTTATAGAAAACTTCACTAAAATAGCATCTCCACTCTTCAAATTGCTTACAAAAGACCGTGAATTTAAATGGGATCCTGATTGTCAATCAGCTTTTGAAACTTTGAAAACAAGAATATCTGAAGCACCTATCTTGAGAGGACCAAATTGGAAACTTCCTTTCCATATTTCTACAGATGCTTCAGATACAGCTCTTGGAGCCGTGTTGGGTCAAAAAGATTTAATTCCTTATGCCATTTATTACACCAGTAAAAATTTGACTCCCACAGAGTTGAACTATACTGTGACTGAAAAAGAGTTCTTAGCCGTTGTTCATGCAATTAATAAGTTTAGACATTACATAACAGGCTATGAAACTTTTATTCATACTGACCATTCTGCAATTAGATATTTAATGAACAAACCTGTTACTAATGGCAGAGTGACAAGATGGCTTTTACTTTTGCAAGAATTCAATATTACTGTGTTGGATAGACCAGGAAAACAAAATACAGTAGCTGATTTCTTGTCTAGGATTCCGAATACTAAAGAAGATTCTCCTGTAGAGGATAAGTTTCCTGATGAATACTTGTTTGCAGTAACTATTAAGACCCCTTGGTATGCAGATATTGCTAACTATTTGGTTACAGGGAAACTACCTTCACATTTATTTTCAAGAGAAAAACGAAAAATTATTCAGGAGAGTTCAAGATATTCATGGATTTCTAACGAATTGTTTAAAACAGGGCCAGATCTTGTGATCAGAAGATGTGTCAGGGAAGATGAAATGCCCGATATTCTTAAGGCATGTCATGATGAACCATGCGGCGGACACTTTGCGGACAAAAGGACGGCCTATAAAATCCTTTCCTTGGGATATTATTGGCCTTCCCTCTTCAAAGATGCAAAACAATATGTCAAAAGGTGTGATAGTTGCCAAAGAGTAGGGAAACCTACCCTTTCAAATGAAATGCCATTGCAAACACAGGTACTCATTGAACCCTTTGAAAAATGGGCTTTAGATTTCATTGGACCTATTAATCCACCATCTAAGCAAAAGAAGTATATATTGGTTTGTACCGATTATGTTACTAAATGGGTAGAAGCCAAAGCATTAGTATCTGCTACTGAAAATTCAGTTGTTCATTTTCTTTATGAGGATATTTTTACTCGCTTTGGTGTTCCAAGAGAAATTGTGACAGATCAGGGGAGCCATTTCACATCCAATTTGGTGGAGAAGTTGATGGAAGAATACAAAATCAAGCACAGAAGATCTACTCCTTACCATCCACAAGCAAATGGTCAAGTGGAGTCCACAAACAAAGTTCTTGAAAGTATCATCACCAAAACTGTTCATCTACATAGAAGAGATCGGGCAGAAAGGCTTCCAGAAGCCTTGTGGGCCTACAGAACTACATGGAGGAATACAACAGGACATTCTCCCTATGAACTTGTTTATGGGAAAGAAGTCTTGCTCCCCATTAAGTTCCAAGTCAAGACCTTCAAGATAGCAGTTCAGTTGGGGATGGACTTATCAGAAGCCCAAAAGCATAGAATGGAGCAGTTGAATGAGCTAGATGAGATCAGACAAGAAGCAATTCTAAGAACTGATCTAGTTCAATATCAAAGAACTAAATGGCATGACAAATATATCAAAGAAAATAAGTTTCAAGAAGGAGATTGGGCATTGTTATTTGACTCCAAGTTTAAAGATTTTCAAGGGAAATTTCAGACTCATTGGCTTGGGCCATATGAGATTGACAAGATCTTTAGCAATGGAGCCGTAAGAATCAAGACCATTGATGAGTTTCAAACTCCTCTTATTGTGAATGGCCATAGATTGAAAGTTTATCATAAGCCACTCTCAAAAGAGGATTTTGTCAAGATGTTTCAAGAAAGTTCTGCAATCAGGCTGGTACAGAAGAATTCTTCTTCTCCACCAGCCTAGCTTTTGTTTTTAAGTTAAAAAAAAAAAATATATATATATATATATATGGTATAAGCCTGAAAACCAATCATTGATTGGCAGTCTTATGCAGAAAATATAGGGTGAAAATCAGGGACACCTGACACTCTATATTTTCCAAAAAAAAATATGTCTTTCATTTCAT